>MU839493.1:0-185000 GCA_030685255.1 Podospora conica
ATCGGAGGGAGACTCGAGTCCTCTCGTCTCTCATTTGCCCCCAATCTTGTGTGTTGAGTCTAGTCTTTTGTGTGTGTGTTCCTAGGCCCTATTCACCTTACCGTAGGGGTCTTACTTAGCTATCTCCGTATAACTCTTACGGATAAACTTAAGGAACTTATAACTAATAACGAGATACTTATCTAGTATTTTCTAGGACTATTTCGTAAGGCGCCGGAGTACGATATTATAACATTAAAGGAAGTCCCGGAACTAGCCTATAAAGAAATAAAAGACCTTAAGGGTAGGGGGGGTACTATCGGTATCGGACGGGGTATTATAGATAGTATTAAATAACTACCGGCTCCGGAGCCGGAACTACTAGATCCTAACGATATCCCCCTTACGCCTACGCTCGAGGAACTACTTAAATAGCTAGACCTTTATCTCCGGTTACCAGGGGTTCGGCTTTTGCTCCGGGCCGAGGAAGATACGGTTTTACTACTACTACTAGGTAGTAATAATACCGGCGGCGATCTTAAAGTAGGCGGCGGCCTCCTCGTAGGTCGGTTAGCGATACCTAAGCTTAAGTACGTTTATTCTATCGCCGAGGAGACGAACCCCGAGCCCGTACCGTATAAGCCGGGGGAAACCGTCGTCCGGTACTTAATAATATACGAGATACTCGAGTACCTTAATCTTCTTCCGCGCGGAATACCGATAGTACCGCTCGCCGGTAGCCGGGGGGAGCTTATATAGGCGTTCCTTATTCCGTCTCTTAAGTAAAGGGATTCGTAAGGGGCTTATCTTCTTCCGTATAGTCTTACCGGTATAGTAGTTTATCTATACCGGTAAGGGGGCGGGGGTATTAACCGTATCGGCGTCGGGGATACGGAAAGGGGCTCGGGGCTTAAGGGTTACTAGGTCTACGATACCGGGGACGATAAAGGGAGGGGGCGGAGGCTAGTAGTATTCGAATTTAAACGTAGGTATAATATAATAGTCTATATTATATATAAGTCGTACTACAATAGCGGAGATATAACCGTATATTCCGGGGATCGGCGGGGGCGGTCGGGGCTAGAGTTATACCGGTATAGGGGGTTAGGGCCGGAGCTATAGCGGCTTAAAGGGTAAAGCGGCGTATAGGGATCCCTTATTAGTAGAGGTAAGTGTTTAAAGAGGTCGGCGGCGTAGGCCGGCTAATAAAGTTAGTATTATTAGTACTAGGTACGGGGCTAACGGCGTATAGAAAGATACCGGCTCGATAGTACCTAGGTTAACTAGCGGAGCTTTCGGCCGGTTCTATAGTAGGAAGGGGGCCGCCGAGAAGAATATATTTATTAGTAAATAACTACAAAATACGTTTAAAAGATTAGGATATTACCCGGCGAGGTATTACGGCGAGTATTATATTATTTTAAGGATATCGACGGTAGCTAGTACGCGTCGAGGCCGGGGCTTAATTAGCTAGTAAGGGTATACGTTTAGTACGCGTTCAGGGGGCGAGAGGCCTACTAAACTACTTATTAGACGCGCCTAGCAGGGTAGTCTAGCAGCTCTAATAGTACTAAAATTACTTCTTTTAAAGCCCTTAGGGATAGTAAACCTTGGCCAGATAAAGATAAGTAATAGGTAGCGAGATTTATCGCTATAGATAGAAGGTAGTTAGTTAAAAGGGGGCTTAGGGGTAGTACGGGGGGGGGGGAAGCGATCTAATCGGACAGACTCGTTAAGGCTCCCTAGGGCGCCGTAGAAGCCTCGCTTCCAAAATACCCCCTGTTTTTCAACTGGATCCGATTAGCTAGTTAAGGACTGTCTGACGAATTCAGCCTAGTGGTTCCTTGATTTTGCTAAGAATATGCGGTAGGTGCCAGGGTCATTTCACGATTACGGTCTGTAAAAAGTGGTCGGTCCTGTTGAAGCCTTTATGACGGAGACCGAAGTACCGAGAAGCAGACCGAGCATGGAGACAAGCAATGCCGCGGCTGGCGGGCCGTCACCCTATCTTATCTCCCCGCTCCAGCTGCCAAACTTTTGTCTGCCCCGCGACACCTCGATGACTGCCCCTCCAGACAACTCCATGAAGACAGTATGAGCAAACACAACACGCAGCAGGGAGAGGCGACCACACGATATATGCCCAATGAGCCTCCTTCGTAGTCTCTGGGACTCGATAACCCTCCGAAAGAAGCGCGAACCGTCCGCGCCGCCACCTCCTGACCAGACACCACGAGCACTCCCCCAACCTCCATCGCCGACCCTTCCAGCAAGCCCCCCCAAAGACCTCGAACAGCAACCACAACAACAGCCAACATCGGTCCAACCGCCAGCACTCCCTCCAACTTCACCCCCACGGCCGCCCTCGCCTCCAGCGCAACCATCCCCTCTACCCCCTCTCGCCACCATGTCCCTCGAAACTCTCTCGATCGACCACCTCCCTCCGAACTACCGCGTCCACGCCGCCCTCTTCCGTGACGTCTCCAACCCCGACTTTCTCCACGCGCAGCTCCTGGCGCGCAACAACGCGTACGACTTTGCCTTTATCGACGCCGCGTCCGTCATCTCCCGGTTACACCTGCTCTCGGCCATCTTTCGCGCGCTGACGACACTGGCCGACGGGACCTTGACGGCGACAACGCCGCACGCCGAGATTGTTCTGTCATTTGGGGTGAATAACAATGTACGTCCTCCTTCTCCCCCTCCCAGTGAAGAGGTGGTTGCTGACGGTTGTTGCTGCACAGGTCTCGGACGCATACCGACGATATGGCATATCGCCCAAGACGAAAGACGTGATTGTCGTCAAGGTGGTGGTGACCGAGGAGGGGAAAGAAGATCAGGCACAATCAGCAGAAGACATATGGGCGCATCTTGCCGAGAACGTCAAGGGGACGCAGACAGAGTTGACGGACGAGGAGATTGCAAAGCTGACGGATTGGCAAAAGGTCAGGAAATACTATGGGCTCAATAACGTGCCGGGGATCCAAAAGGGGTGGAGCGAGGAGAGGAGGAACAAGGAGCTGGAGACGCTGGTGATTATGAAGATGGCGTTGAGGGGGTTATAGCCTGACGACGACGTTTCTGTCTGAGCACACATAAGTCGGCGTAGAGAATACCCGTTGTGATATTGGAGATATCTTCATGTCATCATAATCATCTCATGCTGTGACGGCCAAAGGAAAACAAGCCAGGTCCCCCGAGAACGCCATGCAATGCCCCCTTCCATCTCTCACCCGGCTCAGATGAACCCAAACAGCGACTTCACCCGCCTCACCAACTCCCCCCTCATCGCGTCCCTCCCGCTCCTCGTCCGCTGCACCGCGTCCTTGTTCTCCTGCGCCCTCCGCAGCAAGTACTTCATGCACTCCCCCGTCGACCCCCACACCAGGTACTTGTACGCCCCGGCGTCACCCGTCTTCCCACCGCCACCGCCACCACCACCAGCAACCAGCTCGCAGCTGACCTCATCCGCCATCCCCTGCAGCTGCGCAAACGCCGTCTCCGTCCGCCCCCCCACCTCCTCGAGCACCGCCCTCGCCTTCCGCACCGACTCGGCATTATGCGACGCCACCACGAGGTTCACATCGGGGAACCCCTCCGCCGCCTCCCCACCCGACAGCGGCGCGCGCCACTCCCGCCGCACCAGCGCCTCCACGATGCCGTCGTACGCCGCGTCCGTCTCGGCCTTGCTCCCGTGGAAGATCTCGCGCGGGTCCGAGCCCATGTACGCCCCCCGCACGAGCTTGACGCCGAGCGTGAACCCCTCGGCGCGCGCGGCGGCGAGGTGCGCGCTCAGCGTGGCCGCGCACGACTTGAGGTAGGCCTGGTACGTGCCGTAGACGACGGCCTTTCCGGGGGTGGTGTTGTACTTGCGCATGTACGTCATGGTCCAGTCGTCGATGCCGGGCTGCACGGCGTGTTGCTCGGCGTCGAAGAGGAGGCGGACGCCGCGCGCGGCGGCGAGGGCGCAGATCGAGTCGATGTAGCCCGCGAGCGTGGCCGAGGGGGGCAGGCGGTGGGTGAGCATGTGCAGGGCGTGCTGGCCGGCGCCGGTGAACTTGAGGGCGACGAAGTCACCGGGGGAGGCGAGGCGGACGGTCTCGAGGGTGCCGGTGGCCCAGGGGCGGACTTCGGTGGCGGTGTTCTCGGTGGGGGTGGTGGTGCTGGTGGGGGTGGAGGAGGAGGCGGGGAGGACGACTTCTTTGGCGTAGCCGAGGATGACGCCGCTGAAGCCGATTTGCTTGAGGGAGGAGATGGTGTGCCGAACCTCGGCGGGGTTCTCGCCGGCGCAGAATTGGGCGTAAAAGGTGTGTTTGAGGAAGAAGCGGAGGAGGGGGTTGCGGTCGGGGTTGAGCAGCGGGTTGGTTGTGTTGGCGAGGATGGACATGACGGCGAGTGAAGGTGGGAGGAGCAGCGGCGACGAGGACACCGTCGTCGTCATGAGGGAGCGGAGGATGTTGGTTAGTGGCAGGATTGCCAACGGTGCTGGTTTCGCCATGTCTTCAGGTTGGGCATCGGGAGGGCCCTGTTGCAGGAGGCCGTGGGTGTTGTCGAGTGTGAAGTTGTCCGAAGGTGATGGTCGATTGGGGGAGGAATGGAGGGCCCGTCTCGCTCGCGTTGATACCATTCTGGCAGTGTTGGGATGGAACTTTCGCAAGCCTGGGGCATGTGAGGAAGCAACGGCAATGTTGCTTGTTCGTATCCTCGACATGGCGAGGGAGAGTGGTCGTCGGACGACGAGTGTCAGTGTTGGGGTCATTGCGTACCGTCACCTATTTCTCAGATGATAAGATCAGAGAAAGAAGGTAGCACGGATGGGGGAAGAAAGCACACACTCAAATGGTGGTCATAAAGGAGATATGGCAGCACAATGCAAAGTGTACTTGGGACGCCTCCATCTAATATACTTTGGGTCTGGAATGGCCACCCCGTCGTGTCCCCCGACATCGCAGATTGCCCGCGAGCCAGATTCCCCAGGAGAAAGAGCAAGAGAGGCGCGGGCATCGGCCTCCCGTGCCTGTTTCCCCTGGTCGGGGCGCTTCCTTTGTCATGGTTCGTCGACCGTGCAGGCGATGATGCTATTGCCGACTCCTTATCAGTGATCACGTGGGGCTCGCCTGGAGCAAGGCCGCGGGTAGCCGTCGCCAGTGGGGAGGCCGGACTTCCCTCATGGCGCGCATCAGGCATGTCGCCTGCTTGCGCCAGACCGCAACACACGAATTGAAAAGGTCTGCGGTACCAGAATGAGCCAATGCCTGCTGCAGTGGAGATGCACGGAGTGATCCCCAGCATGACCCCAATTACGACGAGCGGGAGTCGGTTCTGGATGGTCGTGCGACGCAGTGTTCGAGCCCAGATCTGGTGCCTTGATCCACCAGTGCCGGGCGGCTTAACGAGACCCGCACCGAGGTCATCGCGTCAACAAATCAAGCCGCTCAATTGTCATGCTGGAATCCTGAGCCGCCGCATCCGTCGCTGGATACTGCGGCTCATGTCGGCGCTGACTTTCTCCATGGCAGCCCGGCAAATTCCTGGACGCAGAACGGCCGTGGGAACGGGTTGTCGGCGATTCGCTTGGGGCGCTGGAGATGTCGAAAGTCATGCAGCCTGGTCCCGTGCCATTGTCGGTGCTGGGCCGGCACCGAGCTTGGGGGCTGGGCCAGCACCGACACCGGGGGAGAGCTCGCCAACGGCCAACTTGCACTGGTATCCATGACACAGGGGCCAATGGCTTGCGCCGGCTTGTGGGTGGAGGACTCGCTGGACCAGCGCACCTGCCACTTCACGTCTTGCCTAGGACAATCTTTTCTCTTGCTTGTCTTGTGTCGCTGTGGAAGGGATCTCGGTGTTCTCGCCTCCGAACCTGCGCTTCAGATAGTCCACGTAGCCAATTGGCCGCCCCCTCAAGACTCCCACCGCGTCCTGCAGTCCGCCGTAGACGAATCCAACGGCCATGGCGGTCTTGGTGGTTCGTGCGGCCATTGGCAGCGAGAAGCGATCTGCAGCACACCATCATCAGCACAATTACGTCGTGGCACGAAGGGGGGCACGGGAGGGTATCGCGCACTCCATAGACTGAATCCCCCCGCCACGGCGACACACGACGTCACAGTGTTGAGGATGTCGGCCGTCCCACGGTACTTGTCAAACATGTTCTCGATGGCGAACATGGTCGTGGTCCAGAAGGCCACGCGGGCGCCCATCTTGGCGCCCTCGATGAGCCCGCCGAGCGCCGAGTGGTAGTTCTTGCTCTTGTGGTAGAGATACCAGCCGGTTGTGGTATCAGGGAGTTTGTGGGCGTGCTCCGCCCGAAACCGCATGCCCGCCATCCGGCTGCCCTGGGCTGTCCCAAGCGAGAGGCCAACCAAGAAGGCAATTCCTGCTGTCAGAGGGAGACGGACAGGAGTCGGTAGGTTGAGTCGCGAGTGTCGGTAGATCTCCTTGAGCTGCTCTTCGGTGGGGTATTTGCCCGATGCACGCAGCGCCTCGATGTCCTCTGCGGTGAGGGCCATTGCAATCAGTCGCGGGGCACGGGGCCGGGAAGTGGAATGCGGTCGGGGAGGGGGTCGCCGCGTGCAGGCGCAGTGTCGTAGGTCTGGGAACGATGTCGAGGCGCCGGGAGGGACGCCGCTGTCGTCTTCGCTATTGTCGAGTCGGAGTTATCACAGGTTGCCCAACTTCAAACGAGACCAAAGTGGAGTTCGAAAGCTCTTCAGCGGAGGAAGCTGCCTGCCGGTGGCCCAAGCTCCCCACTGCTGCGTCGCGTCCACCGTGACGTGCCGACAGTGCTGGGCGCAGGCCAGACAGGCCAGACTCGACCCCCCCCCTCCAATCTGCCTGCAGATCCAGTGCCCTGATCCGATCCTATCCCCTACTTTTCGATCCTATCACAGATCGATCTTTGGATCTGCACGTGACGCCAAGACCGCCAAGACTGCCAGGGTTAGGGTTATGTATAGGGAGAAATTGGTCTGACTAATCCATCTATTTTTCTGTACACAGACCACCCATCTTAATCAAATAGGCCTAATAGCGATTAATCGGCCTTATTATCGATTAAAGGTCCTCGTCTGCCTCGCTCGCGCCCCTTTACCTTATAATAGCCCCTTATAACGTAATAGTCCTATTAACTATCTCGATTCCCTCCGGCTTTAACGCCTTAAGCCGCGCCCTCTTTTACTACCGTAAATACTCTAATATATCCAGGCTCTCCTTAGTTAAACTAGTACGAGAGAGGCCTATTATATATTACGCCGTACTAAAATAACGCTCGTACTTTACTAACGAACCTAGGACCGATAGGACCTTAAATACTATCTTCGATAAGCGCGGGAACTTACTCCGGTTCGCGATCTACTATAGTAACGGATTATCGGAGTTATCGATCTTCGTTATAAACTCCGAAAGGTATAGGGTAACCTTATCCTTTTAATACCGGACTGGAGTCCGTAGTAGCCATAGATACCAGGGTGGATTAATCCTTATATAGATTAGATAGGGTGATTAGATAAGAAAGGAGGGGCACGGTCTGCACCATCCTTTAGCTTCGGCAAAGGCAGACCTGCCTTCCTTTCTCCCTTATTACTACCCCCCTTTAGTACAATATAATTAATTAACCTTACGGTTACCCTATTAAATAGTAGCTTAGCCTTTAATTTCTTAAGGCCCCAGACTATACTAAACTAACTAAAACCAACAACCTATCGATAAGCCCCTACGCCGCCGGTACCTACAATCTAGTACGAATCGTACCCCCCCTCTCTCGGACTTCTACTTACTAAAAGACCTCCTTATCGTACTACCGGAGTCTAGACCCCTTCTTCTTACTAAATATATAGGTAAGGAGTCGCGCTCTAAAGCCGAAGGTTACCCCGATTATATACTTTATACTACGATCGTTACGAGAGACTACTACTACTAGTAAATATATAACTAGGAGTAGTTAGCTATCGTATCTTATTATAATCGTTCCCCTTTAGTAGTAAAAGTTCGTAACGATAGCCGTTTTCGTACCTTATCGCTATAGTTAACGATTCTACTTAGCGAGCCGATAAAGGGAAGAAAGCGTAAGATCCTTACCCCGACGACGATAACGAGCTTTCCGAGAACTAGCTCGATACTATCTTCGAGGAAACCTATAACTCCGGCTTTAAAGTAGGCCCCTCGTAACTCTGCCTTTAAGTCGAAGAAGTTAGTAATAAAAAAGAACTTTACCGTAAGTCCCGAATACTACCCTTAGCGTAACGAAAGTAAAGAATTAAAAGAGTTAACCTTTACGATATAATCTTATAGTTATATACGGTTAAGCCGGACGATACGCCCTTATACTTAGGTAAGTACCCCGAGAAGTTCGGTAGTAACGCCGAGTTTATTAAATAGCTAGAAGTATACGTAGCCCGTTAGCTATTCGATTAAAAGATAACCGATATAAACCTCCTATATATCTACGAAGTAATAAATAAGAATAACGATACTATAAACTCGAACTTCGATCTTTATAATATAGATATTACTAAGTTAAATACTAAGCTCGACGCCCTCGAAATAAATGTAAGCTCCGTCGATAATAAGGTTAACTAGCTTATAAACGCTGTTAAGTAAATCGTTAACTCGGTTAGGGATATTTAAAGTAGTATAGGATTTAAGAAGGAAGATAAGTATACCGCCTCCGCCGACTAGGAAAGATATACCGAATCGCGACCTTTCCCTATAAGAAGCTCGCTTTATAGATTATCTACATAGGAATAAACCTTATACTAGTTTAACTTAAACCGAAACTACGAATACGACCGCGAACGCGACTAAAAAGACTTACTAAGCTTCGAGGACCGCCTCCGCGAATATAACCGCGACCGCGGAGACTATAACCGCGGAAACTACGACCGTAAAGACTACGAACGTTATAAAGAGTAAACCGTAGATATAATACGTACCGTAGTTACTATAGTAGGCGGTTAGTTCCGTATTAAGAGAAAGGATATTAGATAATTTAATCCCTACTACGAGGACCCCGACGATATAGGTATCGTCTATAAGGGTAGGAATATAATCTTTACGGATATATTCTACTTTACCGATAGGCTTCGCTCCTTTCTAAAAGATAAAGATATTATATTTACTACTAAGAAGTAGATACTATTTATATTCTAAACCCTACTATCCGGACTAATAGTTATCTAGTAGAATAATAAGCTAATAAAGTAAATAAAAGTATCCTTCCGTAAATATAGCCTTAAGCCTATAATAAAAGCCCTTCGTATAAAATTTACTTTAGACTTAGCTATAGCTATAAATAAGTTTACCGAGGTAAGGCTCTCCCTTAAGGATATCGCCGAAAGCGATATAGCCCTCCTTTAATTTATTTAAAGGAAGTTAAGATACGCCTACGCTATAGGAATCCTAGATAATAAGAATATAAACTAGTACGGTACTATAGTCCAGATTTAATCCTCCCTTAACTTAAAGATTAAGTAATATCTATATACGCCTCGAGCCGCCGAGGTATTATCCGACTATATATAAAAGATAAAGGAAAGTAAGGTTATCCTCCTCGCCGCCGCTACGGAACGTTACCCTAGTATCGTTAGTAATAAAATATTAGCTAAGAAGGATAATTATAAGCGAGATAGGTCCCCCGATTATCGTAGCTCGTAATACTCCGACTCGTATTACGGTACTTACGATAGCCGGAATAACTACTAATAAGACCGAGGTAACCGTTACGATCGCGATAGCCGTTATAACTACGACCGAGACCGCCGTAATCGCCTACGCGAGTATAATAAGAACGAAAAACGCGATAACGCTAAAGGAGATAGCCAAGACCGCTATAACGGAGACCGCCGAAGTAACGACCGTTACTACGGTAAAGGCCGCTATAAGAATCGCCGAGACCGTTACGATAAGGATAAGAAAAGGGACTATATCTACTTCGCTAAGAGTAGAGACGATAAGTAATCCGCGGATAGAGACTTAACGTCCGAACGCTCCTCGGAAGAAGACTCCACCTTCCTCGCTATAGCCGTTATAGATCGCTATCTTATATACTATAAGTACTATAAAACGTTTATTATAGTAACTAGAACCTATATATATATTAAGATATACTCGTTATTTAAGGTAGTACTACGTAAGGGACTATATACGCCGTCGCCGAACGACCTATCTAAACGGACCTACGGCTACTACTAGAAGGAGATACCCTTACGTAACGAGCTCTTCCGTTATCTTAAGCTTTACGAGGACGTTAAATCGGGTTTTATTCGCTCCCGCGAGTAGTTAGAGACGGTATACCTAGTAAACGAGGCTAGTATAGAGACGTAGCCCCCGAAGCTCTTTAAGATTATTAACGCCCTTATAAACTTTTTATATAAGGTAGATAGTAACCTAATATCTAGCTATACTTACTTTTAAGTTAAAGTTAAAACCTTAACCGATACTAGTAATATCGAGATATACTTTAACCCCGGAGTAGGCCGGTTATATATCGATAAGGGCCTATTAATAACTATAACGTATAAGGTTAAGGACCGCGCTAAAGGGGCGCGAGGACTATATAAGGCCTATATAAAACTCTTATAGTAGGCGACGTTTAACTTCTACTTATTAGGACGAGACGACTAAGGCGAACCTATACTCGTTAAGTTTACTAAGTCGGCCTAAATTGTAAACGATCTTCCGGTAAGTACCCTCCTAAGTAATAACTTCCTAGACCTTTTCGAGGTTAATATTAACTACGGTACTAATATAATTACCTTCGGTAAGATAGGTAGTTTTATAGTCGACTTCGAAGTTTAGGTTAAGTCTAAGTCGTACGTAAGGAAGGTTAAAACCTAGAGAAAGATAGTCCTATTACCTAGGGAATCTATATATATTCTTATTAACTATAAGCTAGTACCTAACGATCGGAGTTTTAGCTTTAAAGTAAAGTACGATATAGTTATATACTTAGTACTTAACGTTAAGTTACCTATAGTAGTATTAGTAGTTAATAATATATAAGGAATATTAACTATCCCTAAGAATAGCTTTATTAGTAAAATTAAAGAAGTTACTAATAGCGGCTATTTTGTAGCCTTATAGAAGTAAGTAGTTAAGTTACTTATAGTCGGGCTTACTATCGTAGTAGTCCAGCCCTAGGAAGTAGTAGTAGCCGTAGTAGTAGGAAGCCCTAGCGAACTAGCTATAGCTCCGGGTAATATTAACGTTAAGTTTTATCTTACTAATATCGTAAAACTATTAAAGACTTATATAGTAGTAGTACAAGAGGTAACCCCTACGTCGAATACCGTAAAGCGTACCTTAGTAACCCCGGTCTCCGACTAAGTCTTTGGAATTATATAAGCGTCTAGTAACTTTAACGTTATAAGCGGCGCCTTCTCTACTAGGTAAGACGACCTAGACGACCGCCGCCTACCTTACGAACTAAAGAAGTATTCTATACTAGGCTTTAAAATAAAGGTAAATAGCGAGGTAGTTATAAAGGAAGGAGTTTACGTCTACACTAAGGACCCTAAGGTAGCGAAAGCGCTTATTAATATAATTAAGGATTTCCCCCGTATCTAGGTTAACGACCGCTAGATTAACGTCCCCGAAGAAGAGATAATAAAAGTCTCCCTTATCGAAGGATAGTAAAACTATAAGGTTAGCTCGAGGAGCTATTTACTTAGCCGCTACGATAGGGAAGCTTTCGATAAGATCTTCGGAGAACTAAACTAGTAAGGAAAACTAAAACTTATAAACGAAGTAACCCCCTTTACCTATCTAGTATTCGTTATATAAAGGATAGTTTACGGTAAGGTTAAAAGCCGAGTAGTAATCGATTTTAGGATACTTAATAAGGTCGTAGTTTTAAATAATTATCTACTCCCCTTATAGTTAGAGATCGTAGTATTAATTAAAGGAAAGAAATTTATTATAGTAGTCGATATAACCTTTTTCTTCTACTAATTCGGCGTCTACCTCCCGTACCGCGATAGGTTTACACTTATTAGTCTACGAGGCTTAGAAAGAGTAAACTATACCTTAATAGAGTTTAAAAATACGCCGGCGTATACTTAAAGATTTATAAATAGGCTTCTCGGCCCTTATACCGCCTATACTAAAGCCTTTATCGACGATATCGTTATCTTCTCGGATAACCTAGACGATTATAAGCGGTACCTTATAGTAGTTTTCTCCGCCTTTAATAAAAAGAACGTATCCGTTAACCTAAAGAAGTCCTTCTTCGGATATCCGAACGTTAAACTCCTTAGATTTAAAGTAAACGCCCTTAACTTAACTAATACTAGCGACCGCCTCGTAGCCTTTAAGAATCTAGCTTTCCCTAGGACGCTTAAGGTACTCGAGTAGTATATCGGTAGTACCGGCTTTCTCTAGTACCTTATTCCCTATTTCGCTAAAATCGTAGAGCCGCTTTAGTAAAGGAAGGTAGCCCTCCTAGCTAAGGGAAGGGAAAAGGGTTGACTATAGCCTAGGAACGTCGGAAAGAAAGCCGCCTATTACTAATAAGCCGTATTCGAGCCGACCCCTACGGAACTAATATTATTTAAAGCCCTTTAGTAAGCTATCTATAGGGAAAGCCTAACTATCCTTTACTACTACGACCTTAATAAGTAGTTATACCTATAGGTTAACGGCTTACTTAAAAGAGGATTCGGTATAATAGTCTTTTACTTAAAAGATAAAATAGAAAGATAACCCGGAGACCTTATACTAATAAGTAAGGTATTACTAGTTATATTCCTTAGCTAAGGACTTTCTAAGGCGGAGGTTAACTACGGCCCTTCCAAGCTAGAAGTCGCTTACCTTATCTAGGTAGTCCGGAAGTTAAGAATAATATTATACTCGGTAAATAAACTAATAGTAGTCCTAACTAACTACTTAGTAACTAAGGGTATCGTTAAGTAAACGTTACTTAATACTTCGTTAATAAATAGGGTTAATAAGAGGTTAATTAATACCTCCGTCTACCTTTCGTAGTATAAACTCCGAGTCGAGTATATCCCCGGTAAAAGGAACTTCGTCCCCGATATACTTAGCCGCCTTTAAACCTTATAGGATACGCCCGAGAGATCGAGTAAGGATATAGTTTTAGATAAAGTCTAGTTCGTTATAGCCGAAGTAAAGATAGACGAGGATACTAAGGCGCGCTTTATCGCTAAGTACTAACGCGACGTTAAGTATTTTAAGATCTTAGATAATCTCCGTAATAACGAGGATATCGATAACTTTTTAAGCCCCCTTAATTACGCTAGAAGTAGATTCCTATTTATCGTAAGCGATAGCTTAATATATAATATTCGTAAAGATAGCTTCCGTAGCCTATATGTACCGTATAGTATAGTTAAGGAAGTCCTTTTAGTAACTTACGATAAGAAATATTACTTTAGTAGGGATAAGATATTATACGACCTTAAGGACCTCTTTATTAATAATAAAACTTATATAGTAAAGAGGTATTTTAAGTACTACCCGATATATTAACTTAACTAAACCGATAGGTAGTAAGGTTTAGGAGAGTATTAACTAATTAATATAAACCCGCTCCCTATAAGAGTTATTTCTATCGACTTTATTATTAAACTCCCTACCGTAGCTAGTAACGGTAGCTAGTAGTATATCTAAGGATATAAGGAATTAGATATACTTCTTATAGTTAATAATAAAAGCTTAAGGCGTATAATACTTATCCCCGGCTATACTACTTATATAGCCGAGGAATAAGGTAAGGTACTTATCCGGTTACTCCTATTATAGGACTAAGGTATCCTAATAGGTATTATCTCCGATAAGGATAGTAAGTTTATATCTAGTTTATAATAGGGAATATAAAAGGCGCTAGGAACGAAGCTTATAATAATAACGGCCTACTATCTACGAGCGGATAATCTAACGGAGCGTAAGAACTAGACGGTAGAAATCGCTATCCGTTACTACTACTCGAGTAAGTTAGATAATAACTAGGTAAAAATCCTCCTATCTTTTTAGTAATACCTTAATAACTTATACTCCGAGGCTATTAAGTACTTCCTATATAAGTACCTGTTCGGAGTACGGTTAAATAATACGCTTAATACGCTTACTAAAGCTAAGACCCTACTAATAGCCCCGGAAGTAACGCTACTATATAAGGAGATCCGAAAGGATACGTAACTTATTATAAACTTCGCTAACGCCGCCGCTAAGCGTAGGTTCGATACTAACTATTACTAAGTAGAATTTAAAAAAGGCGATAAGGTCTACCTTCGCCTTTATTACGGATATTACTTACTAGGGAAACCTTCGCGTAAGTTCTTATAGTAGCGCTTAAGCCCCTAAACCGTAATCCGGCGTATAGGCTAACTAGCCTACGAATTAAACTTCCTCCCCTTTATAAAGGTTTATCCCGTAGTATTAGTCGAGTATTTAACGCCGTACCTTTAAGAAAACGACCTTTTCTAACGCGACCTAGTATTACTTAATCCCCTAAAGGATAGCTAATCGGACTCCGGCCTAGAGGATAGGAAGTTATATAAGCTAGAGACTATCTTAAAGTATCGCTAAGGCCGCGGAAAGAAGGGTATAAAGTTCCTAGTAAAGTAGGAAGGATAGGGTTACGAATATAACGTCTAGAAGACCTCGTAGTAGCTAAGGTACGCCTAGGTACTAATTAACGAGTACTAAGCCCGGATCGGAGGAGAATAGAAGAAGGCCCCGGTAGTAGCTCCGAAGAAGGCGCGAGTACCTATAAGGAAGAAGTAGGTAACGGGCACAAGGCGGAGCCAGAGGCTACGGAAGTAAGGAAAACGGACGGTCGGTAATTAACTAGATAAGGCTCGCTAAGGGTAGCGAGAGTCTTTATATACCGGTATTTAATACCGGACTAAAGTCCGTAGTAGCTATAGATACTAGGGTGGATTAATCCTTATATAGATTAGATAGGGTAATTAGATAAGAAAAGAGGGGTACGGTCTGTACTATCCTTTAGCTTCGGCAAAGGCAGACCTACCTTCCTTTCTCCCTTATCACTACCCCCCTCTAGTACAATACAATCAATTAACCTTACGGTTACCCTATTACCTTTACTGTAGTAGTAGCTTCGTCGTCTAAGTACCTTATTCTATACTCGTTAAGGAGATTATTTCGAGATAGTATTAGGTTAAAGACTTAGGCCTAGTAAGGCGCGGCGGCGGCGACCTTTTAGTATTAATAAACCGTTAAATATAGCTATTTAAATTACTTAATTATTCGATTACCGTCGCGAGTACCTTTCTTTAATAATACCTATTTACTACGGAATTAAGAGTAGAAGATCGTAGTAGACTAGTATATAAATACTAAGTTAGGGCGCAGGGTGATTGCGCAGTTTAGGTAGCTTTGTACAGGTAGGGCGACGCCTTGTAGCACGCATAGCTACTGGAGCGATAGGTATCTCTTCGTCGCGCGTACCTCTATAGATTTTTAGTTTTAGTTTATCAGACATACCTTCTCTCTTACGCGCCTTTACAGCTTCTACAGTCCCTTTACGTATAATTATGATTGTCGGACGCTCTAAGGGTAGTAAGACGAGCTAGGTAGTTAATTTAATTATCACTTATTTTCCCTATCTTGTAGTTATTATAATTGTATTACGGTAGGCGTATCTTCGACGCGCCTATCTATCTACCTTAGCGCGTATCGCCGCCCTCCTTCGCTACTACCTTCGGTAGTAGGTATTATTATTAGTATATAGTATATGTTTGTTCCCTTAGGTGGTTTTCCCCTAATTTAAATAGTAGACTATACCGGATAGTTACTTAGTAGCCTAATTTCCTACTAGATAAACCGCGTAGCTCTTTTACAGTAAATACGACAAACTAACCCCTAAACGATAAGACGAACGACGCCTCGACGGCAACTACTCCCCTATTAAGTTAAAATACTAAAAACTAACTATATAGTAGTTCTAAGTATAACTAGACGATACCGTTTAACCGACCGACCGACCGAATAAAGATATCTCGACGAATTAAGCGCGAAGCGATATAAAGAGATATAGCGAAGATAAGGATAAGAAGAAGTAGTAAGACGTTTAAGAAGATAAGATAGCGATAAGCGATATTAAGGATTAAAGAAGTAAAAAGATATTAGAAGTAAGATAGTAAGTATAGTAAGATAGAAAACGATAAGATATTAAGATAGCGATAAGCCGGCGACCGAGGCCGAGAACAAGTAAGACTACTATTATATAGCTAGTAGGATAAGACGAAAGGGTAAGGGAAGTATATAGAAAAGAGATAGAAAAGAGATATTAAAAATAAATAATAAAAAAAGTATAGTAAAAGAAGGAAATAAGATAAGAAAGAAAAGCGACTATAAAGGCTTTAGTCTTGTAAAGGGAAGCGGCGTTGTTAAGGTAGTTACCTTTACGGATACTAAGCGCTATATATATAGCCGGGTCGAGCCGCCGGTATTTATCGCTGGTCCGGACGACGATAGCGAATACGCGGTAGCCGGCGTATCTCTTAGCGCGACGATATATCGGACGCTTTATATAGAGTAATACTAACGTACTATAAGGGGCGACTACCGCTAATTTAAATATAATAGGTAGATACGAAGGGGCGGCGATATAATAGTAAGATATAGGAGTAACGGAGCTAGGTAAGGAGGTAAACCGAGCTAAAAAGGGGGGAGTTAAGCGAGGATACCTGGTTAGTAACAGCTAGGGTTTAAATAGCCTAATTTCGGAGTAAAGGGAGCTAGGAAGTAAAGATTAACTCCGGCGGTAAGAGTTAAGCGAGACGGTAATTTAGATTATCTTATAGCTAGCGGTAACGGCGTTCTTAACGCTTATTACCGCTACTACGAGGTAAAGTTAAGAAAGCTAAGTATAGATAAAGTAGTTTTAGGGTCCTAGACCTACCTATAGAGTTAAAAGGACTTAAGTAAAAATCCTACGGTTCCCTTACTTTAAGTAGAAATATAGTACCTTTACTATATTAACTAACGATTAAAACGAAGTCTCTAGATTACTATACCGCTTACCTATACCCGTTAAAACCTTAACGCCGATCCTATCCCCTACGTAAAGATATCTAGATACTAAGACTGTAACTTTAGTTAACCTCTACCCCGTAAAGCTTAATATTCGCCTCTCCGCCGACCCCGTACTCCTAAGATATAGAAAGTATTCTAACTAATATTACTAATAGTAAATCTTTCGTAACGGATAGTATATACTAGCCGACCCGCCTCGCTTCGGCCTATACCGAGAACCCCTCGACATTTACTCCTATAAAGTACTTAGCGATACTACCTTACCTCCTAGCGACCCGTCCCTAGCCTTAGTTTATTCTACTTAAAGCCCCGAATATATCGATATAACCGCTAATAACGAAGGTTCGCCCCTACCGGGTAGTAGCTATACCGCTAGTAAGGCGCCGGCTACTATATTCTCCGTCCCGAGGCCTTTTAAGTCCCTCTTTACGAACGCGAGTAGGCCGCTATTCGTTTATATAAGCGAGTAACCGAAGCCTAAGAACTATATAGGCGAGATATTTAAGGGTAAGAATATTACAAAGTACCTCGAGGGCTTCGAAGAAGTAGTTAAGGCCCTAGAAGCGCCCGACAAAACTAAGGCCGATATCTAGTTTACGTAGTACGACTCGTCTTACAAAAAGGTTACTAAGGCCTTCTATAAGGAACTGTAAGAGGAATATAATAGTAAGGACCCCGAGGTCTCCTAAAGCGTTATCCGGAAGGCCTTCTTAAAGAAATAAAAGGCTAAGGACCCTATCTAGTATAAGTAGCCTATATAAAAGATCGATAAGTTTTACCGTAACAAGATTAGAAGTAACGCTAATATACTCGGCGACGCTCTCCTCGCTTACGACGCGATCCTTACCGAGCTTACCTCCGATAAGCGTAGAGACTACCGTAAAGTAGCCGCCGAGCGGTTCTTTTATAACCTTAAGCTAGAGATATAGGAGATTATTAGTATAAAATAGAATATAAATAAGGAGGCGATCTACGTAATAAGCTTCTAAGACTTCCGTAACTGGCTTATAGCTATCGTAGTCTAGGGGTTTACCTATAAGGGCGTATTCGCTAAGTACTAGGCGGACGACTCTAGCTCTAAGGATAGCGAGACGGACGAGTCGTCGTTAGAATTAAAGGTTAAGGAGCCTATCTCGAAGTCTCGTAAATCCTTATCTAAAAAGACTAAGGCCGCCCCTATTAATAAGACTACTAAGACGAAAGCTAACGCCGCCCCCGCCGTTATCGACCCCGTTATAGATATTACTACCTAGATAAAAGGACTTATAATCTCTAACTAAGACCTCCTTACTCGCCTCGTCGACTAATAAGCCCCGGTTTATACCGGACCGGCTTAAGTCTAAGCTACTTACTAAAGGGTAGTAGAAACTTATACTTAAGGAGCCGGTAACTACAGGGGAGGTTAACGCGGAGGCTACTAAAGTAATCGACCTAGAGGGGGGGGGTACTAAGGCGCGCGTATATATAGTAGCCCTAAGTACTACTTTTACGGAGTATACGGTTATATTATAAATAACTATACTACTAAGGCGAAGATAATCGCTTATAGCTTTACGTACTATAAAACGGACTATTTTCTAGAAATACCGCTTTGTCTCCGCGTCTTTATAGGCTTAATCTTAAAGGCTAATAACGAGGTAAACGTAGCCTACGAAATCCCTAGTTAGATAGTCGATAACGCTATATAGAACTACGCGATAGTCGACCTTATCGTCGTATAGGCTATAACCTATCCGGAATACCTAGTATACGAGGCTATTAAATAGTAGTTAAAGTACCGACGCTTTAAGGGTAATAGGGACCCGGTCTAGACCGAGCTAGTAGGTATCTAGGGTTTCGTAAACCTAACTTAGCTAACGATAGTAGCGCCGGTAACTACTACCCCTACTACGAGGACCTACAGCTTAGAAGTCTTCGACTCGGCTAGGCTATTAAAGTTTAAGTACGCCCCATCGATATTAGTATTATAACTCCTCTATAGTATTAGTAAGTAAATAGTACTACAAATATCGTATTACTCGGAAGGTAAGGGGCTACCTTTAGTATAGGTTAATAAAGCGTTCTCGTCCGATAGTCCGCGGCTACTAAATAAGCCGTAACTACTAGTACCTACGGTTATCGAAGAAGCGGAAGAGGAGATCTAAAGCCCTATAGTAATTATATCTAACGCTTAAGAGTATAAGCGTCGGCAAACTTATAGTAACGAAGTAAAATAAGAAGAGGTATTTACCTCGGTCCCTACGGATATCCGAAAAAGAGTAAACGCCGCGATAGCGGAAGCCGCTAAGCCAGTACTACCTACTACGGCTAAAGACGACGCCCCTAACTTTAAGCAGAATAAGGAGAAGGTTAGGGTAGTTTCTCGGGGACTCCGATAGAAGATTAAAGATACGCCATTAACTAACCTAGACCGGTTTACAAAGCTAATAGAGACTAAGATTCCATATATAGTTAAGGATATTATTACCGCGGATAAAGCCGTCGCTTAGTATATAATAGTACTAGTATAAGAATCGCTACGAGTAATTAAAAAGGAAGCGAAGCCGGTCGAGGCCTATACTAGGTCCCTAAATCCGGAGCTTAAAAACTATTAGCTACTAGTATCTATAAACTATTAAGTTACTAGTATTTTCGACGCTATAAAAGAGCTTCGTTAAATAAGTAGTATTCTTAGCCGTAGTAAAGATAGAGGCGATTACTTCCTCGTTCCTATAGCCTAGATAAAGGCCGTAGCTACTATAATTAATAACGTCGAGCCTTTTAAGATAACTCCCGAGGCTATATAGGATCTCCTCGTATCCCTTACTATAAGTATAAGGGATATAGAGGTAATACGGGTTTAAAGTCTACCTATATTATATCTCCGAATAAAGAGTAACTATAGGCGCCCGAGTAGTAAGAAGTTAACCCTTCTTAACAACGGATCGTAATATAATACTATATCTAAGGCGTACCTAAAGTACTATAGACTTCTATTAAAGAGTACTACTATAATATCTAGAGGTCTTTACGGGAAGGCGGTCCCTTTTTATAGATAAACGACCGCTTAAATTACTATCGGTACGCGAGTTTTAAATACCTTTTTCTTCGTCCTCGATATACTACCTAGAGACTAAGCAAACTACGATATTCTCCTCGGTATCCTATTCTTTACTCAGACGGTAGCGACGTTCGACTATAAGGAAGAAGGAGGCGCGGATAAGGCGCCGGCTATTACGATAGTTAACCTAAACTTCGCCGATATCGTCGTTAAGGCCTTTATTCTCGTACCTCGTAGAAGTAAGTCGTATATTTAACGAATAGATAGCTACGATACTATAGGGAGTCGTAGTACCGACTAACTAAATCCCTAACTAAGTAGAGTTAAAAAAGGGGGAAAAGGTAATAGGTTATATAACGGATAAGGCGGTATAGTTAATATTAGATTTCCTATAAGAAGTAAATATAGTTAGGAAAGGTTTTAGACGATTAAAAAAGGTATATACCAGCCTTTTATATAAAGTAACGGCGGTAGAAGTATTAGGTAGAAAAGAAAGGGAGGTAAAGCGAGAGAAGAATAGTTATAGGGAGTTTATTTCTAGTTATTTGTTATCTTTTCCTTTAGTTAAGGAGTTTTTAAGAAAAGAGGAGGGAAGAGGGAAGAGTATACTCTACTTAGAGTAAGGAGTAGGGAAGAAGAGGGAGGCGAGTACTAATACGCTCTATAAGCCGGCGTAGAAGAAGGTAAAGCTTATAGACGATAAGCCGAGCGATAGTAGTAAACCGGAGAGCAACCCCTTATAGAAGAAAAAGCGATTAGCGGCTACTAAACTAAAGGCTCGCTATAGGTATAGATAGGACCCTATTATCATCCCCCGTTTTACTAATATTAAGAAAGGTAGTAGATTTACCCCTAATAAACGCGAAGCCCTTATAGCTAACATTACGACTTTAACCCCCGAAGAGAAGTAAATACTAAAGTATATTCTCTATACTAGGGAAGAAGCTTTAGCATAGGACTTTACGGAGATAGGGCGTATCTATTATAATATCTTTCCGCCTTAAAAGATTAAGACCGTCCTATATAAGGCCTAATAGTTAAGATCGGTACTTATCCCGAAGGCTAGGATAACCTAGCTAATCGCGATATTACGAAAACGACTAGCTAGGAGTATTATCGAGTACGCTTACATATCCTACCGTAATAACTAATTCTTAGTTAAGAAGAAAGATAGCGGAATAAAGCTAATTAATAATATATAGAAGTTTAACGCGTATACGATCCGAGATACGTTTATACCCCCGAAAGGCGAAGAGATTAGTAAGGATTTTAGCGGCTATAAGGTTATTTTACTTCTAAACCTGTTCTCTAGCTATAATCATATCGAGCTAGAGCCTATAAGCCGCGATATTACGACTTTTTCGACGCCGATCGGTCTTTTCCGAATATACCGTATCCCTATAGATAGTACTAACTTAGTCGTATAGTTTTAGTAAACTATATCGGTTATCCTCTACAACCTTATCCCCTATCGCTATTAGGCCTTTATCGACGATATCTGTATTCGGGGACTATAAACGGATTATAATAGTAAGGAATTCGAGCCCGGCCTACGCCGCTTTATAGTCGAGTACCTTCTAAACGTTAATAAGGTACTACTAAACTACGAGCTCGCGGGAGTATTAGTAGTAGTAGTTAAGTCCTAGTAGTACTAGGAGAAAGTAGTACTCTTAGGCTATCTATACGGACTGGAAGGGAGGGAACTTACGGAAAAACTAGTATATAAAATTATAGAGTAGCTAATATATACTAATATAGGAGACGTCTACGCTTTTCTTAAACTAATCGGCTTCTACCGTAACTAGATATATATATATAGTATAATCGTTAAAGACCTATCTAACCTAACTAAGAAGGGGGCTATCTAGATCTAAGGGACGTAAGAATAGACGTTAATAGAGTAGCTTATCGGTAAGCTTATTAACGCCCTTATTCTCGCTATAATTATATTCGACGACGATAACTACGGTATAGTCTACTTAATAGTTAACGCGAGTCTCCTCGGGTAAGGAGTAGTCTTAAAGTAAGTCGGACCCGATGTAAAAAGGTATCCGTACCGGTTCGAGAGCGGTATTTAAAACTAAGCTAAGTAGCGGTACGATACGATAAAAAGGGAGTTACGTAGCCTTCTAAGCGTAATAAGATTTATAAGGTAGTATCTTTTTAGATATTATTTTATAGTCGAGACTAATATACTAGTATTAATATATTAACTTAACGGAGTAGTTAACGATATCCCGGGAGCCCTACTTATAAGGTAGATCGCCTAGATCCGTATATTCGATTTTACGGTTAAGTATATCCCGGGGACTTAAAACGCCGCTACCGACGCTCTAAGTAAAAAACTACTAAGGCCCTCCGATATCGAGGAATAAACTACCCTACCGAATATTAACGACTACGTAGACGCCTAAATCTTTACTTAAACGGCCGACGAAGGACCGGTACTACCTTCCGTAGCCGAGATACTCTACTACTCCCTAACGACCTTCGGAACTATAGATACGGATAACGTAACGAGCTACGTATAGGTACTCGACGAAGGGGGCCTTCTCCTTAAAGGTTAATAAAGCGAGGACTCTTACTATATTATAAAATTCCTAATAACTATAAACGTCCCGGCCGTTATTACGGGTAAAGAAAAGAGGCGCGCCTTCCGAAATCAAGCCCTAGGCTATATCGTTAGCGACTATAAGCTCTAACTACGCCTTAAGGACGATAAGCGACTACTACGGCGAGTCGTCGATATCGCCGTATACCGATACCGACTAATACGAGTATACTACGACTATATCGGCTATAAAGGGCGAGATAAGACCTAGAAAAGAATCTAATAAAATTACTATTAGAAGGGTATATACTCGGATATTATTCGCTATATTTAGAGCTACCGTAAATATTAACTTTAGGGAATTCGTAGGTTCGAGAAACTATCTTAATTTACAATCCCTAGCTTTATCCCCTTCGCTCGTTAAATATTTAACTTTTAATTACTCCCCGGTACCGGCTATAGGTAAGAAGGGCCGGATAGGACTTATATCGTAGAAGCCTGTAACGATCTAATAGGTTAGGTCGAGGGTAGTATTATCCGAGGTACTAAAGCCGCCTACCTAATTCCCTTTATATATTCTATCTTTTATCGCTAGGGGGTTTCTCTTATTGTAACTATAGATAAAGGCTTAGAGTTTAAGGCCGAAGTCGAGATTCTCTTTCGTTTCTTTAAGTATAAGACGAAGCTAATCTTAGTTTAGAATTCCCGTGTTAATAGCCTTAATAAGAACGGTTACTTTAATATCGTATCGGTACTTACTAAACTAGGAGACGGTACGAATACGCTATAAAGCTAGTAGTTACTCCTCCTACCGGCGGTCCTAATAGTAGACCGAACGATAATATAAGTAAACTATAGGATAACCCTCTTTTTCCTAGTCTATAAGTACTACCCGGTTATAGAGATAGAGAGGGATTTACCTTCGTAGCGAATCTAGCGTTAGTAAGATATCTCCGAGATTATAAAGACTTCTACTCCGAAAAAGTAAAGCGCGGTACGACACCTCCTAATCTAAGCCCGAGCCTAGATAATTATCGATACGATAGATAAATACGAGGAGGTAGCGGAAAAGATAGTAACGGCTAGAAAGAAGTAGGCTAAGTACCGGAATAAGCTATAGAAGTATAAAATACGACCTAAAAACGGACGGATTAGTAAGGGAGACTTAGTACTAGTATACGATAAGATACGGAGGAAGAACCTATCGGCTAATAAGAAGTTAAAATAAAGATAGGAAGGCCCCTTTAAAGTTAAGGAGATCGCGGATAAGAATACCTATATCCTTATAAAGCTCGATAGTACCCGGAAGCGCGGTATATACCCCTTAAAACGCCTTAAGAAGTTCTTCGAATACGAGGAGGTATAGCTTTTTAAAAACGAGCCGGAGTTTACGATATAACTAAACCTTAACCTTAGCTTTAAGTAAACCGAAATAAAAAAAGGGGAATAGCCTAAGATATCGGAAATAGTAAGGGAGATCGTAAAGGTAATATATAAAGCCGTAATAAGGAAGTTAGCGGAAGAGCGAGAGAATAAGGGTATAACGGTAACGAGAGCGGTTATAAAAAGGAGGGAGGTAGAATAAGAGAAGAAGAAGGCAGTAAAGCGCGTAGAAGAGGGGAAGAAAGTCCGGTTCGAGATCCTACTCCGGTATAAGAAGAAGAGAGGCTTTCGGCGATAAGAGCCTAAAAAGGCGGAGGTCTCCGAAAAAGAGGAGTCGAGTTCCGGAAACGAACACTTAGATAAGAAGGATAAGTATAAAGCTAAGTACGAGGATAACAGCTCGGTTAAGATTAAGGTTTAAGAAGCTTTTATTACTTATTATTTTTCTATCTGTAAGCCCGTTATTATTTAAAAGCTATTACGGGAGTAATATAGCTTTATAGAAGGGAAGAGGGGAAACGGGAGTACGGCTACTACTAAAAACTATACTACCCCTATACCGGAATAGAAAACGAGAATATCTATAGCTCTAAGGAGAGTAAGTATAAGCTTATCCTTTTATTTTTCTTTTTAAGTTATATTTTTCCTTTTTTTCTAGTATAAGGGAGCTAAGGGACCTATCGGCGAGGGAAGAGGTTAAGAAGTATTACGATATAGTTTTTTAGTAGTACGGATACCGTTAAAGTATCGCTATATTTTATTTAATTATTTCTAGTTATAAGTAAAGTAGGCGATATATACCTAGGTTAGCCTATAAGCCCCGGCTCCTCTATTTCCTTTTCTTTATTTTTCCGCGGGATTACGAGAGTACTACGACGACGATATTAGAGATTACTACTACCTACCCTACGTAAATCCCCTTTAGAAACGACTATCTTACTATCCTTAAAGTAAGTAGTAAGACTAAATCGATAAATTATAAAGCGGTAATAAGATAGATCGGTTAATATAGGATCGCCTAGTTATTTTCTCGGTCTAAACGACACTCGATAATACCTAGCTACCGATAAACGCCTAACTACCTACCGTCTTACTCCTATACCGCTACCTTCCTAGTACTACGCCTTAAGGTAACTAGCTATTACTAGTCGAAAGCTATAGTACGGTTCTATCTAATAAGATACCCTATAGCTATAACCGTTATAGGATCGCGAGTAGTCGGCTAGTTAGCCGACTTCCGCTACTTATAGGGAACCTACGTAGTCGAATACTAGCCTTTTAATAACGCTAGCTCCTTTACTACCTTATTAGGTCTTAGACTAACATACTTGTAAGTCTACGCCTCCTAATACTATACGTAATTACTATAGGCTCCTTAAACGCCTACTATACTAGGAAGGGAGATATACTCGAAGAACGGCTAGTTAAGATAGACTTATTATCTATTAAAAACGGTATACGTCGCTAAGTATCGCCGGAGGTAGTAGCTATATAAGTTCCGATTCCTATACTACCTAGTTAGCCCCCTTACTCTAAGGATACTAAAGAAAGAGCATTCCGACTTATATTTATCTAAAAAACTAGATTAGAAGGCCCTCGATATAGTAGCTACGCCGCTCGCCGATCTAGTAAAAACGGCGACCTAAAGAACTACCGTTATACGACTTAACGATAACGGGATAGTAATAGGGCCGTAATACGTCGACAGGGATATCGTATAAGCCTTTCTCTCTACTAAGGATAAGGAAGAGGAAATCGATCGCGCTATCATCGGAAGGGAGATACCAGGAAATATATAGGCCGTTCGTAGGCAAGCTATATAGAAAGACACGGATTAGGTCGCGGCCGAGGATATTCTAGTAGGTATTACTAATACGCCTTATATCGGAATAATCGACTACCGAGTCGGAAAGGGCGCTTAAGCCGGTACCCCTTACCTATATATCGACATACGTATATTCCCTCTAGGCTAGCGATTAGAAAGAGCTATCCTTATAAACGTCGGTAGTATAATAAGTATCGTAGGGAAGAGGAGGATAGTAAGGGCGTGTAATTACCCTACTAAGGTACTAGTATTTAAAAGTATAACCCTGAACGCTGGTAACCTTTATAATAGTTACGAAGTTAGAGATAGTTACGAGGTTTACTAATTAACGGTTTTAAGCTATAATAGTAAGGGAAGAAGAGAGTTAATAAAGAAGGGATCGATAACTTCGGTATATAGAGGAGGGAAGAGGGCCTTCTTATACCCCTTAAAGCACCTACGAATTTCTTTTAGCCGTTTATTAGGGCGTTTATTATCTTTTTCCCGTTTATAGCTTTTTTCTTATCTTAAGTTTAGTATTTATTTTTCACTTTTTCTATCTTACCCCTTTTCCCTACTACGGTATAACTAATAGCTAGTATATAACGCTAAAGAAGATAGCTTATAACTACCTTAATCCGACTAACGGCCTAGCGACTAATCGACTCGGATAATACCCTATGCCGCGAGCGCCGGTAAATTCTAGCAGAAATAAAAAAAGCCGTCCTTTACCCCCGGATCGACCTAGATCTTTTCCTTAATAACTACTACCGGCCTCCTAGCCCGTCTCGTTACTCCCTATTACGACTAAGTCTTTAAGTATAGTAAGTATACCCCTTCTTTATTAGTTATACCTCGTTAACGATAGCTTCGTCCTTAGCCGACGGTTTACGGTTAACCGGGCTACCTTTAATCCCTCTTAACTAGTTTACCTCGATTTTAGTATTAGTAGGCCGTAATATTCCCTTTATTAACCTCCTCCGTTCTATCCTTAGCCCTTATAATAAGCCGCGAGCCTTATACGCTTAAGTCGCTAGGTCTCCTAGGCGTATCGGCTTCGAGGGCGACCTATTTAGGGTAGCCGCCGATATAACTAAGTACTACTTCCTATAGCTATACGTAGCTACCCTTAATTATACTAAGGTTATCCCTAGATATAAAATTACTCCGGCTATTATCGCCGCTCTTTAACTTTAAAATATCTTCGTCTAGTTTAAAACGCTAAACGGGTAAGAAAAGTAGTTATAGTAAAGCGATATATAACTTCTCGCTAGTCTTAGACTCGCTAGATTAATAAAAGGGATCTAGCTTTACCTAGTTCCGGTATAAGCTATTCCTACTTAAGAGCTATCCGATATAATAAAGTAAATACCGGAGGGGACTCGCTTCGTAGCTATATTCCTTAACATTAGTAAACTTTACTAGGCCCTTACCATTTAGTATATTAAAGAATATATAATTTACTATTACGATACTCTATAGCTTACGGTTCCGAAGCTATAAATAAAGCCCCCGACGACTCTTAAATAAGTCCGTAATAACTATCGAGCTATTTAGGCGACCGAGCTTAAATAGGTTATCCGTCGGGCTATTATCTCGTTCGGATTAAAGTAAATAGCTAAGTATATTAACGATCCGGAGTTCCCCTTATATTTTAACGATATAATCGTACCTAGTTAGGAAGACGCCTAGGAGTACGGATTCTAAGCGGTTACTTACCTACTTACATACTTCCGTTTTAGCTAGTTCTTATATATAGGTAACTACTACCCTAATATTTCGCTATTTTACGAGAACGCTCGCCTTATAACAACCTACGCCTTAACTAATACTCCGAATAATAAGATACTTTATATATAAACCCTTTTCCTTACCGACTCGCTTAATATTCTAGCCGACTCTATAGTTAGCCTTAGATTAATAAAACGCTAGGGCTTCGTTAAAGTCTATAATAAATAGTTTAACTACCCGAAGAAGCCTTACCCAAAGCCGCTTCCTAGCTATATACCCCTTAACTATTCTTTTAGTATAAATAATAAGCGCCTCCTCTCTACTAGCCCGGGTACTCTAAGCCTATCGGTCTATAGCCCGGCTTTCCCTACCCCTAGCGAGCGCGAATATCGTTAAGCTCGAGAGTATAGTATAAGTTTAAGAGGCGACGGAGGCTCTAAGTAGATCGAGGCGACTATAAAGAGTATATACCTAAACCTTAAGGAGATATCTCCTTCGCTCTTCGTTTAAAAACGTTAGCGGATACCGTCCGACTTTAATATAAGATCCTTCTATAACTCCCCGGCTTCTTAAAAGCATAGTTAGCCTAGATCTTAAGTTTAGTCGCCCTATTAATCGACTCCGGCCTCGTAAAAAATATCTTTAGTATTAAACTTTCTATCGTAACCCCCGTCGGTCGTTTAAACCCCGGCTAGCCTTTATACGCCGTAGCCGCGCCGTACTACTCTATTACCTTTAAGTATAGTAAGTAACCCGTTAGAGTAGTAGCTTTAGATTTAAGGGTAGAAAGCTAGACCCCTATTCGCGTATTCCGGTTCGCCTAGGCGTTATCTATCTCCCGACTATATAACGGACTTTTACGGATAGCCTACAGCTAAAATAATAGCTTAACTAATATAAGAAGCGACTAAGCGTCGTTAAGCTCGGGAGCGCGCGGCTTAACTAATAGCGAATCCTTAAGCCGCCGGGCCTCTTACTCGGGCTAAGCGCGCCGCCCGCGGCCGTAATCCGACTTAAGGCGATAAGTAGTAATGTTACTCGTTCTAAGTATAATAAGAAGAAGAAGAGGAAGGGAGTTTTAGGTAGAGGAATTCGGTATACTAACTCGGCGGTCAATTTATATCGAGTCTGTTCGTAGGAGCTATTATAAACTCGAAGGGAAGTTTAAGTTAGGGCGTAGGGTAATTACGTAGTTTAGGTAGCTTTATATAGATAGGGCGACGCCTTATAGCGTACGTAGCTACTAGAGCGATAGGTATCTCTTCGTCGCGCGTACTTCTATAGATTTTTAGTTTTAGTTTATTAAACACACCTTCTCTCTTACGCGCCTTTGTAGCTTCTATAGTCCCTTTATATATAATTGTAATTATCGGATACTCTGAAGATAGTAAGACGAGCCAGGTAGTTAATTCAATTATTACTCATTTTCCCCATCTTATAGTTGTTGTGGTTATGTTACGGTAGGCGCGTCTTCGATGCGCCTGTCTGTCTGCCTTAGCGCGTATCGCCGCCCTCCTTCGCTACTGCCTTCGGTAGTAGGTGTTATTATTGGTATGTGGTGTGTGTTTGTTCCCTTGGGTGGTTTTCCCCCAATTTAATACCGCCGTTATTTATTCCGCTTACTTATTAAGTTATAGTATTGCTAAAGTAATCCCCCTTTATAACGGAGTTAACGGCGCCTCTTTATCTTACTAGATATTTATTAGCTCTCGTACCGAAGTAAGGTACCGCTAACGATTAACGAAAGGTCCCCGGAATTAAGTACTCTCGATTACCGGATTCTCTTAGAACTTAGTAAACTTCGCTTCTAATTCGGAACGTAAAGATAAGATTAAAGGTATTACCTCCTACGACGTATACTTACGGCCCTCGAATTTCTTTATACGATATTTAAAGAGTTTAAGAATAAAGACTAAGTTAGTTAAATCCTTTTAGTCGTTTTCTACTAACTATATAGTATAGGGGAAGCTAATAAGCTTATCGGTAGGTTTTGGAAACCTAAGTTCTCGTCGTTACTTATTATTTTAAAGCGTATCGTTTATTCGGAAATAAAATATCTTAATAACGCCTTACAACTTTAAAGCGCGCTTAACTATTATATAGGTTAAGTTTTATCGTATATCGTTATCGTAGATAAAGGTAAGGTACGTAAATTCGGGGTCTTACTCGACGTTTTAGTCGAAGAACTTAATCTCGTCGTCGTTAAGGTTCTTTATCTTTATAGTATTATAAAAGAATTCGCGCCTAGTAGTACTACCTCGGATAAACCGGATAAGATACTAAAGCTTCCTAACCGCGTTAGACTTCCTTTACGAGGTTAAGTCTTTTATACTATCTAACCGGTCCGCTAGGTTTATATATTATAGTATAACTTCGGTATATTTCTTAGTTCCGTTAACGCCTATTAAGGTTTTAGTAATAAGATTAAGGACGTAGTAAAAGTACTGGAGTCGCGCCCTCTTCGATCGCTTTAGTATTTCTAACTTTCGAATAGTCGGATCCTTACGCGCTAAGAGTACTTTTACGGTAGTATTATTAACCGTTACGTTATCTGTAACTATATATACGATATTAACGAACTTAAAGCCCTATTCCCCTAGTAACTTTAATACTATAGACGTAGTATTTTTACTAGTATAGTAATACTTAATCCGCGGTAACCTAAGTAAGGTATACTTTATCTTTCTAGCTAAGGTAATAAAGTAAGTAATTACGCCGACGAGCGCGACGTTCGTAAGGGAGGTTTAGCCGTCGAAACTTAAATAAAGGTAACTAAGGCGAGCTAATATCTCTTCCTTTCTAATAGCCTTTTCGCCCTCCTAACGCGACTTAATCCATCTCTTTACGGTCGTATAACTTTCCGGTATATACTCGGTAATTAAATCGGAGTTTAAATATGTTATAAGTATTTTAAACGAGTTATACTCGACTACGGAGAAAGGTATATTAGTTTCTACGACCTAATTAACGAGGTATAACTATAGCTTATCCGCCGCGGACTATACGATTATAGGCTTCTTAAAATATATACGGATAAACCCTACCGTTAGGGTTAATACTCCGGTCGAGGTTAGTATTACCGTTCTAAACGGCGCGGTCGCTTACGCCTTATAGGCCGGAGTTTAGTATAGGCCGTATGGCTTCCCTAAGTATTTAACTATAAAGCTAATACCGGTAGTAACTTTATATACCTTATTATAAAGGCTATAGATCTAGTTATAGGCGAGGATCTTATTCTACAGATTAATCTGTAGTAGCTAGTCGCCGTATTTACTAACTTAAGAGGTATGTATCGTCGCTATTTTAACCTAGGCGGCGAGGATATAATTACGATTTTCTAACCGGTCCTATAGCTTAGGTTATTCGCTTATATTTCCCTATGTAAGTAGTTCGGGGTTAAGGTCGCGTATCTTCTTAAGTCGTACTTAAATATTCTCTATATACGAGTAGGTAGGAATTAGTAGCGGAATCGCTATACCGTAGTAGCTAGTACTATCGCTAGTACTTATAGATAAGTCGGATTAAGTACTAGGGTTAGTAATAACTATAGTAAGGAGTAGGTACGTATATAATCTCTAGGGGTACGAGTCTAGTAATATAGTTAATAAGGTAATTTACGGAATTATAATATATGGAATTAATTAACTAATAACTCTATCTTATAGTTAGGCGTAAACCTTTAAAAAAAGGGGTCTTAGGTAGTAAGATCTACCTATCCAGAATTATACGAATAAGCGAAGGCTAGCAGAGGTCGTTAAGGAGGTTTATCTATAGATTTAATCCGAGTCGACTTCGGCTAGTTAAGGCAGCTCTACCTACAGGCCGATCTACAGTAAATTACAGGCGTAGCGGCCTGTAAGTTAAGCAGATCCAACTAGGGCGCAGGCTTAACAGGCCGGCTAAGCGAAAGATCCGTCTGGATAGATCTATAGCCTACAAGAAGGTCCAAAAAGGTCTATCTAACTAATTAAGCCTTGGCTCGTAGGTTGGATCTGTAATAGTAGGGGGGGTAGCTTGGCGCAGATCCAGAAGATTGACCCAGGTCTAGCGCTGCCCCCGATCTGTCGTAATCTGGTATTTTTCAGGGCCAATCCGGCCTGTCTGCAGACAGGCCAAAGGTCGACCCGCAGATCGATCTGGCCTGCGCCCAGCACTGCGTGCCGAGCGTGCCCCTCAGAGTCAGCAGTCCAAACCCCTGTACCGTTTGCCCCGGGCCATTCTTTCACCGAAACATCCAACCTCGCAACAACGAACATCAACGAACCAGCCCAAGCCAACCTCTTCAATAGTTCATCCTCTCGCGACACCGGCCAAACTCCGAAACCGATCTCGACCACCCCCATAGTCCAGACCTAGTCTGACAGTCGCAATGCCTGTGCGGGTATGTCCCTTCAAAATTCCCCGGCTTTGGGCCGTCGCCGAAACGGCTGGTCAGACAGGAAGCTAACGCCCTCTTTCCCCTCTAGCGTCCCTACGTTCCTGTCTTCCACGACCCTGAGTTCACGATCCGCCTCAAACATGGCATTCACACGATCTACCTCCCCGTCAATATCAATACGACCTTCGCCGAGCTCGGTGAGACGCTGATGCCGATCCTGCGCGAGTGCTACCCGAACGGCCTTACATCGTCACTGAACCCGTTCGAGAAGACGGCGATCCCCGCCGAGGGCGAGGTGTTCAAGATCGCGTGGGGAGGAATGATCGACGTCACGGACGTGACAGAGGGCTGGCAGAGCCTCAAGGTCAGGAAGGGCGACACGTTGGGGGGGAAGAAGCTCGGCAAGGGCAGTTCAGTGGCCTTTGAGTTCGTCCGGGAGTGCATCGCCGAGTCCGATCTGAAGTTCAGGGTCGAGATCCCCCCCGAGGAAGAGTACGACGACTGATGGCCCGGTTGTGGGAATCTGCTCTTGGGACATTGGCGTTTGGTTTGGCGCAGGGAAAGGGATCGTGGGCATTTAAATGGCAGGCGCTTTGGGTGTTGGCTACCTACAAACATGGCGCCTTGAGCGATACGATGGAATTCGGTCGGAATGATTGATGGGTAGACCAAGATATTCTGCTGCTTCGTCGATGGAGAATGGGGTAACGACTCGAGGATTTAACGTTATTGAAGATTAAGAATATGCTCTGGTACGTTTTACACATCTACCCGACTCAACGTGCCCGTCCCAACGACTCCTTGTCATACTCAAACTCCCTCGTCACCGTTATCCCCCCTTCGGATTCCTTCACTGGCGCCTGTCGCGACACTTTGACCTCCTCCTCCCCGGCCGACAGCCCCCCGACTCCTCCCCGCCCGCCCCAGATATTGTTCGTCAGCCTCGACGACTTCCGCCTCGCGCCATGCTGCGCCGCGTGCTCCGGTGCTTGATACACACAAGACGACTCGTGGCCATCACTCTCCCCCTCCCTCCCCTGCAGCGCCTCCCGGCTCGCCATCGCGCTCAGGTTCGTCAGCGGATACACCGGCCTCCCCGCCCCGGGCGCATCCCTCGCCCCGCTCCCCTTGGAATACGACCCCTTGTAATCGCTCGCCCCCCGCGGCTCCGCATCCCCCGTCCGCGAGAACGTCGTAATGATATTCAGATGCCTCAACAACGGCCTCAGCGGCGGCAGACTCGCACAGATGATCCCGCAGTTCAGCTCAATCACGCTCCAGTACGCCGACGACACATTATCCCACGGCGGATCGTCGCCGCGCACCGCCGCGTGCAGCGAGAACAGCCGCACGATGGAGATGACGCACGTGAAGAAGCCGAGGCAGAACACCGACATAACCAGCAGCTTCTGGCGGCGCGGGAGGTTGAGCGCGCGCAGCGCCGGCAGCGGGACCATGAAGACGACAAAGTCGGTGACGATGTTCATGACGGACGTGAGGTAGTAGACGACGAGCGAGTCGATGCAGATGGCGCGGAGCGAGGGGAGGAAGACCGAGGCCGGCACGCAGGCGAAGCCGACGAGGACCTCCTGCGTGGTGCCCCAGGCGGCGAGGAAGAGGATCAGGTGGAGGCAGAGGGGGCGGGTGCGGCCGCCTTCTTTGAAGATGCGGCGGTATTGGAGGAGGAAGGACATTTTGGTGACGATTTGGGCGAGGTTGTAGATGGTCATGGCCGCGAGGAGGCACTGGGGGGAGGGCGTTAGTGGGAGGAGTGGTGGGTTTGGCATTGGGCGGGGGGGGCTACCTTGAGCTGGCTGAGGCCGTCTTCGGGCGAGACCATCCAGGAGTGCCGGCCGAGGCCATACTGCGCCTGGAGGACGGTGACGACGGAAACTCCAATCGACAGGACTTGGGCGATGGCGATGGTGAGGTCGTCGCCGCCCGGGGCGCCCACAATGGCGAAGCGGGTGTAGAGTCTCAGGGCGACGATGATGGTTGACACCGCGGCAAATGTGGCCGACACCCCAATGAGGGTCGGCACCATCGTCTCGGCGTCCAGCTGGGGGTTCTCGCCGGGAACAGGCATCATCAAGACTGGCCTTACAGCTGGAAGGCGAAGAAGAGTCGCTCCGTCATGGCAAGTCCAATGACTGCTGGGGAGACGACGAGATGGTGTTCATGTCGCCTCGAAGGGCGGCAACCGCTGGACATATCAACCTAACAACCCGGAGACGTCCATTCTCGGAAGCAATGCCGTTGGATCTAGATTCCGACCCAGCCCTGGACAAAAGCTTGTTGCTTTGATCTGTGCGGACTTGCATGCGTGCTGACCGACGCTCTCAACACCACAGGGGGAAAAGGGGGCAGGGCTCAGACGTTCAGATCTGTCGAGAATCGAGATCCAATCGCTTCAAGACGCCTCCATGTGCGAACGGCCGGTCGGCAAGCAGAGGCGTTCTCCCCGGTCCGCAATGGGGATTGTGCTGGTGATGTGATGAGATCATGCCTGGGACCCGGTAGTGATCACCGACCGGCGGTGCAGGAAGTACAGTGTCGCGCGCCTTTCCAGGTTCTCACCGGTCCCTTCCTTTGCCAAGGATACCTGTCAGTTCCATGTTGAGAAAGCGAAACATCTGTCAATCTCGTCTCGATGGAAATAGCCACACCACCAGCGGCATGCTCCGTCCCCTCGGGACCAGACCCCGAGGTCCTTCGGGCTGCACGCACAGACCGGACGGCATGTCGTTCACGGTCGGCAGAGGGTGATCGACTTTGTCGGCCAACCTTCAAGTGCGCGTGGCGCAACATGGTGTGTGCTTGCGATCCCGTCGGTGCGAGAATCTGGCTCCCGAGTGTCAATGCAATTGCAGCCTGGGAGGACGACCACACCACGCCGACCTGCCGACCTGGTGCCATGCGGTGATGTTTCGTCGACACCTCAGCTCCTGCACCAATTCGGCCCTGTCTGCCCGGACGCAACCCATATCCCGCCCGTTGGATCTTTCCCGTCCGCCGCCGCCACGGGACAGAGATTAAAGTCTGTCAAAATTCCGTGGTCGGTCTGACGATGCAGTTCGTCAGCACGAGGACCCGACAACGGCAGAGACAACGTGCCCGTGAGTGCCCGGGACGCAGCAGTCAGCGCAGACGACATTCGGAGACGGGCCATCAAATATTGCAATGCAATACAATTCAGCTGCAATTTGGGAATCCGGGTTTGCGCGTCCCCAAAAGGCGTGCTTCCTGGTCAATTGTCACGATGCAGTACAGATGCAAGTTGTTTTCTCAACGCCAGTTCTCATTGCCGCCTCCCGGTGTTCTTGGCTGCTCAAGCAGTTATCGAGATCTAGATACAACAGTGGCCGAGGCCGAAATTTGGAAATGTTCAAAACAGAAGAAGGATCCGCCGACCTCCCGTCCGGAAAATAGGTCGAGGAGCCGTGTGAGGACTCTTTGGGGTCGTGGGAGTCGGTGAAGACTCGATGTGATCGTGATAGTCAGTGAAGACTCGATCTGGTCGTGGGAGTCGGTGAAGACTCGCTGGTTCGTGTTCGCGCAGTCGTAAAGACCTCGCTGAATGGAGGAGCCATATAGACTCAACTCTCTGGTCGAGAGCCATAAAGGCTCGGTGGGTGTTTTGACAAGGTACTCACAATCGCCGTTGGTCACCCAACAACGACGCTTGCTACCCTCCCTTCGCAGGACAGGATGGGCACTGCCCTCCGGGAGGAAACCTGAACCCATCTGGCTTTCCGCGTGAGTCGGCCGAACCCTTCTTCTGTTTTGTATTCCTCCTCCTTCAGTCTTCGCCCACTGCCGGGCGGACGCGCTCTGAAGTCCCAGCAACCGTCCAGTCACCCCATCGACAACCCCCCAAAAAGAAACCCCATCAAACAGAACCCCCCTTGACCATCCTCTCCGGAGACCAAAAGCCGGTGCCGGGTTGAAGAGCCTCACAATGGCCGTCGCCGACCCAAAAACGACGGCCCAATTGCTAACCCCCCTCCTCCTTTCCTGAGGTCGTCCAAACCGAGTGTGGGACGCAACCCCCTGCAAGACCGTCGCCGGACCAACACGACGGGGAATCCTTGCAGAGGCACACTGGTCTTGGCACGAAGCGGGGGGACCTCCTCCAGACCCATCTCCATCTGTCGTTTCAAGGGAAAGGCCCTCCTTGATGAAGCTCCTCTTGGTGTGATGTGAATGTTGTGACTGGACTCCGAGGGAGAGTCTCAGCCAGTGGTGCGCGGTGGTGTTGTCGTCATCAAACTGGTGTCGAGAGTTTTGAGAGAAAAGCGAGCCGTGTGTTGCTTGACGGGACGGCTGCTTGGAGTCGCGCGCGGAGGGGGAGTCTCGGTCCTTCCCGGGCAGGACGGTGAAGAGAATGTCGCTGGAGTTCTCAAGCCGTCCTGCCCACCGAGACCCGTCGGGCGCGCGAGGGAGGAGTGTGACCGTTGGCTGGCGACATTGACGGGGCCAAGGTCGTGGTGCTGGCGTCGGCCGCTGAGTGCGCGACCGAGGAGGAGGGGAAGGTGCCCGAGGAAGGAAAGAAAGAAGCAGAGATTTTGAGGCGATGGCCTTCTTTTCAATGCACAATGTGACCCACTCCTGCGAGTCGTTCCTCGGTCAATGGACGCGACGGAATGTGGGGAGGTGGCGGTCATCGATTCATCTTCATCTCTAGCCCCACTCACCAAGTGGAGTTGGAATTTCTTTTGGCACTTGGAAGCTTGGGGGTTGGAACTTGCTTGGAATCCATGGAGTCGGAACAACATCAGCAGCGACCGTCGCAGAGGTTGTTTGAATGAGGAACAACGTCCACAAGAGCAGCATGTTCCTGGATCAATTATGGGAGCGAGGTGTTGCCGAAATCGTTGACTCGGTATCGCGCCATACCTCATCAGAAAACATGAACAGCATGAGTCAATCGAGTCCCACTGCAAACATCCTCAATTTCACCATGAGCTTGACCCAGGATCAAGTATGGACATTTTGGGTTCATTCCACCAATCAAATACACAAGGTTGTGTAGTCTAGTGGTCAGGACACCGGATTTTGAGCTTCATCCTTCCGGTAGCCTGGGTTCGAACCCCAGCACGACCTCATCCTTTATTTTTTTGCCTTGTCCTGCTGCCTCCGCTTCTCTGGAGACGAGGATGCCCTCATTTTTTTGGGTCCAACCTTGGAAAAAACACACAGCATTTTCCCATCTCTGGCTCATATCGCACGACACAGGCACATTTCACCGACATCAAGACAATAAGCAGTTGCACTGTGTTCGCATTGCTACTTGTTCTCAACTCCGAAAACTGACGATAAACTTATGAAATCCCGTCAAAATCCACGAGCGCAATGAACAAAGAAACCATTACAAATGCCCTGCCCGACCCCCGATAAGATCAAACCCCCTCCTCAGTGCGAAACATGCTTGTTCGCAAACCCGATACGGCTTTTGCCGAAAGGTCCCAGCTCATGAACCACAAACGCCGCCTTCAAGCCCGTGTCGCCAATGATGTTGAGGTCAAGCTGGGGGCTGTCTTGTATGCCACCGAGACACTCGCCGTTGGTGTCGGGCCTTCCATACTGCAGGAGGAAACCAGGAATTCTCAGAGGCTCGTCACGCTGTGTGTGCGACGTGTTGGTGCCGAGAACCAGATCCGGGAGAGTTGCGTTGCATGGGTAGACGTATCCCCAAATGTCCTTGTCGAACCTGGCTCCCGGGACTTGGGTCCAGAACATCTTGACAAGACGCTTGTCCATCATCATGAGGCTTGTACCCGTGTCTGCGATGCTCCGCAGGGGGGTCTTGTGGAAAGTGTCATTGCCAATGGCAAAGCCCGACACGTTGAACAACCACCAAGAATGCGACTCGTCGACGGGGCTGTACGAAATGTTGCCAATGTACGCAGAGTGGTCGATGTAGCCGAAGTTGTAGTGTCCAGCTGTTCCAGAATCCAGTCAGCATCAATCTATCAAGGGAGCACGGGGACGAGACTCACGGGCGTGGCGCTTCAGATCCGCCGTGAAAACAGGCTGCTGCAGCGAGCTGTTGATGTTGTCGAAAAAGGTTGGTTGCGGGACAGGCAGGATGGTGTTGCCATTGGAGAATCCGAGGCCCATGAGGCCGCTGTTGCTCGAGTCTTTGGTGAACTCCAACGACACTTCCAGTGCCACCTGGACGGCTTGCTTGGGAAATGACAGATTGCCGAACGAAACGACGTCGGTGAACACAGAGCCTCTGCCATCGCTGCCATCGCCGTAGAAGATCCACCAGGATGAACCTTTCATGAACTTGGACGTGGTGCTGGCGTTGGGGTTGTAGAGATTCTGGCCGTCGACCATGGACTTGGGGGTCAGGGTGCTGAAGACCCAGAGGTCGCTCGAGCCGGTGTCGACATCAAGATGCATGGTCTGGGGCGGCGTGCCAATTTCAACTGGGGTCAGATATTCAACGTCGACGTCGTTGCCAGGAACGGCCTGAGCGGTGCCGGTGCCGTTCGAGATGAGGCTCATTGCCTTGCTGCCACCATGACGCCTGAGGGCGTTGGCCAAGCCCTCAGGAATGGGTTTGTTGTACTTGCGGTACGCTTTGGCGATGGCCACGGGAAGGGGGGCCCTCTTGAAGTCAGGGTTGGCGACCTGGCCAAGGGAAATGCGACCCGGTGAGCTGCTGGTGGGAGAAAAGGCGAGCGCACCAGCCCCGAAGAGGACGGTGACAAGGGAAGAGACACGCATGGTGAACTCTTTGAAGACCTTGTGGTCTTTTGAATCGACTTGGAGCGGGAAGGGTCTTGAGAATCAGAAGCGAGGGTTGAGGTTTCGGGACGGAGGTGAGAGGTGGGAGGTGAGAGGAGGGAAGATGGTGGAAAAGATTTGGGAGGAGGAAGGGTTTAAATATGTGCGTGTGATGTGAGAAGAAGGCAGGTGGGGTGGGTTCGTTGTTGCTCTTTCGGCCTCAAACAGGCCCAGCCCGTTTGCAGGATCGTCAACAGGTGTGTAAACCTTTGGCATCGAGGGATGGACAGGCAATCGTCTTGCATACGTTCCTGCCAGATGATGGGAACAAACCACATTGGAGCCCGGTCCGCAGTGCGTGACAACTTTTCATCGAAATACCTCGAGGCAAGAGCAACGGGTCCTCAGACCACGAGGGTGTTCAGTCTTCACCCTTCATCGCCACCTGCAGTTGGAACTTTCGAGGCACCCCAACAGCCTTTGTTCCTGCCAATGTCACAATTCATATTCAGCTTGGGGAACTCCTCGGGCTGTCTTCCTCGCTGGCCCGAAGGCCCGAGTCATGCAAATGGTGTATTCCTCCTCGGGCCTCAAAACACCGGCACCGGTCGACGCCTCCAATTCGTTGCTCCTTTTCTGTCACCGAACATCTGAATGGGCCCCAGCAAGGTACTGCCGAAGTTCGGACGTTTTCTCGACTGACACAGGCCTACGACAGTCCGTCGTTGGACAACTTGTGTGGGGTAGACGTGAACAAGTGCTCGGTGAGGACGAGCAAGCAGCGAGGCGAGGACTTGTCCGACAAACAGGGGGAGATCACCGCCTGTTTGATAGGTGGACACCGGGGAGCCGCGCGGCATTCGGTCCCACGATACAACAGGTCATGTCAGGCGGATGGGGATGCGGACGGACACAACGAAGAGCAGAAGACACCCTCGGTGTCCAGAGTGTCCAGTGGGCAAACAATCGGACGGCCCGTCGAGGAGCACTCTTTCTCCTCGTTGTGTTCTATGAGGCAATCCGTCTTTCAGTGGCACAGGTGCTGTGTTTCATGGACGGGAAACAGGCACGTCCAGCCACCCAGCCATGAGCCCGATTCTCGGCGAGAAATCTTTACCCAGCCGAATTCAAGACGAAAAGACGAACCCGGCATCCACATTCCAACACACGATACAGATCCACAGGGCAGCGGACTGAAATGACTGGTGACCAAGCCTTCCACCACATCGAGTCGAGCATGGAGACTCCATGCTCCAAACCTCCCTCTACATTCTATCTATCCACTGGTATGGAAGTCCATGGTGCCAGTACCGTCCCACAAACTCGGTACCGTTGCGCCGGGCCCGTCCCATAGTACCATCCACCGTTCAGGCCGCCGGGCTTGCAGCAGCATAAGAAACGACTCGGGCCCTTTCACATCGCACAGCTGACGATATGATGGCTGCTATGTTAGGACGCAAGGTAGCCCTCCTCGTGGTCCGATACAACAGTTCCAACCAGCATATGCAGTGCCTTCACGTTGCATTTCCAAACGAACACAATCAGCCCTACGGTTAAACCTGCCCCTTTGGCACATGTCGTTGTGATGCATGCATCCATATCCCCGTGTCGGGTACGGGTGGCGTTTCGCTTGCGTCCTCGTCGTGGTGGTGGTCTGGTTGAGAAGAACGACTAAATGGGTTCTTCCAGAGGGAGGTTTCGAGGGCTGGATGCCAACACCTGAACGAGACATATCGGGCTAGAAGGTGTGCCGTGGGCTTGGGAAGTGGCGTCGCGGAAAGCTTATCTCGACCTCTGTGCAGGGGACGGACTCTGGCACCCTCGGGCCGCTACCCCACGGAGTCTGCCATGCCAGCTTCTCCATGCGGGATGGCGTGCGATGGGTAATCCAGTTCCACCAACATGTCCAGACTCCCGAGTTCAGCCAACTTGGATGAGACAACCATTGTGGGCACATGAAGGACCTCACCACATGAACCACCAAGATGGCAGACAAGACACTGTCTTTGCTTACACCAGACCGATGAGCTGGGCGGATGCGCGATGGTATGATGCCAGATGGGGCGTATGTTGGCGAACCATCACCCCACTTCCCGACCGAGAGGGACTCGGAGCTGATTTGAGGCATCTGTTCGCTCCCGACTGCCTTTCTTGGGGTTGTGCGAGATTGACAAGCAGCTGCATGCGGGACACTGACCCGCCAACAGGCCCCTAGTCATCCCATGACACTTGGGGGGGAGCCGCATCGGTAGTGCGGCAAGGTCCAAGACAGGCAGGAGGTAAAGCTCGGTCTTAAACACCAGTCGAAGTCTTCTCTCAGCAGAACGAATATAGGGGAAGCTGGCGAAGGCAGGCAGGATATTTGTTGATGAAGGCACCGCTCAAAACCAAAGGCGTTGAGATGGGAACCGGAAGCCCATGACAACTCAGACTTGCCAGAAAAGACGTGGTCTTTTTTTCTTTTTTTCTTTTTTGAGAGAGGTCTTCTTCTGTAACTGGTCCAGCGGGGAATGTAAGTCCCTCATGCCTCCAACTTTACCTACCTGTTGGGACAAAGTCTGGTGGGGTGTGGAGTTGAGATCTCGAGATGAATACGACGTCCCCCAGCCCGCGTGCCCCAGCTTCCGGGGTTATGGCTTTTCCCCTTGGTGACCAGACCATCCCACCATCGACTTAAATCCGGTAACACAGAGGTGGTTGGGAAACTCGATAGTGGTATCGTGAGTTGATGCAACACAACGTTGGTCACCGCAGGCTTCCCGGGACATGCAGCATTCTGGAATACAGAGATGCTCAATCAGCATGGCTCACGAAACCGTGCATAGGCGCTGGGAGGAACTTGTTGTATACGTCGGGGACCGCCGACCCGATGAATACAGAACGGTAACCGTTATCAACATAAGATGGTCGGACGGCCAGTGGTCCACCTGCTTGATCGGGCATAGATGATATCTCTGTCGGTTGGCCGTGTTGTTTCCGAGCGGCCTCGGGGCCGTATCCGCATTGCGGTGGGGCCGGCACGGTTATTCTTAGGGCTGGACCATCGGAGTGGTGTCCTCTGTGGAGCTTGTGGACTGTGGGACGATGGAGGATGGTTGTGGAACGTGGAGCCCCGGTGCCCCGGACACCGTAGAATGGCATGTGAACTTCTGTATTGTCGAACGCCGGGCAAGCGCGTGTTTTGTTGGGCCGTGTTGGCCGGCCCTGCCGCACTCATGTCAACCACCGATCCAAAGGTGGGCTAGTTGGACCCGCGGTTGACCACCGACCTTCCTCTTCGATGTTGATGGTGTGCAGCAGTGACAGTGGCACAGGTTGGAAGGATCCCGGGGGCTGTCAAATTCCATGGTGTGCGGCGCGGCAAAGGCTCCAGTGAAATGTGTCGTATGATGTTGGGGGACAGCTATGGAGGCCTTGGTGCTTGGTGGGGTGTCTCGAGACTGGAGAGGTAGTCTGCTCTTGGAGGTTGGGACTGCGTTTAGGAAGTCACGAAGTCTCCTGCTGATCTCAGCCCGGACATATCGACAGGCGCCAGTGCTGCGGCGCACAATACTGCGTGATGATTGTTTGGGGGCGAGGGGGGGTTGTTTGGGGGGTTGGGTATCTCGATCCTTGATTGCCTCGCTATCGATTGGCCGTCATCGTCCGGTCCCAGGCAGCGGAATATCCCACCTTCTGTTTCGGGCGAGCTTGGGTGGATGCATTCCGCCGTGGTATTTGGACATTTGCAGTTGGCTGCCGGGACTTGGAAATTTGCTGCCGTTCCCCGCAATCAGGAACGGCAGGCGATATGGCCACACCATCGCCGAAGGTTGAAACGGGGCGCCACTGTTCGCCGTTCGGAATGGTGCCCCGTGGTCGCTTGGCTCTGCCCTTGGGCCAACAGACAAGCAATGACAAGCTCAATCGGGGGGGCGGTGGCTGCGGCATCTTGCATATCCAAGCCCCCAAATCCCCGACGACAGTGTTGGCGAGTTCCAGTGCCGAGTGTTGGGCAGTTGTTCTCGACGGCTCGTTATCTCGACATTCGAGGGTCGGCGGGGCGTCGGGGCAATGCGGCCGAGGACGGTGATCGGCGGTACGGGTTGTCGGCAGGCAGTCATTCGACTGTTTCCAAGATCATCTCGGTGCGGCGTCGGTTGAGGTGAGGGCATCCGACCTGCCTAATCGAGCGTCGAAATGGAATCTGTCGAATCAGCGTCAGCTATGCGATGGATGCCAAGCTGGGGGCATGTGGCGGCCCACTTACAGGTGCGACATGCGCAAACTGGCCGGGCTCGAGGTCGCGGTCCAAGGTGCCATGGAAGAATTGCCGCCTTTTGCCTCTGGGATCGAGCTTCCTGATCGAAATCTAGCTCCCCCACTTTGCCTTGGGGACTTGCCTCTCGTGGCAACGGGTCAATTGGTGGCCAGTGGAGTCGCGTGCCTTTCCGGGGACCACCTAGCAGTCTTTGGGCATGTCGCTGTCGTATCTGGTCGATCCCGTTGTTCGTTCATCGTGTCCAGAGCTGGGACAATGAAGGGGAATGGACATGAGAGGTGGGTGTCCGTTCATGCACAGACCCGACGAAAGGGAGGGGAAGTTGGTGGGGAGATGTCATTGTCGCGACGTCGTGTCGGTGCAGCTGCAGGTCGTACCAGAGGGCGACGGCAGAAATGAACCACCCATTGCCCGGTTGCAAAAAAGTGTTATATATATGGTCTGCCCATTCTGCCGTACCTTAGCGGTGCCATTCCTCGGTCACATCCCGTCGAACTGCCCGTGTCCTGCTCTCCGTCTCGCAGTCCAGTCTCTGATTGGTAAGCGGCCAACGTCAAGTCAACAACCACCTTCCAACCAACCACCTCCCACCCACTCGACCGCGGCGGCGTGACTACCGCCAGCACCAGCGACATGGCGACGGACAAGGAGGTCATTGCCGACAAGGCGCCACACTCTGGAATACATCCCTTTGCCGAGACCAACCCTCCGTACGAAAACACCAAGGACCTCCATGTCGACGAGAAGGACGAGACCAAGGTCAACAACGATGATCTCAAGTCGGAGGGCACTACTGAGGTTGGGGAGGAGGATCTTTATTTGCCTCTGAAGATGGATCCGAATATCCCCCACGAAGAGAACCCCCTCACCTTTCGCGCCGTGGCCGTTGGCTGCTTGCTCGGTGCCTTGGTCAACGCATCCAACTTGTATCTCGGTAGGCACCCAGGATCGCAGCAGGCGTCAGCCTGCGCCCAGGCTCACCCCGTATACCCCATGGCGCTAATAAACTCCAGGCCTTCGAACAGGATTTACCTTCTCGGCGAACATGTTTGGCGCCATCTTTGGCTATGGTATCCTCCATTTTCTGACCCGAGTGGGCGGCCATATCCCTATTATCGGCGGAAATTTTGGACCCCAGGAGAACTCAATTATCCAGGCAGCTGCCACGGGTGCCGGTGGAATTTCCGGCCTTTTTGTTGCAGCTATTCCGGCCCTGTACAGAACGGGCTCGATGGGAGAGGGGCGCAACCCTCGCGATGACATCGGTGCCATCTTCACCATCACCCTCGTGTGTTCCTTCATTGGCCTCTTCTACGCCACCCCCCTCCGAAAGTTCTTCATCATCCAGGTCGCCCGAGAGCTGAAGCTCATGTTTCCCACCGCTACTGCCGTTGCGATCACCATCCGATCGATGCACGCAGGTGCTGCCGGCAGCATCGAGGCCATGAAGAAGCTCAAAGGCCTCGCCTACGCCTTTACCTTTGCCTTGGTTCACCGTGTTGTGTCCTACTACGCCGTCGGCATTTTGTACGACTGGCACGTGTTTACCTGGATCCATATCTGGAGCGGCTACACCAGCTGGGCCCTTAACATTGAGAGGTGAGAGACACCGGATTCCAAATACTGCTGAGCAAACACTGACAACTCTAACTCTGACCAGCTGGGGATGGTATATCGAATGGACCCCATCCTTTATCGGCAGCGGCATGCTCATCGGTCTCAACTCTGCCCTCAGCATGTTCGGTGGTGGTGTCCTCGCCTGGGGTCTCATTGGTCCCCTCCTTGTGCACTATGGCGAGTGCATTGGCGTCGACATTTCCGAGGATGATCCGAAATGGAATGGGATGTACTCATTTGCTAAACTTACAAACCAAGACAAGGAGACGCCCTCGCCTCGTTTCTGGCTCCTGTGGCCCGCTGTTATGGTCATGATCTGCAGCAGCATGGTGGAGATGTTTATTCACGTAAGTTTTCGCCCTTTCTTCGTTGCCCCGGAATCAATAATGGACGTGGAAAGGAGGCCCAGCCATGGCCTCGAGATGAGACTCAACATCATGTGTTACTGTTCGAACTTAAAGCTGACCCGCGGTTCATCTCTAGTACAAAGTTATTGGGGCTGGTGTCAAGACAGCGTGGCGCGAGACATGCATCACGATCAACAACAAGATCATGGCGAGAGGAAAGACAAGCAAATTCTTCGCCAAGCAGGCCGCACGAGCCGACGAGAACAACTTTATCGAGGATCCTGCGCCGCCCCACGAACAGGTCAGACCCTGGGTCTGGATCTCAGGGACCATCTTCTCCGTTGTCCTGGCCATCATTGTGTTCCACTTCCAGTGGGAGATGAATCCCGGTCTCACCATCCTGGCTGTCATCCTCGCTTTCGTATTCTCCTTCCTCGCCATCCAAATCGGCGCCGTGACGGTACGTAAAATACATGACCAAATACACCCCACTTTCTTTCATCAGAGGGTTAAACGGGAGCTCCCGCAGCTCCCGCGGAGGCACAAAGCAGTTCTTTAAGATGGTGGTTTGCTAACACATCGTTCTAGTACGTACTAGATCCCATACTGCCCCAGGCCTTCATCTGGTCCCGAAGAGCTCCCTTTCTTCTTTTTTCTTTCTTTCTTTTTTTATATTTCAAATACTGACTTGCACTTCACAACACAGCGACCAGACTCCGTACGTATAATCCGAGTCATTATTTCCCCTTTTCGTATGTCTCGGGAGCCCCAAAGGCTCCCGCGGCTCCCGAGACTCTCGCGACAAAGAGGATCACTCCCCAATACGGCAGTTACTAACACCTATTGTTCAATAGTTTAACCGCATCAGCGAAGGCCTCGCAGCTCGTGTTCGGCGGCGCCACCTCTGGTTCCGGCTACACTGTTCTCCATGCCCAAAAGATCAACTTGCTTGCTGGTGGTATCGCCTCGGGTGGTGCCGGTGTCGCTACCGAGCTTACCTCTGACTTTAGAACCGGCTTCTTGGTAAATACCCCGTCTCTCACTTAGACCATGCCTTTATTAACGTAACGGATGTATAGATTGGTACCTCTCCTGTCAAGCAGTGGATTGCGCAGGCTATCGGCACATTCTTCGCCGTATGGCTCGCTCCCGGCCTTTTTGTGCTCTTCACTTCTGCCTACCCGTGCATTTACGACGCCGACCTCGCCAAGGGCTGTCCTTTCATGGTCCCCTCTGTTTCTGCGTGGGCAGCAGTCGCTCAAGCCGTGACGACGCCGAATATTCCAATCCCTCTGAGCAGTGGCATCTTTGCGATTGTAATGGGTGTCTTCTCGATGGCCCAAGCCGTCTTCCGCCACAACTATCTCGTCGGAGACCGCGAGAAGTACCGTGAATGGCTCCCTAACTGGGGCGCCATCGCCCTCTCGTGGGTTATCCCGGCCCCTGTGTTCTCCAACGCTGCCTTGATCGGCGCTGTTGTCGCCGCCGTTTGGAGGAAATACAGTGCTCGAACCTGGGAGATCTACGGCTACGCTATCGCTGCAGGTATGTTCATTGATTCACTGCCTCACACTAATGTCTGATCTGACATTTCAATGCAGGCTTCATCGCTGGCGAGGGCCTCGGTGGCGTGGTCGGCGCCGTGCTTACGCTTGCTGGGGTGGACGGAGCCACCAAGGGCACCAACATTGCGTGCCCGATGAACTCTTGCTAAGCAGGCATATTGGTCTGAGTTTGAAGGGGTGCAAAGGAGCTTGCAAGGCTGTAAAAAGATACCACTCTTGAAGTTTGTCCATAATGATAAATGATACCACGGATGTTGTTCACCTTTGTTCACATATCTTTGTCAAACATAGGCTCTTGGAAGCTGGTGAGCTGTTTCAGGTGCTTTGTCTAAGAGGCAAAGATGAAATTCATTTTTGTTTGTTTTATTCAGGAGACCGTCTCCTGAATGGACTCGGGGCCTTGGGACTTGTCTCACGGCACTTTAGCTTTGAGTTCAGAGCCTCAACTTTCTTCCCATGATGTCTCACAGCTTTTTGTCTAGGGTCTTGATAATTTCAGGGGTTTGTTTACTTCACTTGGCCCCTGCGCTGGCCCCACCCGACCTGATGACAATCTCCCCACTGCTGCCCCCACCATGACCACGCGACCCACGCCGGCTCAACGCGTCTCTCCTCTGCATCTGCGGGCCCCACCCTTCTCCCTCGCGTTCCTCATTACCCAGCGACCAACAGGGCGTCCATCTGCTCGAGTACCGCGCTCTTAGACCGGGCTCGAAGCCTCGAACATGGCGACGCAGCTCCCAGAGACAAGGTGTGTCCCAAACCCCGTTGGTCCCCCTCTCCTACCGTCACCACCATCGCGGGCACTGACCTAGCCACGACAGAATTGAACAGCCATAGCGTCGACGCTGCAAACACTACATTCATCGACCGCAACCGCACCACCGTCATCTCGCTGACGTCGATCCAATGCCAGACCCCGTCCGAACGGAAGAACTTGCTGCGACAGACACGGTTAGCGATATATTCTCGAGTCACAAGCGATACCAACACAGGCGTCGGGGTGCGGCTGCTTCGTCTCTCTGGCGATCTCACCTGGGCGTGTCCTCTGAAATCGATGGGAGCGTGGGAAGGTGCAAGATCCAGCGGCGCCGAAGGTTTCCACCGCCAATGCAATTGTTGATACTGGGGCGGTCGATGGATGGGAGCTGCACCGGACGCCTTTTTGCCCACCGTCGGTGAACTCTCTGTGCGATCGGTGCTCTGGAAGGCTCTTCTATCCCAACAAATCCATCCGGGCACACCCGTATGTCCTTCAACACCTGTCATCGCCCCCATGGACAATGTTGGACACTCACCTTCGCTCAGCTTCCCCCAGCTTCATCTTTCGCATTCTCCAAGAGGAACTGATCGTCCGGGACTTCTTGCACGGGTAAGGAGAGAGCGAAGCGCCGTGACTCGAGACTCGAGAGGCGTCAACGCCGTCAACGCTTTGGCTCCCTCTTTCTGATACTATGGCAGAGATTTCTTGGTTGGGACTCGGGTCCGAAATCACTCTGAGGTGGTATTATGTTTCTAACTTGACCTATAGTGCGGAAAGTCTCGCTCGTGATATTTATCGGGGAGATTGCGTTCTCGTCCTTGACGTCTCCCGAGTTCAAGCTACAGTTGACGGAGTCCCCGCGAGCCCGTCGATCCTTATCTGCTCTCCATATACACCATCCCCGCCATCCCACCGAGCCACGAAAATATAGATGCTCCGCCCTCGACCCTTTCCTCCTCCTCTGGACGGCACCTTTGCACCATAGCGCGGATGGAAGACGGACCGGATCTTGGACTCTGGAATATGTACACGTATCATCGCGCGAGGGAAGAGGACGCTGGGACGGCTTGCAGGGCCGGGCAGGGGCACGGCACGTGCGCTCCGAGTTCACCTTCACCTGTCCAGCGAGGGCCGGGCCCATCTAACAAGTACGCCATACCTGCGCCGTGCGGCCAGCGCGGTACATATACACGGCGGAAAGGCACCTCAATATCGCCCCGGCATGTCCAACATCCGCTCGGATCGTGCCAAGGAAACATTTCTGCTTCCTCACTCGACGCAAGCCTGCGAGCTGCCATTGGATCGGCGTGTCAAGGCTCGAGGGCCTTGATGCATTTCCCAGGGGCGCAGTATTCCGGTACGAAGCGCGGTGATGCGATTTTTCATGTCGTCGATCTTGTGTCCCGCTGGGTGGCCGTGGCCCGGTGCTGACGCGCGGTGATCCGGTTTTTCATGTCATCTGTCTTGTGGCCCGTTGGGTGGTCGTGGCCAGGGGCTGCAAGATACCACCTATCCTACCTCGGGTCTCCGGCGTCTCGGGCCTCCAGCGTCTCAAGGCAATGACGTGTTGGCAGTGCCTGCTGACTGCAGGCAACTAACTTGCTTAGCGGAGACAGCAATATCCATCTCTCATCATAAGTTCGCGGAGACATGTCATGTCTGGCTGTCAGTGGCAACGACGATGAACCATTGTGCCGAAAGACATCGAGAAGAGGGCGGCATGACAAGTTCTTCTCGGATAGCTGGGTGAAGATGCCTACGTCCCGAAATTACCTTATCACTTTGCTTTATTATCCACCCGGATTCCACCGTTGGAGGATGACAACAGCTGTTTGGGATACGGCCAAGGGGCACTGGATGGAATCGGCGGCTGGTGTCTGGGCTTCCAAGGTCTTGTGGGCCGTCATTTGACAACACTTGCTGACAGTACGTGGGGTTGCGGATAGCCGACGCTGCCGCTCCCGGCGCGGCCGCCGCGCCCGCCGCATCCGGCGGCAGACTCTCCGCCCGCGCGATGGTGGTGGCCGGTGGTGTGGTGGCCGGTGGTGTGGTGGCCGGTGGTGTGGTGGCCGGTGGTGTGGCTGCCGGTGGTGTGTTGGGTGTGGCTGATGTTCTGCCGGCCCTGGAGGGCATTGTCGCCGCAGCCCGCGATACTTTTTTTTAGTTGAACAATAAATACAATCTTCTGATTCCGGGCGCGAGCCTCTGTCTGCATGGTTTCCCCTCCAAACACGACTCATGACTGGCGCCGAGCAGAGAGGCTCACCGATGTGGACTGACATCCTCTGCGTAGAATATCTCGTCGTCGTCGCCGTCATCCACATCGTCCGACCAGTCGGTGTGGTGCGAGGGTGCGGCAAGAAAGAAGACTCCCTCGAAGGCTCCCGCTCTGTTGTCTCCGTCTCTGGTCCGGCGCTTTCTCGCGGACCGTCTTGAACTCGTCCTTCTCCAAGTGGTTCATGTTGGAGTGGGTTTCCATTTGAATGGGACCGGGAGAGAGGATTTGTCATGGTCTCTGCATGCAGACACCAGATATTACTCTCTGAATGCAGACAACAGATATTACTCTCTGAATGCAGACAACATATATTACTCTCTGAATGCAGACAACAGATACTACCAGCTCATCTAAGCTGGAAACTCCTCGTCCGGTCGCTGTGAAAGAAAGGCCTTAAGCATTTCAACACCGCGGCTCTCCTTATACTTGTCAAAGACCTACGGTTACTAGGCCTATGTTGTCAGCCGTTCTGTTGAAGAAGGCCTCCTCCATGGTGTTCTGCTGGTCAAGGTTATCATCCTGAAGTATCCAAGACCGGTCTAGTGGGCCTTCCCTTCGAGCTTAGCAATCCAGCTGTGCGATGAACCGTTACGATTCTTAGCTCTCTACGGAGGGTGCGGCAAGAAAAAAGTCTCCCTTAAAGGCTCCGTCTTCCCCAGTCTCTGCTCAGCGCTAACCCGGAAGAGAAAAACTTTCAACGGTGCAGCCATGGGACTGATGATCTTGACGCGGGCGACGGGCATGGCCTGGTGAAGGAAGATCACAGCATAGTAGGTAGATGTGCTCCGGCATCTCTTCAGTAACTCCTGGAGCCGTGAGGATAACGATCCACTGGCTGCACTATCTGGCATCTTGTGACTCGGGGTAGAGACTGACGTCTACCCCGGTTGTGATGCTATACGGGCAGCCAGGACCAGTCATTGCATGGAGGGCCTTGGCTACTTCATCCTCCGTGATCACGGTCTCGACATCACCCACTCGATCAATGAGGTCGTCCGTGGTTCGGAATGATATACGGCACAATGTTGGGTTGCCGGCATAGTCCCAATAGACGGTGCCCAAGGGGCGGCCATCGACGTGCCGCATTGCATCCATCGGGTCGTCGACATGTTCCCAGTTGTTGATGGGGGTAAACTTATGCTTCTCCAGAAGCTGGTTGAGACGCTTCTGGTGATTTTCGGCGTCGCCGGGGGCAGAGATCGTTCCTGGATCTCTGGGGGTAGGCGGGCGGCGGGCCAGGCGATCCAGGACCATACCCGGCAGGATATACTCCTTGATGATGGACGCTAGGTCTAATATGAATCGCTTCACATCAGACTCGAGCATACGCTCCATCATCCACCTCAGACAATATTCCGAAATCTCGGGCAGGCTCGCGGCGCCCGAAGACCTCTTGATCATCTTCTCCCATGGGAGAACGGCGATCAACCCGAGCTCCGATGTAGCCTGGTGCATTGCCGCGGTCTTCGTCAGTTGTTTGACCAGGTACTCTCCGCACTTGACCTGCTTCTTCAAACTCTTGGCCCGACTTGCCACCCTCTTGGAATCCGCGCCCTCGCCAAGCATTTCGCTTGCGATCTGTGTTCTTGCGTCTTTTTTGGACTGCCCCTGGTGGCTCCCTACTTTCTTCTGGGCCGCCACCGCGCTCTTCTCATCTGTACACCTCGCGATGTATAGATGCCCGAGAAGATACAAGAGGAAGCTCTCGAGGACGGCGTCCCACTCTTTGCCGTCTGGTTCTCCCCCGCAGAGAGACGTCGTTGGAGCAGGTCGACAACTTTGACATCATCGTCGGGTGGGGCGGCCTCCTGTGCTTCCCTCTGGACGAGTGTGTTATTGCTCCAGAGATAAAACACTCGGAGGGTGAGAAAGTAAGGGGAGAGAAACTGGGGGAACTCGTAAACGCGTTTTGTGTTTTCCCTGAATGTCGCGAGAGCGAGGGTGCTCTTGGGGTTTGTAGCGCGCATGTGCTCGTAAACCTCAGCCCGACCTTCGAGCAGCAGACCCTCGTGGGAGAGGAGGGGTTCAATCTCACCCTCCTCCCTGGGGTTGGGTGCCTTCCGGACACCAACCTCCTTGGCCAGGACCTCCAAGGCCTCGACGATGGCGGCAATGTCGGCCTCCTTCTTCTTCTTGGCTTGCTCTTGTTTAAGCCGCTCGTGTTCAAGCCGCTCTTGTTCAAGCCGCTCTTGATCACGCAGCTCTTGATCACGCCGCTCTTTCTCAAGCCTCTCTTGCTCACGCTGCTCCTCGTCACGCCGGTTCTGTTCCAGCATCTCTCGCTGTCGATCCTCCTCGTCCCTGGCCGCCCGATCATTGCGGGCCTGAACCTCGCTGGCTGTTTCGCCATTGGCCAACTCATCCTCACCGGATTGCTGGGCGGTTTGTCGGGCAGATGGGGGGTGGATACACGCTTGCGCGCCGGGTGCCGAGAATAGACCGCGGGGGTGGACGTATTCATCGTCCGGATCTTCGTTATCGTGCCGGGGCTGCGCCTTTCTCGGTCGTTTGCGGCTATTCTCGCCGGGCTGGTGGTGGAGATGACCTCCGTGGGCCTCTTGGGCCTCTTCGGGCTCTTGGAGCAGAGGAGGTGGGGCTGCCTCGTCGCCATCACTCATATGTTGATCTTCAACTGAGGATTGATGCGACTCGGGTTGCGTCTTGCTCGTCGCATGTGACTCGTCTGATCCAGCCTCACTCCCGTAGATATCATCCTCTCCTAAACGATCGTCAGAAGCGTGGTCGTCCTTGGTGCCTGAGTTGGGGTTGGCGGAGGGCGCTTCGAACCCCTGATGGAAGTTTTGTGCATCTGGAAAGGGGAGATGTCCTTGGTTGTCGTTGTTCATGTTATCGCCCGCAATGCCGATGATAGGCATGTCGGGATCCCCAATCAATGGCTGAAACTCCGCTCTGGTACGTAGGTATTTCCTCAGCGAACCTGGAGCTGAGTCAACCCCTCGTCGGTCCCTCCCTCAGAGGAGCTGAGGGTTCTTATATACGAGAGATACGTGTTCGCGGTTTCCCGAGCCGATGTGTACGCAATGCGGGCGTTGCGTACGTCGAGGCAATAATCAAGGTATTCCCTTATGTATTCTTCCTCGATGTTCGCCATAGTCTACTATAACAACCCAAAGTTAGCACAATGGCGAGACCAACCTGGAATAAAGAAACGTCTCCAGTTTTGATTTCAGGGCCTAGACAGTAGGAATGAAGGTATCCTGCTCTGAATTCAGGGCCTTGTTTAACAAAAGTTTGGTATCCAGTTCCGTCCTCGAGGCGTCAATCGAAAGCGAGATGGCCTGACTCTCCAATGCCGAGACCAACCTGGTACAAAGGAAGGTCTCCAGTTCTGATTTCAGGGCCTAGACAGTAGGGATAGAGGCATCCTGCTCCGAATGCAGGGCCTTGCTGGACAAAAGTTTGGCATCCAGTTTCATCCTCGAGGCGTTAATCGAAAGCGAGATGGCGTCAAAAATCCCCCTCGATGTGTCGCGATGACAAAAAGGACATTGGCGAATTTTCCCTCTAGGTCATCCTCGCCGAGGTGTGGCCATCGCGAATATGTTTATCTTCTGGGTATTGATACGGGACTGTTTGCGTTTGGTGGTCGGATGTGATCGGGCTCTCCTGGAACGACGGATCAAGCGGTTCACCGCCCGCAACCGGGCTCGCAACCGTGCCCCGACAGCTTGTCGCCCATCTACACGATGAAGGAGTCCGCCTGCTTGACCTAAACGCCCGTATCGGATCCAAGAATGCCGTCTTGCTGGCCGAGCTGCGCCGGATGAAGACGCTCAACAAACAGTTGGAAGACAACTCGGAGCAGCGTGCCTTCAAAGCCTGCGGCGAAGGGGAAGTGCGGCGGGTAAAACTGCTGCGTAGAAGGCAGTGATATTGAGGCCAATGCCACCCATGATGGATGTTCAGACTGATGCCACCATATATTGGAATCTCACGTGGGGGCGTTGTATCAAAATCGGTAAGAAATGGCAGGGTGTTGCCATCGAGACGGTACTCTCGGCCGGCATACTCGCTGGACCTGGGCGGGACATCTGTTTCTTTGCTGTAGAATGCGTCCTGGATATAACGTCCGCGAATCCGTTGCTTCGAAAGGTAAGGTAGACTCAACCTCGGCAGCGGATGAGGGGGGCGTTCACCCTTCGGGCTTCAATTTCCTGGGACTCTGGGCATTGACTAGGGACAATGGCATCAGAAGAATACTACAAGGCCTCGGGGCAGGCTAGGGGATGTCAATGAAGACTGCAAATTAGTTTCTCGTAGCAACAACTTCTTCCATTGTACAAAACCTTCACAACCTCGACAAAAAAAGCACTACCGAGGTCTACCGCTCTCCTCGACACGGCGTCTCTTGGTGTCAGACCCTCTGTCCCACGACCCGGCAACACTTGTACCACCAGCACTTGCTGGGAAAAGACCGGGGGTCGAGTTGGAGCTGGAGCTGGAAGTGCCGTATGCAGCCTTGTGGATGTCCCTCTCGGTGATTCCCTCTTCGTCTTCTTCCGGGTCGAGGTGAGTCTCTGCGCAGGGGTCATACTCGTCCTCCCCCTCGTCTGTAAACTCCCCCGCATTCAGCACCGTGTTGCTGTCATGGTCTGGTTGATACCACTCGTCGGTTGGAAACGAGGGAAGCCTCCCCATCCTGCGGTATGCAAAGTTCCTGACAGCTTGGTGGTTTGTGAAAAGCAAGAAATACCGAGCCCCCGTCCAGTCAGCCACAAAATGCTCCATCTCGGCGCCGCGGAGAATAACACAGTTCCCTGGTTGATACTCGACTCGGAAGCCCAGCTGAGGCAAGCAGAGATCACCACCTGTACGGATTATGCGTCAGCCACAACGAGAAGAGTCCCCTCACGAGAAAGACCAACCGACCTTTGTACTTCCCCAGTGCCACCAATGCCGCAAGACCAAACTTGACGTCGTGTTTATCGCGATGCCGTTGTGTAAACGTGTTGATCCCCACGACGGCGAGAGTAGCCCAGTTTGGCTTTGAGATTGGCATCCTGTCTTCCGAGGGGAGGGCGTGGTAAACCTCGAGACACTCTGCATATTCCTTTGGCGCAAGAGTTCGCATCATGAAGCGGGCGACTTCCGAACCAATGCCCAAGACACCCTTTGAGAACCGAGGAAACAGCTTTTGCGAGTAGTCGATGCGTGTCTTGTAGCCACCGACACCTCGGACGAGTCGGGTTTCGTCCGTGAGATAAATGTCTTTGGGGTTGGAATGTCCTTTCATAGCCCAAGTGCCATAGTGGACGACGCATGCGGCCCTCTCTTCAAGTTCTCTCGGCGTGATTGCAAGCTCCATGTTGAGTTCAGGATGACTTTTTCGAATCACCTCGTCCACCATGTGCCGGGATGTCTCGGGCTGAGGCAGCGGTGGAATCGCGGACCATTTTCTCAGGGCATCAGTAACCTTTTCGAAGACGACGGGACCAAAGAGCAGCTGAAATAGCTGCGAGACCGATGCCAAGACCAAGTCGCCGTTGCGATCGACAACAATCAGAATGTCCTTGGAAATCCTTGGATAGATGTCGGGATCAGCCGCCGCCGCATGGTCCTTGTGATATGAATAATAGTAGTCTTGGCTCACGGAACGGTCCTCGGCGGCAATTTGAGTGATGAGAGATTGGACTCTTGGAGCTGGTGTCTTGCTTTCGTCTCGCATGGCCTGTCGTTGGTCCTTTGAAAGCTCCACCCAGAACCTTCTTGTGACTGCTGTGCGCATCTTCTTGTATCGTCGTGCCTTGTCCTTGGCGCTGGTATCTGACTTGAACGGGGGCTGTTGTGTTTGCCCCGATGACGTTGTACCGCTTCTTCCATCCTGATCTGCGAGTGTTGAAGACTTGAGCTGTGCCATCATGTAGTTCTCCACGTGCCTGCCCATGGGAAGCTCCAAGGTATCCATTTTTGCCTGTGCCTTGCTTTCCGTATCGAGAGCCCGTCGAGACCGAAAGTACGAGGTCTGGTCTGTGTAGACGACATCCTTGAGCTGTATGATCCGAACAGTCATTGAATCGAAGAGGAAGTCGACGGTTCTTTCGAGTTCGTCGTCCTGCTGGACGGAAAGAGAGGGGAAATCAAGGGTGTCGTCCACGAAAGAGGTTTTGAGAGATGACAGAAAGCTGGCGAGCGCCTCGAACTTGTCGACATCGTGCGGGGTCTTGTCCCTTTCCAGGTCGAACTGGGGAAAGTCCTTGAGATATCCGTCAGCAAGAAATACAAGAGTCAAACGACTGGGGTTTCTCTTACCAGGAACCTTTGCCTGTCAAGGCGATGCTCGACGTTTCCTGAATGGACCCTCTTGATCCCGAAAGGGTCTCCGGGGATGTTGGCATTGTGTTGGCCATATCGCACAAGTGGAACAGGGGGGTTATTCTGGTCCTGGAAGTGAAGTCAGGTCAGTGTGTGCCCGAGCGCGGCCAGTTTCGGATGCATCGGTACCATAGTTCAAAGGCTGATGCCGTTACGTGGCGCGGGATTGAAGCTTTGCGTTGACTGCGGGCTCTGCCTGCTGCGAGAGCAACTGGAAGGGAGCAGACAAGAACGGACGGGCAGAGCGCGGAAGGCGCCGGGTGATCTGCCCACTGCAGTTTCGTCCGCCTCCAAACAGCAGAGTGGAGCCACCACGATTTCCTCAAGCTCCAGCTGTATGTCAGGCAGTAGTTTGCTCCTGTTTCCGTGCCTTCTCCAGAACATTCCTTCGGCATCCCACAGAATTCGGCCTCAGACTGCAAACACCCGCGAGGGACAACAAAACGACGCATTTCTTGGTCCTGTCCTGGAAACAGGTCTGCGAGTCCCGGCCCGACCGGAAAACAGCCAACTTCCAGCGGTTCGATGTTTTGGATTTAGGGCAGCCCCCGCGCACCCTCCCTTCCCGACGGCGTCGCTACCGACAATGTCGCTCCCGACGACGACGTTCATCGTCCCCCGCCGCGCGCCCACCGCAGGAAGAAGCAGCCCTCTCCCAGCGCCTCTCCTCCTTCGGACGACGATGACGACGACGACGACGACGACCCGGCCTCACGCACGACCGCTGAGGGCCGCCCCGCCTCCCAGCAGAAGTTGTTGACGGATCCTCGAGGCCTACGAGTGTCGTCAAGAGCGAGGAGCACCTCTCATTCGTCCAGCCGATGTCTAAGCCAAGATCGATTCCCCTCTCCATTTCATCCCAATCCCTCCTCCGGCGCCAATTCTGGTGATGACCCCAGCACCACCAACGCCTCCAGACATGAACGGTACTGTCTTTTTTTCTTTTTTTGCTTTATTTTGTCGCCGATACTCCCTTTCTTGCGGAATGATTCTGATCCCTTTATTCCGGCAAAAAGACAGTGGTCTACCAGGAAAACTAACTGTTGTTAGATAAAGATGCTTTCAAGGCTTTCTGCGCCAAGCGTGAGACGATCTGCCGTGCCCGGGCGCTCGAATACTCCCAATGGCCACTCTATGTGGCGGCGGGCCTCGGACATGCCGACATCGACTGGTATTCCTTCCAAGAAATACCATTTGTCTGCCGCATCCCCGGATGCAGATTCTACGGGGTTGAGAGAAACACCGCCGAGACAACAAAGCAGCTGTTGGGAACCCATCTCAGATGGAAAGAGCACCTCGTATGTTTCTACCCCTTCCCCAATTTCATCCCAATACTGCCATATTATGCGTGCGGTTCAGGAACTGCTCAAGAACTACGTCCCTCCGCCTGTGGACCTCTCGACACCGTACAAGTTCGAGTTTGTCGCACCGCCGCCCGCCCCGCCCAGCGCCCCAGAGCCCGGGGTTATCACAGACCCAGAAGAAATGTTGGCGGCCTGGCTTACAGCCCGTGCTGTATGGGAGAAGAAGCAAGGGGGTAATGTCGCCATCGAAGAGGAAGAGGACGTCACGTTGGAGACCTCGGAGAGAGGAGACGCCAACGCGACAGAGACAGGGGATACCGTGATGTCGGACAAACCTGGCGCCAATGTGCCGCATTGGAAGACGACCGGGGAGGTGCTGGATTCAGAGCCCGAGCTGTTTACGGAGTCGGAGCTTGGCCTATCTATTGTTATGTCGGAGTCGGAAGAGGGGGAGGTTGCCGATGTTACGGGGGCCGAAGATGTCGAGATGTCGGACGCATTGGGGGCCAATGTGCAATATTGGGAGGTGACCGGGGAAGTTTTGGACTCCGAGCCCGAGCTATTTACGGAGTCGGAACTTGGAGACCTTGGGATCCCTGAGGAAGAGGAGACGGACACTTTGGGGGCCGCTGTGCCCGATTCGGAGGTACAGGACGAGGAGGTACGGGTGTCGGGGGGTACTCCTCGGACTTTGGACGCACGCCGTGGAAGAAGGCGCCCTTCAGCAGTGCGTTGATCCTGGCCTTGAACGAGAGCGCCTCGTTGGCGAGGAGGAGGGGTCCTTCCGCTACAGGGCGTGCGGCGGGAGAGGTTGCGGCGGGAGAGGCTGCGGCGGGAGATCCGGCGGCGGTCCTACTCGTCCAGCTGGTGGGAAACATCGGCCGGCGTCAGCCGGTCATCGACCATCGCAAGCTCGGCAGCCACTTCGGTTTCGGTCATCGGGGTAACATGGCCATAGGCCTTCTCAAATAATGATATAAACTCTGGAGTGAAACCTGACTTTGAGGATAGAGTAAGGGCCGCCATGATGGCGCCCGAATGCAGGTTCGGGGAGGGGGGCGTGGTAGTGTTGGGCCGATGTGTTGTGGAAGAGGACTGGATGGAAATTCCCAAAGTTGGAGTTTTTCCTTGTATGGCTCATTTGCTATGGGCCCGGGACAATCCTACCTTCCGCGACTTGGGGCCACCTACCCCGGGAGCTGCACCCCGTTTCCTCCAACTTAAAGATCTTCCCAATCCTAGCCTTCCCCAAGTTCTGACTCCGTGAATGGTTCGGGCCCCGAGTCCAAAACCTCAATCCCCAGTCTCCCTCCAATATAGCACATTGGCCCCAATTGTGTCTACACCATCCGGCATAGTGGTGTCTCTGGACTCAGCCCCGACAGCTTCTGTCATAACAATATCATTCTCGTCACCCTCGTCCTTCCCCTCTTCCATGGCGGCTTGGTTGCGGAGGAGTTGGGCCAGGATTTCTCCTGGGTCTATGAACGTCTCGGCGGAAGCCCGAAGGCGGGGCGGAGGCGGAGGCGGCGCGACAAACATAAATGTATCGAATGTATGTCTGAGGTCGAGAGGGGGGAGTCGGAGGGGGGGGTTTCTCCCGAGCTTCTAAACTGTCTGTTAGCGTTAAAGTAAAGTGACTGGGTAGACAGCAAACTTACGGCATGGGTGCTGCTCTTCAGGTGCACCAAGAGATTGTCCCGCGTATGGTAGGCTTGTTTGCCGTACTGTCTGCAGCCGGGGATGCGACACGCCCATGAAACATTGGGGCAGGCGTACCAGTCGATATAAAGGGGGTCGAACCCGGCTTCCTCCCATGTCGGTCCCTCGGCGAATTCGAGGACGCGGGCGCGGCAGCTTGCCTCACGCGCCTCACAACGAGCTTTGAAGACTGCGTCGTCTGCCAATCAAGTATTAGTCGATGCAATAAAGCCATTCTTTGCAGAGAAGGGTCAGAGATGAAAGACATACCGGACAGATCTGGCGGGGGCTGCGGTGCCGGTGTGGTCACGAAGATGGGCGCGGGAGGCGGTACCGGAACGAACTTCGAGATAATATGGGGTGGCTTGTCACCAGTTTCCATTGGTGTAAGAAGGTTAAGGGACTTCTCAAGTAAAGATATGATTGCTGGAGATATGCCTGTCGTCGTCGGCGCGCCCGGAGAGGAGGGGGAAGGTGTCGCCATGCCGGCGCCTGGGCGGGCTCGAGGGAGTGATGGTGACGAGGACTGGAGAGGCTCGAGGAGAGAGGGGAAAAAACGAAACCCTCCACCCAGGATGTGGCCCAACCGAGAAGGCTTACTTGGACGTTCCTTCCCTCCCCATCACTCTGGCCGTACTTATGAACGGCTCCGCAAAGAAGTACCCAGGTACCTACTCTGCCCGTTTGACGGGTGCATTAGCCAGAGACTCCAGAGTCCAGAGACCACAAGAAAAAATACTGCAAAACTTCCTCCCAGCGCCAATACAGATACCAACTTGTTGCGCCGAACCTCACCCAGCCCGTTACTGCTGATTTTTCGATTCTTCAAGTTGTTCCCAAGCCTGATTTCAGGCACTTTCCCCCGTGCCTGACAAGCACCTTTCCAAAACTATCTGTCGCTCGGCGAGGCCTTCCCCCTCTCTCCAGTGCGACAAAATGGCGGACACCTCGCCCATCGAGAATGCCGAGCTTGCCTCTGCCACCCTGCCACCCCTCAGTTTGCGTCGTCTGCCAATCAAGTATTAGAAACTCCGAAGAGAACCCTGACTTGTATAACCCGATACAGGTTTTCTTGTAAGCGCGAGACATTCGAGATACAGTCCAACGCTACACACTGTTTTGATGAGGCCTTGAAGATGAAACTGGATACCTTTAACTTTGCCAAGCACGCGTCAGTGATGAAACTGGATACCGATATCTTTGCAGACGAGGCCCTGGAGTCGGAACCGGAGACGTTTATTTCCTTGGCAAGATGTCTCGCGCTAACCGACAAACCAGGGCTGGAGTGTATGGTGAGGGCCCTCATGATGGCGCCCGGGTCGGGTTCGGGGGAACGTAGCATTCATGGGCCGATAGTATCTTGGAAGAGGATGGAAATTTCCAAAGTCGAAGCTTTTCCCAATGTCTGGATCGTTTGCTGTGTGCTTGAGATGTTCCTTCCCTCTTGGGTTTGGGGCTCCTGCCATGCCCGGGAGCTGCCCCGTCCTGTTTCCTCAACACAAGATCTTCCCATTCCTGCCTCTCCATTATCCACCAAACTCTTCCAGGCACAACTTTACCCTCTCTCCTCCTTTACGGAGTACTGTCTACACAACCATCAAATTCCCCATCGGAGGCCTGCAGTTATTCAATCAAGATCTCCCTCGTCCAGCCTTCTCTCCCTGCGGCGAAAATGGCAGACTCGGCCATGCCCATCGACTCTTCAACACCTCCCTCCAAGCCAGGCGTGGATGGCTACAGTTGGTCCCTCCTATGTCTCTCGCCAGCAGTCAAGCTGGGAATACCCCTGTAAACCTCGAAGCTGACAATAGCAGAGCACCCAGGACTGCACCTTGTTGCTTCATCGACCATCGTTACAGAGACGTGGAAGCACTGCAGCAGTGTCTTCCAAAGTTCCCGATGCCAAGACACACTCGTTCGAATTTCCAAGAACAAGTCGACCCAGCTATCCTGCCACCCAGGATCCTCGACGAAGCAAGAGAGAATCTCGCCCTGGTCCTTTGTTCGACCTACCGATTCCATACGATAGAATATTGCGGCACTTTCGATTCAAACAACGGGAACGCGGCAACGAGCGGGCCCTGGCAACGAGGCACCGGGGGAGCGGGGACAGCCGCTCTGCCGGTTTCGCTGATGCGGGGCCGGGCCGGCGTGCACGCCACCAACGAGGTTCCGCTGTCCCACGTCCCACATCCCATGCCCCATGTTCCATGTTCCAAATCCCACATGACGCACTTGGGAATTGGATGCAAGCCCAGCTGTGGAATTGCAGATTGCTGCTGAAGATTTCGTGCGTTGGCACAAACACTCCAACCGGATCGAGGTCAACAGCTGGCCCGCCCCCGACGGAATGCGCTCGTGGCGCTGTCGCATGTCGCCCATTCATGAGTCTTTCGTGGTCATCACGTTTGCGCCATTTCCGGGAACCGGCACACACTCGCTCGCCGCCTCGAACCCAAACGGGAATATCCAACGGGCCAACCTGGTGAGCCGTGTTGCCTTTTGGAGGCTCAAACGGCGCGAAGTCGCAAGAATTGGTCCGGCATCGTCAGCGGCGCATCGTGCATGGGACGTCTCCCGCCGTCTCGACTATCGACTCCGGTGCTCTGTACCAGTCAGCGCAGTCGGACAAGCTGGGCGGTGCCGTCTTTCAGCTGGCCTGGTGCCGCCGCCAGACAGCCCTCAGCTCGACAGGTGCGCGCGAGGCGCTCCTGATTGGGCCGCCATTGGTTTCCTGCAGGGTTCTGAGATCGACGCTGCAGCACAAAACCGGACCAGACCATTTCCCCGCAAGGCAACCTGGATGCAGTGGGGGGGCAGCGCCGCCAAGAACCCCATCAGATATCGGTCTTTCAGATGACACTGTTCGATTTGCATCTCGGTGCGATCCACAGCCAACGTCTGCTGTCATCGGGAGACAGAGAGGGCCATGAGCTCCAGTCGCAGCTTGCCTGTTGCCGGCCAGAGCTACATCTTGGGCGTCAACGCGTCGCTGCTCGGGGGTTGATATGTGTGAGAGCCGCCATCTCAGCAAATGCGAATCGTCCCAGAAAGGCCCATGGTTGGCATGCGACCAATGACATCGGTCCCGGGTCGGACAGAAACTAGCCTGTTCCGGGAGGCTCTGTGCTGCTTGTTTCATGCCTTGGCCCTGTTCATCTGCCACGGTCTGGAACAGCAGGCAGGCCCAGCCAGCCTCAACCGACGATGACGCTAGCAAAATACAAAGCGGAGCTATTTTTTGACATTCAGCCCGGATGGCTTCGCCCGTCAAGACACTTGACCACACGTGGTATGGTTTCCAGACCGCCCACACCGTTGGTCTCGCCATCCACTCACCCACTGCCCCGGGATCGATGGCGCGGCGACGGCACACGGCAACGTCGATCACATAAGAATCAGGCCCAATGCCCAGCTTTCCAACGGTCGCTCGAATCCTCCCTTCACTTACACGATCCATCCGCGCCATCAAAGAACCCCAGCCCGCCCCCGGTATCCGTACCAGGACCGAACAGAAAGAAAAGCCACGGGAAGTCCATCGACAAGGGGCATGTTTTTGCCGCCGACTACCGAGTCCTCCAGAGTCCAAATCCAGGTGAGCACACTTCACCGTCAACCCGACATCTTGCAAGGTGTTGACATCGAACGCTCAGCGGTTCAAGAAACATTGCCAGTTGTCGCTCCTGTCGGCCGTCGAAAGGCCTTGATACAAGGTCCTCATCTTTTGCTCCCGCGTCGGCACACATCTTGCCGACACCTTGTCGCCCGAGGCGGCACCACCAACAACCAACATGCAAATCGAAAATGTCATGTCGAGGGTCGGCGCCCTCCTCGCCCGGATCGCCACCGCCGCCAGTTTCTCTCTCGAGTCGGACCCAAATGTCTTCAATGACACGCTTGTTGCGTGGTTGACAGACCCCAGCTTCCAACTTCCAAACGGCAACACGGTCGGCCTCTGCTGCTCCAGGGTGCTATCTCTTCAATTCCCCGAGTCGCTCGGCGAGGATGGGCTGGCCACCGAGTTCCGTCACTTGCTTTCGAAATCCCTTGCGCACAGTGGATGGCTTGGAGGCAAAGCAGAGGTCAGCCACCGAGATCTTGGCGGTGCCGGCCATATCTCGGGATACCGTCTTCTCAAGCGCCTTGATCGCACCCTGACCCCTCAGTTCCTCGCCAAATGCGATCGCGAGTCCTCCCAGGTTCTGTTTCTCATGGTGGTCGGCACAGTGCTCAGCGTGAGGTCCTCGCCCGTCACGGAGGAATCGCCAACATTCCCGCCAGAAAACTTCAGTCGAGAGTTTTCGAAAAGCCCCACGCTCTGGCTCGCGATGCAAGAGCATCTCTGTCGGATGCTTGGGCATGACCTCACCCTCCTCGGATCGATGCTCGGGATACGACTCGAGACTGGGCTTGAGCAGCGCATCATCGACACAGCCGTCCACCAGTGGAACAAGGCCGGGACGTTTGTGTGGGAGAATGCAGCCAGGCTCAGGCAGCATAAGCACTCTCTGCCAGACCCGAGATGCTCGCCACCCACCACGGGCGGGATGCCGTTTTGGGGAGCAACACCTCGGTCTTGTGGAGAGCCGCTGCCGACGGCAAGCCCCTGCATCGAGCCGATTCCGATCCCCTGTCCAGGGTCTGTCCCTTTTCAGCCCACGGCCGTTGAGGGCTGGTCCGACAACCCGCAGTCGTACCTGGAGATGACGGACGAGCCCGAGGACTACTCATCTCCCTCAGAATACGCCACAAGTCCCGTGCTGCTGGGCAAGATTGAGGCGCCAAGATCAAGAAGCGATCCGTTCCCCTCAACAGGACCGACGCAGCTGAGGACGCACGATGTGCAAAGACGGACAATTTGGGTGGTGCGATCATTTGACGGCAGCTCCGAACACAGCAACATCAAGGTGCATGCTCGGTTGCGCGGCAACAGGAATGTCAACGACTTTGCGGCATTTTTATGATATCAGCGAGCAGCGTCTGGGAAAAGGGGGAGGGGGTATTTGCGCCTGTTGGCATTTGTGGATTTAGCGTTCCGTCTTTGGAGTTTAGGGGTGGCAGCTGGGCACAGCAAGAAACGACGGGCTTCAGTGATACCAAACATTCATCTTTATTCGGCAGCATAAAATAACATCATCATTTCTCAAACCCCCCTGCCCCCCAACGAACGTCACCTCTTCTTCAGCACGCTCCTCATCGCCAGGCTCTCCAAGCTCACCACCTTACCCGCCTTGTCAATCTCAAACACCCACTGATCCAGCGCGTGCGTCCCGTACGTCACACTCGTGAACGACACCCAGCTCCCGCAGTCGGTTGAGAACATGTCGTTCGGCCGCGCCGGCAGGTTCAGGTCCTCAAACACGGCCTTGTACGCGACCCGCCGGCTGCCATCGGCCCGCACCGTCTCCAGCCCCGTCGGGTACAGCCGGATGCTCGGCGTCACGCCCGAGTAGCCCGCCACCAGCACCACCGAGATGAGCTGCATGTCGGTGCCGTTGGCGATCCAGTTCTCGACGCCCAGCCCGGGGCGGTCCGCCTGCGTGGTGAGGCGCAGGTAGCTGCTCGTGGCCTCGTCGAGGTACTCGCCGCCGAAGCGCTCCTGCGCCTGCTCGCGCGCGGCGGCCTCGAGCGCGGGCAGGAGCTGCGCGCCCATCAGGTCGGCGAGCGCAAAGTTGTTGTTGCCCGGGATGTTGGCGCCGGCGATCATGATGGAGAAGCCGACGCCGTAGTCGGGGAGGAGGGTCAGGAGCGCCGAGTAGTGCCCGATGCGGCCGGCCTTGTTGTACGAGTCGATGGGGTGCTTGCCGTTGGCCAGGGGGAGGTTGATGCGTCGGATGCCCCACGGGTAGCCGATGGAGGCGATGGGCTCCGAGGTCAGCGAGGCGGGCTTGAGCCAGCGGCGGGTGAGCGAGGGGGGGAGGAGGGTCGAGCGGAGGATGGACCGGCCCAGGGTGGACAGGTCGCGGGTGGAGGAGTAGACGTTGCCGGCGCTGGGGTTGTGAGTGGAATGTTGGGGAAGAGGGGAGGGGAGGGGAGGCTCACGCGTTCTCGTCGCCGAGTTGGAAATCCCAGGCGGAGTCTTGACGGGTCGTCGGGATGATGCCCTCGCTGGCGGGCGCGTTGGCGAAGTAGGTGTGCTTGAGGTTGAGAGGGCCGAAGAGGCTCTCTTGCATCATGGACTCGAAGGACTTGCCCTTGATGGCCTCGAGGGCGTAGGCCATGAGTTGGAAGCCGGTGTTGGTGTAGGCGGGGGAGGCGAAGGGGGCGAAGGAGGGGGCTGCTTGGAGGAGGCCGGAGAAGAACTCTGGTGGGCGAAGTGAGGTCAGTCTTGTTCCTTTTTTTGTTTCGATCTCCTCCCCCTGTTTTTCCAAAACTTGCTCTTCAGCAAGCTTTTCTTTCCCTGTCCTTGAGCATGGTCTCTTCACCATCATGGCTTCCCCCACCTTCTCGCTTTGCACTTCCCCCTTCTCTGGTTTGACCTTACACCCTGTTCTCTCTCTTCTCTCTCTTCTCCGTCTTCTCCGTCTTCAAAGCGGGATTCAACATACCTTTTCTGCTGCAAAGCGGATTCACACCACACTTTGGCAGCGTCGGATCCGAGTTATTCAGTGGCGGAAATCCCAGGCCCACCATCGTGCTCTGGTTGTACTGCTGTGTGATCTCCCCCAAGACACCATCTCCTCATCGTTAGCCCGTCAACTATCCTCACCGCACGGAGAAGAACACCCACAGTCTCGAATGGCCCCCGACATCTGCGACGCCAACGACCCAATCGTCACCTCATCCCACGGCACATTCGCCACGGGATCCCCCTTGCCCTGGCGCGCCACGGCCTCGGCCAGCTCCGGCACGTACTTGGTGATGGGGTCGTTCCAGCGCGCGTCGCCGTCCTGCGCCAGCCACGTGTAGACGGTGTGCACCTTGGTCAGGCTCCCGAGGCGGTAGACGGTGTCGGCCGTAACCTCGCGCACGCCCGTGGCGTTGGCGTCGCGCAGCGCCAGCGACCGCGCCGTGTGGTGCCAGTCGAAGACGAGCGGGTCGGCGGCGCTGGCGCTGAAGATCTCGATGCTGTAGCTCGTCTCGTTGGCGCGCACGGCGGGCGAGTTGTCCTGGTCGCGCGCGAGGAGGGCCTCGGTGATGTTGGCGAGGGCGGAGCGGAGGATGGGCGAGGTGCGGAAGTTGAGGGGGGCTTCGAAGACGGCGCCGAGGGGGGGGCAGTTGGGGCCCGCGAGGACGAGGGGGGTGGACGTCAGGAGGGCGGCCAGGAGGGCGCGGGTGGTGGACCGCATTGTGACGGGCGGGGGCTCCCAGGTTGGGATGTCGATGCTGGGTGAGCTGTCAGGGGTGGTGGACGTCGGCCGCTGGCAGTGGGGACGGTATGCCTTTATGTCAACGACTGACTTTGACCAGACATTTTGATCCTGGTATTGTCCATCGGCTGTCGCCCACGGCAGTCACCACCACCCGCGAAACGAAAAAGCTTGGTGGTCGGCATCGGCCGTGACATGACTGCCCCTCCACCCGTCCGGGCCTGGACACGCACCGGCAGCCGACGTACTTCCCGGCATGTGGACGCTGCGTGGTAGCGCCGGTCGAAGCGAATTGGGTCCCATTTGCGGCGGAGGATTACCAGCGAAGCATGCTTGTTCGTTTGCAGCGGAGGTTTATCCACGTTGATGGGGAATGGGTGCAGTATGCGGGGATGGTATGCGTTGCGACGATCTGGACGGCACTATAGCCGCAGGAACAGAGATTCTCGAAGGGCTCGGCGGCGGCTGAATTGGGAAGTGAAGTGTGCGGGACGGCGTGGTAGATTGGGTGCATTCCGGGCTCCGGAGCTGGGTGTGCTTTTTCGGGAGCCGGGTGGGGGGGTTCGGGTAAATGCAGGGCGTCGACTGGTGGTGGGTTGCGGTGGTGGGTTGAGGACCCGGGGGAGGACCCGGGGAGGGTGAGCGGCGGAGGGGCTCCGGAGGTGACTGGTTTGAATGAGATGGGTTGGGTGGTCTGGTCCCTCTGATGTTGGGTCCAGCCGGTGGCGGCAAGACCACATACAAACAATACAATACTGGTTTGTTTGTTAGCGCGAGACCTTCGTGGCATCGACCAAGGTAACACGCCGCTTGATAAAGGCCCTGAAAACGGAACCGGATACCTATTTCTCTCATATCCAGGCCCTGAAGTCGAAACTGCAGGTCTCCGATGTTGTCATCTAGGTATCGGTCCCCTATGTTTCACCAGGTCTCGCGCTAAGAAACAAACCGCTGGTGGGCTGGACTGTAGCGTTGTTGTCTGGGATGTGATGACTTGCTATTGTGACGATCTCGGTGATGGGCAAGTTCAACCCGCCATCTTGACGCTTGCTCTGTCATGTTGTCAGTCCAGTCGAAGTCATCAGACAAATCCAGACAAGTCGCCCCTGACATTAACGGGCCGAAGAGGACAAACAGTGGGATGGGAACCTTTGTAGCTAGAATAGAGAGAAATCCTTGTCGCTCTGGACGCTGTACAGCGCGGGGTACTGCTTTATCTCAAGGGTGCGTTTGGTTAAGTTCTTTGAGACCTGTCATCTCAACACGGAGAAGGGGACAACCCCTAACCCTGGACTCCATCGCTTGCTTGGCAGTGATGCGTTTGACCAGGATAGGAGGTCCATGGATGTCGGTCTTTTTGCAGTCAAAACAGTCTGGTCAGCGACGGAAGAATGTTGCCCTTCTCTTGATGTCCTTCCATGTCATTCCCTGTTGATTGAACCAGGAATTGCTGTGGACGGTGACCGATGGGTTGACCGACGAGTCTTCCTTCCCTCCTTCCATCGCCAATCGGCCACGCCCAGCTGCCAAGTTTCAGTGGGCTGCGCTGGAACGGCAGGGATGCATGTGGGGAAAGAGACAACTGACAAACACCGAACAAAAAATCTTTGACAAGGAAGGCTCGGAGCCTTGCAAGGTTTCGTTTGTCCTCCAGAATCAGGACCGCCCCGCGGACTCAAGGAAACTGCCGCCAAGATGAGGCAGATGATCAGCTTTGACGAGACGGACACTGCACCGGGCAGAATCTGCCGCACACAAGTCGCGCGATGACTTCTTGGACGCGTCAGATTGGCCCCATTCATGGTATCATGGAACCATGACGGCGTCCAGCCTGCCTCGAGCCCCGCAGTAATCATCAACTTTTTCCACCTCCCACCTCGGCGTCGGCGTCCATGTCCGAAATACAACATACTTCCAGTCAACCACAGCTGCAGCGCTACGGCAGCCTGGCACACACTGCGCAGCCATGAGCCAACCACAGCCCGGGCATCTCGGGTCCGCGGGCGTCTTGGACGATGGCTGCGCAGCCCGAATGTCTGCCCCTCTTCCGGGCATCCAGATGTCCCCGAACCTCGTTCTTAAGCTGCTCACCACCCCGAGTCCCATCCCCCGACGACCCTGAACTCCTCCAGCAGCTGCGGCCTTTGCTAACTGGTCTCGATCTTTACAAGAACCGTCCCAGCTGGCCTGGCCCGCCCTGTCAGTCATGTCGACACCAACTCCCGTTACTCCCGAGGGGTCACTCCCGACTCCGCTCGCTGCCCCACCCGCCGAGGCCGTCTGCACCGCCCCACCGGCCACCGAGCCCAATGTAACATCCGTCCAAGACCGGCCATCGTCGCCGACATCCACCATTACAATCGCTTCTGCCAGGAATGCACCGTCGCATCTCAAGGACAATATTGCGGAAAAGACAACGGGGTCGGAATGGGAAACTGAAAAAGGCAAAGCCGTCAGCTCCCCGGGCAGTCATGCCATCCAGACACCCCCTCCCCGTCGCCGTCAGCGCATGTCCTGGACGTGCTTCCACATCCGAGACCGCATCTCGGAGGCCATCCGCCGCCGCCGCCGCACCTCTGCCCCCACATCTCCGCCCGGCTCGGCGTCCGGCCCCGGCCCCGGCCCCGTCCCTGGCAAGCCGACCGTCGCCCAGGAGGCCGAGATGCGCCGTTTGGCCGCCGACATCAACGGCATCCTCACCGACACGCACCCCAAAGCCGGCGCCGATGTGCGCGTGCTGCAGCTGCAGTACGACGCCATCGTCGCCAACGTCACGACCAAGCCGCGGTCAACCGCCACGCTGTTCAAGGACGCCTGCTCGACTGACCTCTTATTCCTCATAGACACCACCGGGTCCATGGGGCCCTACATCGATGCCGCCAAGGCTCAGGTGCGCAGTCTGGTCGACGAGATCAAGAGATCCTTCTTCAACGAGGCCGACGTACGCGTCGCTGTTGTCGCCTACAAGGACTACTGCGACAGTATAAAGACCCAGTCGCTCGATTTCACAACCTCGGTGGATCAAGTGCATGCCTTCCTGGGTGGGCTGACTGCCTCCGGGGGTGGCGATGCCCCCGAAGACGTGCTGGGTGGTATCCGCGAGGCCTTGAATATGACCTGGCGCCAGCGCACCCGCTGCATGATCCACATCTGCGACTCGCCGGCCCACGGGAAGGACCTGAACGACTTCAGCGATGGCGTCGACACGTACCCTGTCCCCGGATCCGAGCCGCACCACCTGACCCACGGCCCCCTGTTGTCCCAGATGATCGGTCTCGGCATCAACTACGCCCTGCTTCGGATCAACCAACATACGGACCGCATGGCATTTAGCTTTTTGCAGGCCTACCTTCACGCTGCCCCGGATGCCAAGCTCGACTGGAGCAACAAGTACTACCGCAACGCGCGTGACCTGAAGGTTCCCGCACGTCAACGCCGCGGCGGAGCCTTGCAGTTCGAGGAGCATCAGCTGGGCACCAGTTACAGCACCCTCCAGCACCTCGTCGTGCAAAGCGTCACCTCCTCGGCCTCCTGTACCGCCTCCCGGCTCTCGGGCTCCACAGCCCGCGAAAGCTTTTGTTCTGACATCGACGGTCTCTCGAGCAAGGCTAAGCGACTTGGCTTCGGCCTCAAGGCTATCGAAGAGGACAATGCCAAAATCATCGAGGAGCAAGACGATTTCATGGACGCCGACCTCGAGCAAGTCACTCCTCTTTGGGACGATCCCAGTTTCTTCGACAAGCCAGTCATCACCGAAGCCTTCTCCACCGATGTCGGGCCCGGTGCTTCACTCGACGCCATGATGGCCAGCGATTCCGCCATCCCCATTAGCGCAACTGAGCTAGTAGTCCTAAAGCGCAAGCAACCCTTTGCGCAGGGTGCTCTGCGCGTGGCCGCTTACGCCCACGCCGTGGGCTCGACCTCACCGCTCGTCGTCAAGTCTTTCAAGCGCAACGGCAAGCAGCTTGCCCACCTCGCCGACGATATGCGCACCCAGGTGCTCTGCAAGGCGTTTGCGCTCGAGTTCAACGCCCTCCTGCCTTCGCAGCCCGAGTTCCTGGACTTTGCCGTAACCACCTGCCTCAAGCCCAAGGCCGGCTGCGGCGCAGGCGACCAGTGCATGTCCCTCGAGCCGTTCATGTCCGGGGAGTATGTCAAGTACAACTCCAACTCGGGCTTCGTCAACAACGAGAAAAAGGACTGTCCGATCAACATGGCCGCCCAGGCGTTCTCGCATTTTACGTTTGAGCGCTCGAAGGGCAGGTTTCTCGTGTGCGATGTCCAGGGCGTCGGGTATACCATGACGGACCCGGCGGTGCACACGGCGGACCCGGAACGCTTCAAGCTGGCCGACACCAACCTCGGAGAGGCAGGCTTCAAGTTATTCTTTACCACGCACAGGTGTAACGACCTGTGCAAGCTGCTTCGCCTTCCGTCCGACATGAACTCGATGATCTTGGTGGCGAACAAAGAGTACATGCCATTTATCAGCGGGCGGCCTGGGGGTAAGAAAGATGCCCGTGTGGTGGGGTGCTGCGCAAACAAGATGTGCCGGCGGATCCTCAGGGCGAAAGAGGCGCACAGCATGAAGGAGGGGGAGTGGAAGGGGCTGCAGTGGTGCGGTTCGTGCTGGGAGCAGCTGGAGAAGGGCCAGAAATGGAGCGTGAAGTGCGAGGGGGGCGACACGGAGCATACCTTTGAGGTTTCGAGCTTTTTCAATGTGGCACGGGGCGAGGGCCCGGCACGTGTGTGTCGTGCGCATCGTTGAAGGTCAGGGGGAGGGAGGCCGGGGGGCAGTGAAGCTGGACTCGGGATTTCGCCTCGACACTTCTTGATAGTATGCAGTTTTTAATGTTCTTTTCTAACTCTACGAGAGTGTAAACGAATCGAAGAGATGACAAATACAAATGTAGCTTGACGGGCATCCGTGGGTTCTGATCGAGGTGACACTTGGCGCCGGCATGCAACGAAGGACCAGCTCACGTAATAAGACACACATTACTCGGATCGATCAAAAGACCAAGTGCGGGTAGAAGAGAGTGCAGCAAACAAAAAGCCCCCGTTAATAGCTGCGGTCTCTCTGGAACCTCGGTCTCTGTATCACCTCCGTTCTCCAACCGACCCGGAGCAGCGACCTCCCCCGAGATTTCACTATCTTCAGCTCCGTTACGCAGTTCAAACCATCATAGCGGCCCAAAAAGCCGCCGGCGCAATCAGAACTCTCTTATCCGCGTGCCGAGTCAGTGGCAAGAAGATCTGGACGAAGCCAAAAGACTTGGTGTCTTGGACTTTACCTCTCAGAGCAAGTGGGAGCGAGCAATTCTCGAATCCGAATACCGAAAGGCCCATACATGGTCGGAGGACGAAGATATCGAGAACGAAAGCACTGAGGACTCAGGAGGAAGATGGACTCGAAGTCAAGCTCCCTTGGAGAGGCTGGTGATCTTAGTCTCCCACTCAGGAACATGGCGTTGCGTTGATGTTTTGATTATCCATGGACAGGGTGTCAGGTCCGGCCTGGTTGCACACTTCCCAAGGTCAAAATAAAGGTCAAGGTCCCTCGCAACCCAGAGATGGAATTAAAGCACCACGCACGGCAACCAGCCCACGGTGGACGACACCTACTCACTCACTTCCACCACCCTCGATATTCATGGTCACCTCCACCACCCTCGATATCCATGTTCACTACGAACAAATTGCGGCGTTTTCCCTCTTGAGGAGGGTCTTGTTCTCCTCCATTGCCGCCTTGAGCTTACATGCCGCTCCACGTCTGTCGACAAAAGTGCTTCTATCTCCCTGAAAAACTGAGCTACATACATACATCCTGTTTAATCTCGTCTTTCGCAACGGGCGCATGATCTCTGCCCCTGGTGGCCGAGATCCCCCACATACATCATGTCTACTCGTCCTTCGCCACGGGCGCATAATCTTGCCCATGGTGGGATCCCCAGCAGGCTTCCCCCTTCCCCACGTCCTCTTCATCCTCCTCCCGGTCCCCGGCCCGAGGTCTCCAATTCTTCAATCTCTCCTGAACAACTTCAAAGTCGGCGGCTGTGAGCTTTCCTTTGCCCTTGTCGACTTTCGATGAGGCGCCGCGTCCCATCTCGTCGATGGAGCCGTTCTTGTCGACATGGATGTCGAGCCCGATGGACTTCCCGCGAATATGGTGTAGTTCTCCAGCTGGTGGGCGCTGGTTTCGATGTTGCGTTGCCGTTGCTTGCCCTCTTGAAACGGGTGGACTTGCCGCGAATGGTGGTCCAATCGCCATTTTCTTGCGGCCCCCGCCCTCTCGCGCCTCTGCGTCGCTAGGGGGGCATCTTCTTTGCGCATGTTGTGGCGGGGGGGTTGCCGTGGGGGTTGGAGTTAAAGGTCGTATATCCTCGGGGTTTGCCTCCGGTCGCAAGATGGTGACCCTCTCGAACTCTTGGTACATGTACTGCAGGATAGCGATCCTCATCGTCAAGTTGCCCCCCCAATCCACTAGAATAGACAGGAACATACATGTCAACGTAGTCTAGCTGCAGCCTCTCCAAGCTGGCTGCAAGTGACTTGGGTACGTCGCGCCAGCCGTCCAGGTCTGGCATCACCATGGTGGTGACGAAGAGCCTCTCGGGGCACCCCGCTCTCCTTGATGGCCGTACCAACCTTGCTTTCGGTTGAAGAGAAACGGGCCTTGTCGGGGTTCCCTGGTATGAACCAACTGGTCAGGGCCGTCTTCAGAGCTTCGACAAGCTGGGCGTCCAAAGGGCCGCTTGGGTCGTCCTTGAACCAGGTGGTTCCTGGCCCGAACCCAACCTAATACAGGGCAACATTAGCATCGGGGATCTTCTTCGGTGCTTCAGGAATGGTGACTTTATGGAGCTTCTGAAGCCTGTGACTGAAGAGACCTCCGAACTGCTTGGTGAATGTGGTTTTCGGAGTGAGGTGTTCGCCATTGTCGCTGTCGCGGGGGTGTTGCCCTCGTCGTCTCTGTGGTTTTCGGAGGGATGTGTTGGTCATTGTCGCGGATATTGCTTTCGTCGTCCCGGTATCAGCAAGGGGTGTATGGATGCGGCCGCCGAAGCAGAATGAAAGGCTCCTCGGCAGGTGGCAGCTCCGAGTCGCGCTTCTTCTTCTTTCGCTTCCGCTCAGGCGAGGATGGTTCGAAGCAGATGAGAGGCTCCTCGGCAGGTGGCAGCTCCGAGTCGCGCTTCTTCTTCTTTTTCTGCGTCGGCTCGGGCGAGGATGGTTTGAAGCAGAATGACAGGCTCCGTGGCGGCAGGTGGCAGCTCCGAGTGCTTTTTCTTCTTCTTGCGCTTCCGCTCAGGCGAAGATGGTTCGGAGGATGGTCTCAACGCCCGGGTTGGCAAAGGCAAAGAGATGGCCATGAAGAGGTGGTCGATCCACTCAAAGTCCATGTCGGCGTCGGGGTGACGAGGACGACATGGGGGGGTGGGTGCGGCCGCTCAAGCAGGATGAGCGGGCTCGACTGGAGGCGGCAACTTTGACTTCCTCTTCTTCTTCTTTTGCTCCGGCGAAGGATGCCCGGTGGCTCCACTGGAGGCGGCAACTGTGACTTCCTCTTCTTCTTCTTCTTTTGCTCCGGCGAAGGATGGTGGCTCCACTGGAGGCGGCAACTCAGATTGCCTCTTCTTCTTGCTTTTCCGCTTCTGCTCGGGCGAGGATGGTTTCTTCTTTGGCTCCGGCGAAGGATGGTGGCTCCACTGGAGGCGGCAGCTCTGACTGCATCTTCTTCTTCTTCTTTTGCTCCGGCGAAGGATAGTCTCAATGCCCGGGTTGGCAACGGAAAAGAGATGGCCGTGAGGAGGTGTCCTGTGCGGTTTTGGCTGTCATCAGAGCATTCTGGCCCTGGGTGTCTCGGTCGCGCACGCTGACCGGTTCTCGCCGTGATGTTTGAAGTGTACGGCTCCTCGAGTCAAACTCTTCCTTGTGTCGCCATTGAACAAGCTTTGGCGGTCCGGGGGATGGTCGTTGTCCTCGGATGGGGATGGTCGCTGTCCTCGGATGGGGGTTGGTAGATGTTCGATGTGTAGGGCTCCTCGAGTCAAACTCCTCCTTGTGTCGCTCGCCATTGAACAAGTTTTTGGCGGTCTGGGGAATGATCGCTGTCTTCGGTCGGGGGTGGTGTTGGTGGTGGTGGGGCTGGAGATCTCCGACTTCCATCTGCCCGAAGAACTGGATCAACAAGCCCTCAATGTAGTGGCCGCGTCTCTCGCCGACCTGGTGGAAGCGACGATCCAAGGGACCCCCGTTGTACGCCTCGACAATGACAGGATGTATGGCCATGATTGCGGTGGTCCACGGGGATGGTAGTCACGGTCTTGCCAATCTCGGGGAGGAAATCGATGGTCGTCTTCAAGTTCTTATTGTCGGCCATGATCGTCGTAGGGGTAGGAGGACCTGTCTCTCGGTGACAATAGGTCTGCGATGGCTGACGCGGAGTGGTTTGGCCCCGCGGTTTGTGGCCCCAGAATGTAGCCCTCCTTCTGCCAAACCGAGGCCTTGATGTGAGGAAACATTTCGGCAGCTACGTTGGGCTCGTGCGATCCTCCGTAGGCTGCGAACGCTTGGGGGAGCTTGCCGTCGATGCGTTCTTGGGTCAAACTTGAAAGGTTGTCAAACTCGTTGTGCTTGACGAAGGGCTCTGTGGTGGAGAGAAACCCGCCAACGCGATAGAGAAGTTACTCCGGCCCATCAGGGCGCAGGCCAATGTCACCCGCGAGCTTGTGCGCAGAGGGGAGGAAAAAACCCCCTTCGAGAAATTCTCTAAGGTGATGAACCAGACGCCTAAATTCTCTGGGGTGATGAACCAGACGCCTGGCACAGGGAGAGATACTATAGGGAGACTCGCAAGAGTGCGGCGAAGAAGACGAGATGGTGGCCGTGGTCGCGGCGAAGAAGACGAGATGGCGAAGCCCCTCAGCTTCCAATGCATATACCGAGTTGAGATCTTGGTCCCATGTGCTGGCGGGAGATGACGTGGCCTGAAATCAATCGCTGTTCTCCACTGGCATCTCACATCTTCGGTGTCCTCATCCTGCATCTCCTCATCCTCCATCTCGTTATCTTCGGTCTCGGTCCCGCCGAGAAAATAGCGGACTGAAGACTACCTCAGCCTCGAAGATCAGATCTTTGCAGAACTGCGCAAAGTAGGGGTTCGTCATCTGGATCATCCTTGATATGGTCGACGTCATCTTTCTTGAAGGAGAAGCCCTGACGTGGTGCCAGACCAAGAGCTGGAGCATAATCGTCCTTGTCGCTTTTTCGCCCGTTGACGTCGGCGCCCATATGCAAGAGCGCGTAGGCGAGGGTGAACTTATCCTCCCGGATGGCCATGGGTAGGAGGCGAGTTGCGTCGGCTGGGGATATGGGCGGCAGACCGCGGTCGATAATGATACTCGCTGCCGCCAAGGCCAGGGAGCGGTCCTTGTTCGACAGGATCTTGTGGAGCCGAGATGGTTCGGTCGTGAGGACGCCGTGTACGTCTAGGTCCCGAAGAAGGCAAGACGGTGGCCGTGGTCGTGGCCATGGCGGGGCTCGTGCGTGGTAGGATGTCGGGCTGAAAGATCAAACTTGGGCGGGGGACGCCGCCCTGATCAAGCCCGAGAGGAGAGGAAAAGACTATGTCGAGTTGGGGTGGTGTGGTGTGACGCTGCCGAGAACCGAGATGGTCGTCGACTTGGACGCATATGGAGGTACTGTCGTCCGAGCCACAGTCGTCGGTCACGGGTCGCTATCAGATCTGTCAGTTGATGTCAAGGATGAAGATGTGGATGTGTTGGCATACCTCTCGGGTTCTTCCGAGTTTCCGTCGGCGGTTCTCTTGTTGGATGCCAGGCTACATCATGTTTTTGCCGATAACAGGGCCGGCGCCTTCGTTGTTGGCCGGGGTAGCTGGGGCTGCCGTCCCAAAAAGGTGGGCAGGAGGGTGGCGCCCGAGCGAGGGCGCTGTCTTGTATTGAGGATACCCAGCCCTAGGTACCGACTGGGATAAAGGATACAACCCTTCAACCCGAGCTTCCGGCCGGTTGCTGTTGGTGGGTGAGGTGTTGCTCGGTGGGAGGACCGGGAGCGGTAGGTTGGTGTGGTTGGTGGGAGTGGTTGATTCAAAATTGGGGGCATTGCACGATCTTAAATACCTGGAGGGTGACAGGTCGGACGTGTCCAAAGGTGCACCGCGGCATCCATATTTGCTGAGTTGAGTCACAGATGCCAGGGTTTTCATCCACACCAAACTGTCAAGCACAATCAGTGTCGATGTCATGTCCTTCACGAAAACAGCAATCCATGTTTCCAGCACTTTGGCAAAACATGAGGAATGGAGCTCACCGGTGGGACCTTGGAGAGTCGGAGTCGTGAAGCATGGCTCTGACATCCGGGTGCAGTCCACCTCTGGTTCGGTCCCATGTCCGGGCGATGCATGAGAAAGACTGGCCAAAGCCACCAGCCCGATGACGCATTCCATGGGATGAAAACATAAGGCCGTACGTTGTGCCAAACATGCCTTTTCAGAAGAGTACTGGTCATCGTTTGCTTGGTGAGAGGTCTTGCGCCCCAAACAATGCTGGATACGAGGAGCAAGGACAACCCCGACAGCGCCCATATCATCAGATGCCCCCTCTCCTCCCTTCCAAATATAAGCCGGCTGTCGACAAGTCTGGCGGGGTGACGGAGCCGGTGTCATGACGAGGGTGGCGCCGGGGGAGGATCGGGATGAAACTCCACGGGGAATCGATTCGTCTTGGGGCATCTGCAGCCAGTTCGCTTTCTGTCATCGGGGCCATGGTGTCAAATACTTTTCGAGTGCTGTCCTCATCTCTGCAACCCCGAGGATGGGTTTGAGGTCGCCATGATGGCGTCAGGAGAGAAGTTGGAGGAGACTCGGAGTTGGTGGGGCCTGGAGATGTTCGGGGAAGGAGTTGAGAGCTGTTTTTTTCCTTCTTCTGTCACAGTGAGGATGCCCAATCTTCCCAGTTTTGAATGCTCCTCCATGTGGGGAGTACCTGCCCTTCCACCGGGCTGAAAGCATCGCCCGTTTGTTGCTCCCGAACCCACGACAACTTCAAGTTCGCAGTCGGGCTCAATTCTTTCTGACCCAGACTTCAATCACCACAGCGAGCTACATTCCTTTTTCCCGACTCTTCATTTGCATCAAGTCAGGTATTACCTCTTCCGCCCTTCCGATTGGTTAAACACCTGTCTTTGTTTACATGTTTCCCCTTTCGTTCCAACTTTGTCTTCCGGTATTTTGGAGCACTCAAACTTGACGGTGGCATTTTCATTCCCAGCAAGTAGGTATCATTCTTTTCTCCGGTGTCTTTCACTCTTTCATTCTTTCCAGGGCAACACCGGATTCAGCAGAGTCAAGTGGCAACAACATCGCCCCTTTGTCTCTTCCGCACTCGGACAAGCTCCCGAAAGAAACCCAGCCTCGTACACACGATGAAAGAAAAAGCTCCAATGCTCGCCTTTCAAAATGCCAGCTCTCGAAGCTCCCTCCTCGAGCCTCGGATTCTTCTACGCATCTTGCTCCGCGTCGTCCTGCTCCTGAACTACACCACACAAGAGCAGCTCGAACACCCCATTGCACGTCAACAACTTCAGTCCTCCTTCAAAGCTACAACTCAGCACCTCCAAGATGGCAACCCCTCTCTCATCCGACCACTCGTCCATTTACGACGCTTCGACCCCTGCCAGCGCCGACACACCCTCCGCATCCGACATCGACATCACCACGGACCCAGCGACAGCCCAGCCCTTCCCCGCGCTCACCTCCAACTTGACCACCCCCTCCCGCCGCTTTCTCGGCTTCCCGCAGGACGCTCGCTCGACCCCCGGCGTGGGCCGCCTGCGGGACTACGCCTTTCCCGTCTACGATGGCGAGTCGCGGCGATGGTTCCTGCTCCGCGTGACTGACGCCAACGATGCGACGGCGGGGGAGATTGATGCCGGGAAGTTTAACGCGTTGGAGGACTTGTATGGCATTCTGGGAGAGGCGGTAGATGCTTCCACTGTTGAGACGGCTCCTGCTCCTCCGCCTGTTGAAGCTGGGGATGGCGAGGGTGAGGGAAGTGGCGAGGTCGACCTCCCTGTCGGTGATAACGTCCCCAGCACCACCATCACCAACAAGACAACCGCTATCACCATCTCCCTCACCACCAGCACCATCACCGCCACGTCCTCCTTCCCGGAAGAGAACGTCACGCCAGGGACGTATTACGCCCCGCTCGAGGACTACAAGCTCCCCCGACCCCCAAAGAAGGCCCCTCCCGCCCCCACCGACGACAGCGGCACCCAGGACCAGGACCAGCCTCCCAAGGAAAAGGAAAAGTCACCCGTCACCCCCGTCTCCCGCTACGGCCTCCTGGAGGTCACCCGCCTCGCCCCCCACGTCGACCTCGTCGCGCCCGTGTGGAACTCGGACGAGCGCCTGGTTTTCAAGCACTACGACTCTGCTCCCGGCCTTTCAGAGGTTTGGAACGCCGTACAGTTCCCCCTGCACCTCGCCCCGCTCGTGTCGCGGGGTGGCGGCAACACCAACGGGGTCGTCATGCCGATCAAGAACCTCGTGACGCACGAGCGCACTCGCGACGAGAGGTCGGGAAGGGTGGTGGGATTCACGGTCCCCTACTACCCCGGTGGGAGCTTGGCTGACAAGAGACGGCGGGGAGAGGTGTGCAAGTTGGAGTGGACGAGGGGCTTGTTTGAGGTGGTGGATGAGGTGAATTTGGAGTGCGGCGTCGTTCATGGGGGGGTCAAGTCGGGTAGGACTTTTATTGATGATGAAGAGAAGGTGGTGCTGGGGGGCTGGGGGCAGGCGAGGAAGAGGGTGGTGGGTGGGGAGGGGGGAAAGGGACAGGTGGAGGCGGGGCTGGAGGAGTTCAATGATTTGTACCAGGATGATGAACGTGGTGAGGATGGCGGTGAGGGTGGGGGGAAGTTGGAGCCAGATGTGGTGGCTGCGGTGTTGCTCGTTCACGAGGTCGTCACGAGGGATCCCGAGGACGACAAGTGGGCAGCCAAGCACGACTACCTGTTCAGTGGGGTTGGACTTGATGCAATCCTCAAGGGTCCGTGGAGGGCGCATCCCAAGGCAGTGTTGGATGCCGGAGCGGAGGAGTACCGCGCTGCCGTGGTCGCATGGTTGGACAAGCGGGAGAAGGACCCGCGGGTCAAGGAGGAGGGCAAGGATGTTGGTTTCGACGAGAAGATGCCGGTGCCGGAGGATGAGACGGCGGACGTCGAAGAGTATGAGGATCCGCTCAGTGGGGAAATGGTGACCAAGGTGGCAGTCAGCGGAGTGAGGTTTCACCATAGAGACGCCATAAAGCACAGGAAGCCGGTGGTGGGATGGGTGAGGCCGGTCGTGAGCAAGGTTGAGGAGGGGAGAAGGTTGCTTGTGACGGGACATTACGCCAGGACGGAGGAGGAGAAGAAGAAGAATGACTTGAAGAGGCGGCGCGATGGGGAGGAAAGGGGAAGAGGGGCCAAGCGGGCCAGGGGGGGAGGGAGGGACAACTCGAGGGGCGGAAGGGCGGAATGGGGAGACAGACCTCACCACGGGCCCAGGGACGGCGAATCAGGGCGTGGGCGAAGGGAGCACACCTTTGGCGATTACAGAGTCACCAAGCCTGGGGATGGTGAGTGGCAGAGGGGTCGTGGGAGGGGGAGACCTCCTTCGAGAGGGCGACAGCCGGGCAGGGGAGGAAGGGGCGGCGGGGATCGAGGACGAGAGACTTGGTCTCGTGAGGGCACTGGCGACAGGTCTGGGTCGAACGACAGCAGGAAGCGCGGTGGGAGGCGCCACGAAGGGAAGGGGCGTGGTCCGGGTGAGGGGAGCCAACCTGCCAATACTGGTGGTGGAGGTGCGCAAGCCGGCGGTGCATAATTTGGCACTGACGACACGGCAATATGGGGGTTTTGTTTCTTTCTCTTGATTCCACGGTATTTTCGCTATGTTAGGGTATATTTCCAATCAATTTGTTCAAGATGGTCTTGCTGAGAGATGTTGCTGATTCTGTCTCTTGGTACATGCCTTCCCTGTCGCAGCCTTTCAAGGGTGTTCGTTTTCCAGCCCGGTGTGTGTCTTCTTTGTCCTTGACCTGCCCGTGCGCACTTGATGACGGCGCATCGAAGCGAGGGTCAACACCAACCTCGGTGTCGGGAATCCAGCTATTCTGTCCGGGTTTGAGGTGTTCCCTGGCTCATTACAGATTTGACATGCAAGACCCACAAATTTGTTTACAAGAATTCAGGGGTAGCTTGGCACAACTTTTCCTGTGCCCTTCGCGATTCCTACCCCGATTCGAGGTTCAGATGACAGCTATACGGCAGCGATCATTCTCTCCGGGCCACTGTGTCAAAGACAATGAGCGCGAAGGCCAACAGAGAGTCCGCTTTGTTCTGGTTGCTGACCACATCACAGGTACATGTAGCAAAAGTGCTGTCGGCACTGCCTTTGTGTCAAAGAGCACAACACCACTATCCTCGATGCAGAACCCTGTCATGTTCACAACATTGCTCTTCTTGAATAAGGACGGAATATTCCGTCTGGGCAGATTATTCCACTTTCATGATGGCCGGGACCTTTCCTCCTCAAAGCAATCGGGTAGAGATAACTCGTCCTGTTATTAACTCACGAACACCACCACAGCCTGAGCTATACTGTTGAACAAACACCGGCATTATGATCCAAACCCCACATCAACCGTCCCGAATCTAATCCAATATATCAACGCCAGTTGATCCTGTCATGCTCCCACTTTCTCTTTTCCTCACCACCCTCCTCACATTCTCCCCTTTCACTCATCCCAAAAGTGAACTCACCGAAAGCCATATCCCGTCCTCCTTCAGCTTCCGGCACGCTGTGTCTCTGGAATATTCTCGCCCACAAGGTCAGAACCCCTACAGACACCATGCCTGCCTCCGCCTCGACGGCTGGGTCCCTCGGCTCTGCTAACCCCCCTGACAGTGCATCCCCTCTTCGGCGCAAGGTCCAAGCCCTGCTCACCATCGCCGCCTACGGCGCTGTGATCTGGCTCATCGAGTACTACTCCCGCACATATCTCGGCCATGACCGGTACCTGTACTGGTTCGCCTGTCTGGCCGCCTGGCGGTACACGAGGTTCCTGGTGAGCCTCGTCGCGTGGGTCGCCTACCGACCTGCCGGGATCGCGGCCAACCCCCGGTACACCCCCCACAACGACGTCACGGTCATCCTCCCGACCATCGATCCCACCGGGGTCGACTTTCAGGAGTGCATCCTCACGTGCGCGCAAAACTCCCCGGCCGCGATCCTCGTCATCACGGCCGGCGACGAGCTCCTCCGCCGCACCCAAGTGGCCGTTCAGCCGTACATCGACCAGTTCCCCTCGGTCAAATTCACCATCAGCCGCACCAGCGTCGCCTCCAAGCGTGAGCAGGTCGCCCTGGCCATCCCCATGGTCACGACGCCCATCACCGTCATGCTGGACGACCACGTCTTCTGGAAGCCCGACTTCCTGACGGGGCTCCTCGCCCCGTTCGAGGACTCCAACGTCGGGCTGGTGGGAACCAACAAGGCGGTGCGCCGCGTCGACAACCTGTCGGCGTGGCGCCGCGTCTGGAACATGATCGGCTCCGTCTACCTGCTCCGGCACAACTTTGAGATCCGCACCACCAACGCGGTCGACGGCGGCGTCTTTGTCGTCTCGGCGCGCACCTGCGCGATCCGCACCGCCATCATCCAGGACCCCGCCTACCTCGCCGGCTACACCAACGAGCGCTTCTTCTTCGGGCGCTTCGGGCCCCTCAACGCCGACGACGACAACTACAACACGCGCTTCTGCGTGACGCGCGGCTGGCGCATCAAGGTGCAGTACACGCCCGGGACCGAGATCACCACGACCGTCGGCGTCGCCGACCCCGTGGCGACCAAGTTCCTGGGCCAGTGCCGCCGCTGGGTGCGCACCACGTGGCGGTCCAACTCGTGCAGCCTCTTCACCGACGGCAGCGTCTGGTCGCAGCAGCCCTGGTGCGTGTACGCCGTCTACCTGACGAGCTTCACCAACTTTGCCCTGCTCACCGACCCGACCCTCGTCTACCTGCTCCTGCAGTCGTCGGCGGCCCGCTGGTGCCCGCACCTGGTCCTCTGGATCCTCTTCACAAAGGCCGTCAAGGTCTCTGCCTACTTCTGGCAGTTCCCCCAGGACCTCTGGACCTTCCCCTGCTACCTGATGTTTGCTTACTTCCACAGTCTCATCAAGTTCTGGGCCCTCCTCACCTTCTGGGACTGCGCGTGGTCCGGCCGCGACTTTTCCAAGATCGACGCCCTGGCCAAGTCCAAGGCTCGCTCCGACAAGGACGACAAGCCCCCCTCTACCGGTGAGTCCGCCTCCTCTGCCGAGCGCACCGTCGACGGCATCCAAAAGGAGGTTGAACACATCATGAGCGACTCGGAGCAAAAAGCCTCCACAACCGGCCACGAGGAATCGCTCGAGGCCAGGATCAGCTCGGCCAAAAGCAGGGTCAGGGCCATGCTGGGCGACCGAGTCCGCACCCGCCCCGCGGCGCCCGACGTCGACTTGGCTACCCGGATCCAGGACATCCACATTCTCCTCGACAAGCTCGAGGCTCTCGATCGTGGCAGGCCGTCGGAGGGGATCCGCCGGATGCGCGAGGTTCTGGAGAGGATGAGTCGCAGACTCGCAGGTGAGTAGGTCCAGGGGGGTGTTGTGTAAGATAATGACTGGGCCCGTGGGTTAACAGCGGGCATGATTTACGAACCAGAATGAATTTATGTCGGATACCCTTGGAGTTTAGGCGTCTGGACTTGCTTTCATAAATAGAATGGCAAAAAATAAAGAACGGATTAGAGGATGAGAGAATAAAAAAGAATACATCTTTACTAAAATTGAACCCCCTGAGATGCAAAAATGTGATGTGACATGCTGGGACTTGCTCGATGGCCTGAGTGGTGAGTCCTGAATCCCGTGGCAGTGATGCTGGTGAGACCTCTGGTGGCAGATGGAAACGACTGGAAGCCCAGAGTGTGTATTCTCTTTGTTCTCCCCCTCTGTGTCGCTGTGCAAAGATTGACAAAGACGTTGTCAAGGGAGACTGACAAAGAAAGTGTGACGCTGGAAGACTGTCACTGCTGTTGACTGCCCGTTTGTTGGAATTTCGAGAGGTGTCATACCACTGTCCAGGAAAGAAGGGAGAGGTTTTCATTTGGGTGCTTGCTTCCTCGTTTTCATCGACATCAAGGCGTCAATTGCTCCTTCCTGGTACCGAGATTGCGGAATCACTCCAACCCGAGTCAGGACATGCTTGCTGACTTCCAAGGTTGTTTGCGTCAAACGATGATACCGAGTTCCAGGCCAACCATTTGTCTTTCCCACCTTTCAACAGCATGGCAGGGGCAGATCACAACGATCAGCAACGGCAGACACATTCATCAACCATCAACACAGCTACCAACTGAGACCTACTGCCGCTGATGAATTGGAGTCGTCGATCTCTCACATGCCCAGAGAAATACGCCGATGCCGCCGATGGATGCAGACAGCCATGTCGCGATGGGATCACGATTCATAACAGCGATTTCGACTGCAAGTACTCCGTAGTTTGCTCCACTGGGCAGGCTGACCTTGTCGTCGCCGAGCCCACTAGCATCGACATTCGGGGTCGCCCGCTGGTCCCGGCGTCCCGATTCCCGAATCAGATCGGAGTGGACCGAGTGGACCGAGTGGCCCCGGTCGGCGGGAAAGGGGAGCCGATCGACATGGAAAATTAGGGCGAACGACGGGGCAGTGGAGACATGGACGGCCCGGGGCATCGCCGGGGTAGGTCGATCGATCGTCGCCGTCGTGCGATCAGAGTTCTGAGTGATCCCCCAAACCCGCCGGGCAGACGGAACTCACCACATCCCGCAACCTCATCTCAACAACAAGACCAAATCTCCACCGGCTTCAATGGCTGGGGGTCAGCCCAGCGCGGCCTTGCAAGGTTGGACGTGCCGGGCGAGCCGTTCTTTTTTAATCATCGCCGGCGGCCAAAGCGCAGAAGCAAGAAGCAATTCCACGCTGCAAGACAGACGGGCGAGGGCGACGGGGAGAAAAGAAGGGGCGACCGGCCGTCTTCATAAAACATTGTCCAGCGGTCCAGTCACCCAGTGCACGCAATGGATGGACCGACGCGGAACGCGTGCATGCGCAGGAACAAGTATTGTTGCATTTCCCCGGGACCTCATCTCGGCAGCGTCGCAGCGCGCTGGACGTGCATGATGTGGTCGTCTGGCCAGTGGCCGCCTGCTGTGGTGGTGGTGTGGTGTGGTTTTGCGCGACAAACCTGCCGGCTGCCACCACCGCGAAAGCATTTGCGAAAAAGGCAGAGACGGAGAAACCCGCCAAGGTGGACGTGGGAATTGAGAGGGACCGTGGTCCGCGCCTCTTTGCGCCATCCCCCGCCGGCTGCCGTCTGTTGCTGCCCGGGGGGCGCATTGTTCAAACGGATTGTGGCTGGCTTGGGTTTTCTCTCCCCTGAAAGGCTCGCGAGCTTGGGCTGGCTTGAGGCCAGTGACAACCCAGTCACCGATGCTTGGCACCTGAGCAAGCCCCTGCTCTGGCAGGTGTCCCTTGAAAAGAAAGGGGAACTTGCCGTGCCGCCCTCGGGCAGCCGATTCACAAGGGTCTCTGCGGTTCCGCGCACCTTCCAAGGTTGGGCGGGATTCTGACATTGTTTCAACTTTTTCTGCTGCCGCTGCCAACACTTGGGAAAGAGCAAGACTCGCTTCGACGTCCGTCGACTGCCGACAGAAAACAATGAGCCGACCACCACCTTCTCGTTTATACACAGTAACCCGTTTTTTGCTCAAGGACCTTTGGCGGCCTTGGCGAAAGGGACCCGCATGACACCATCTCGCCCATCTTCGATTCACAAGACAGCGACGCGCATCGCCAAATTTCAATCGGCCCCCGCCCACACCTCCCACTTCTGCGACCATGCCACCCCACACACCACGTCGTTGTTATCGCCGCCGGGGTGGGCAGTGGGCAGTTTCCTTGCTTTTTCTTCCCCTTCGCTTCGACGGCAGCGGACGGGAAAGGGAAGGATGCAAACAGCCAACGTTGTCGTCGCGTGGGAGGCCAGACTCTGGTCCCTGGAGGTCCCTGGAGCTGACGCTCCCCCAGCTTCGCCATCACCCGCGCTCCAGGGCCAGGGCAGAGAGGCTGAGTCTGGGGTTCGAAACGAGGGCGTCGGGCGAACCGTGGAACCCCGCGATATCTGTTCCTCTGGTCGACTGATATCACAAAAAGGAGAAACCCGGGCTGACTCTCCCGTCGTCCGTCTCCCGCCTCCCGTCTCCCGTCATTGTCACAGGCAGCTGGCCATCGTCACTCACCCTCCATGATCTGCAAACGGCGATTGTCCCCCCCCAACCGTTCGGGCCGGCTCACCTGTCAACTTTCAACCAACCGGTCCATTGCCTTTTATTCCCCGCACCCGCCATCACGTCGCTCACAGTACGGATCGGATTGCGACAGCGACGTGGGAGATGGAAGATGGGCAGAGTCACCGAGTGTCGTCGTCCATCATCATCAACCTCGTCACTCGTGTGTCTCACTCCTGCGATACGGGTATCAACACATCCCACATGCCACGCTCGAGTTATGCACATGCTTTCTTCTCGCCTTCTGTTGCATCGTCTTTGCGCTGCAGAGCACTAGTGGAGTGGGTGGGCAGTGGGCAATGGTGCAGGCGATGCAGACTGCCAACCCGCGCACCATTGACACTCTCACACTGAGCAGTCAGGACATCGTCCAGGAACCGGGAAAATCTCGCAGCTTCCGTCGTGATCAGAGACCAATGGGAGCCCCGATCGCCGGCCGGCCGTCGAGGCCCTGCAGCTTATCGTCAACTGGACCAGGGGGCGGCGTCGCATCGAACCAAACAGCGCCCCCGGCCATGCGTCGCCCAGGTCAACACCACGCAGAGCGGGCCTGGCCCCGGGGCTGCCTCGCTGCCCCCCCCGGCCGCCAGTTCGACGGGACGGGTCTTGGGATGGAAATATCCTGCTCTGTTATAGCCCGCAGCCCACCTCCATCCCGCGCCCTCTCCCGTCTCTCGGACCACCCACCCCCCTTCTTCGAAGAAGAGAGTCGCGTCCCACAGCCTACGGCGCCGTGCATGCAGGAGTCTGAAATATACCCACCCGGCTACACTCGCTCGCTCTCCTGCTGCACCGGTGCTGCTCCTCTCCTTCAACCACCGCCGTCTCTCGCTTCACCACCGCCCCGGGTCCCGATGCGCCGCGCTGTCGCTGCTCCGGCTTCGTGATACCCTCAGCCCGGTCGCCCCGACCCCGACCCCGACGCCTCCCTTTCCCTCCTCGAGTCGTCGCTCACCCGAAACCCCAGCATCGCCACGACAACCACCATGATGCTGCCCCGCGAGGTAGCCGTCGCCGCCAGGGCCGAGGAGCTCGGCTCCGAGTTTGGCACGACATCCGAGACCCCCCGCGAAGTCAGGGTCGATGCCGTCAGCATCTTCTTCATCTGCATCTGCGCCGTCTGGACCATTCTCCTCGCCGCCGGCATGATCTACCTCCACACCAAGCGACACCTCCCGACGGTGCGGATACGCGGTCTCCCCTTGACCTTTGCCGGCATCGTCCTCTTGCACATGTATTGGATGACGGTCCAGACGGGTTACACGTTTGGTCCGCTCGCCCCCGAGGTGGCCGAGTTCTGGATCATGAGCATCTGGTATCCGTTCGGTGTCGCCCTGTTCCAGGCTGGGAACAGCCAGTTCCTCCACGTCGCCAAGGCCCAGAGCCGCTTCGCCCGCCCTCCGAGCCAGATGACTACGCGCTACGATGAGAAGCGGGGGTTTGCAGTCGACAACTCGTGGATCGCACGCCTGAGGAGGATGGACTATTCGCAGAGGATGTTTCTGTTTGTGACGCTGGGCATGGCGTGTCAGGTGAGTGGCTTTGATGGTTGCTGGAAGAGGGATGGTTCTGACAGAAGGTCGACAGCTCGTCGTTGTCGTTGTTATTTTCTTGATTTCCCGCAAATTCCACTCCGCCTTCGGCATCCCCGGCACCGAGGTCTACGGCGACACCTGGCAAGAGATCGCCGCGAAGCAGGGCAGAGGTTGGGAATGGTAAGCGTGTCGGAACGTTCATGCGGGGGACGGATGCTGATATGCTTCTAGGTGGCCGTCACTCTTTTGGCAGTTTTTGTGGGCGTGGGTCATCGCCCCTGTCATTCTTTGGCGATCGCGGGGAATTCGCGATACGCATGGCTGGCAGATGCAGACGATGGCATGCTGCATCGCCGGGTGAGTCTTCCGAAGAGTGTTTGTCAAGGACGACATGCTGACAGTGCCAGTCTCCACGCCGCACCCATGTGGCTCATCGCTCTCTACGTCCCTGGCATGAAGCCCGTCAACCAGTACTGGGTGCCACCCCAGTGGTGAGTACATTCCAGAGCTTCGCCGGTCCCACCCGCTGACATTTCCAGGATTGCCCTCTCCATCTGGTTCATGGAGCTCTTCACAGTCTTTGTCCCGTGCTGGCACATCCGCAAGCACCAGAACCTCAAGCAGGAGACGCTCGATTCGATTGCCTCGTGGGAACGCAAGAAGAAGCTCACCCGCGCCCAAAACGACAACTCCAGTGGCCGCAGCAACCGCAGCGGCCCGGTACCGCCCCTCTCCCCAACATCAACCAAGATTGGCGAGGCCATCACCACCGACTCGCCCTCGGCGTGGAAGAACAAGTTTGGCGGCACCGACGAGACAGGCGACCTCGAGAAGCTCCCAGACGAGAGTGTCATGACCATGGCGGCGCTCGAGCACGTTCTCGACAAGAACCCCGAACCCCTCCGCCAGTTCTCCGCCCGCCGGGACTTCTCTGGCGAGAATATCGCCTTCCTCACAGCCGTCGCCGAGTGGAAGCAGGCGCTCCCGCCCGCCTTCATCCGCAACCGCCACAACACGGCCCCCGACCTGGTCCGCCTGCAGTTCACAAAGGCCCTCCGCATCTACACCGAGTTCGTGTCCCCGCGCGACGCCGAGTTCCCCATCAACATCGACTGGCACGAGCTGCGCAAGCTCGAGGGCATCTTTGAGCGCGCCGCCCGCAGCCTGTTCCCCAAGGGCGTCTCCAAGGCCGGCGGCAACGGCGTGCCGTCCGAGTGGCGCCTCGCGCAGGAGTCGCGCGGCGGGTCCGAGATCAACATGGTCACGTCGCCGTCCAGGACATCGATCCCGCACCACCACCACTCGACCGACGCCGGGCTGACCACCAGCGCCGAGACGCTCGCCCTCGACAACACGCCCACCAACCTCTCGGACTCGCAGCTGTTCCGGGGCGACATCCCGACGGCGTTCGACGCCAACGTGTTTGACGCCGCCCACGGCAGCATCAAGTACCTGGTGCTGACCAACACGTGGCCCAAGTACGTGCGCGAGCGGCGGAGCTCGGAGTCGCTGAGCAGGGAGTCGCGCGCGGGGGACACGTACGACAGCAAGGACAGCAAGGGGTCGTTGGGCAGGGCACTGGCGTTCTTGAAGCCCATGGTCAGGTAGCGCCGCTTCTTTTCCTTTGTCTTTTTGATGTGGTCGGTGTATATTGCGGGAGGGGACGTAGATACCTTTGCAGCGGTCGTTTGGTAGATACCTCTTTTCTTTTCTTTGCTTTGGGCACTTTGCCAGTATTCGTAATAGCGACGGGTGGATCTCTTGTTTGATGGGTGGGCTGGGGGCGGGCTGGGTAGGGGGCTGGGCAAGTGTAAGAATGGGTGGGATATACCTTGTTGCGGGTGAGTAGCGGTCACGGTTCGGGTGTTGAGGTTCTAAGGAGGGCGACACCTGTCTCGTCAACGAGAAGGACTCGATGGGCCAACACAAGAGAAACCAGCAACGAGGTGGCGGAACACGACGACGGAATGGAAACGACGCACGCACGCCTGACGTACGCAGCAGCAACGCCCCCGTATGACGGACGACAGCAACACGTGGCACTGCTTATTTGGAGTTGTTTTCCTGGCGCTCAGACTTGCTGAGTCACACGGCGCGATGGGTTGGGAGGGCGGGTCGGTCTGGTTTGGTCTTTTAGGATGGGTGGGCGGGAGAGTGTGTGATGAGGATGGAGGTGGTGGTTGGGACACTGTCTGCATATTGCGAGTGAACTCGCTAAGCATACCTCGTGTGCTCATTGTGGGATGAGGCCGAAGATATACACACACATATATAAACAATTTACCATGTCTAGACCACCAACGGGGGGCTGATTTCGTGTTCGCCGACCAGTCCCTCCTTGAATTTGTCATTCAGCCGCCGGATCTCTTCGATGGCCCAGCGATGCAGTTGTTAGGCAAGCCTGTCCCGTCGGAGCCAGGATCACAACTTACATCTGGAGAAACCCCGACTCGTTGGGAAAGAGGGCGGCCGCGTGCAGCTTGAACCTCACGGCATACAGCGCGTTCCTGTCATCATAGTCCTCCCTCGGCTCCGATTTAGGGATGTGCTCGTGGTACATCTCCAAGTATTCAGGGCCGAACTTGTTCGGCTCTGGACGCCTGTTCCCGAACTCATCTACATCCCCGGGCCAAACATCGTCAGCATTCTTCTTCAAGTTTCCCCGGTCGGAGAAGGACGGCCCTCACACTCATTATGCCCCCAAAAGCTCGCCGGGTCAAACACAAGGCCCTCTCCCGGTCCCAGCATCAATTGGCACTCTAGCATTCCCGTCCCAAAGATCCCCATGCACCAACGCGGGCTCAATCCTCCGCCCACCACTCTCCAGCGGCCGCAGCAGCCGCGGAATCACCTTGTCGAACAGCGTCGCCAAAACGCTCTCCAGCTCAGCATCAGGCCCGGCCCGATCCTCCCGCACCGCAAGAACGCGCCGAAGGCCCCGCGCGAAGAACTCCTCCCAGCTGGACGACCAGGTGTTGTCCTGGGGGATGTCGCCGATGTACGTAGTGCAGTGGAGCCCGAACTTCCCCGGGTAGAAATCGGGCGTGGTGGTGTGGAGAACTGAGGTGGCTTCGAATTCTCCCCCTCAAGGCGGCTTTTCCCGTGCTGGTTATGGGACACCTTCATGAAGTACGTCTCCTCGTTTCCGTCTTGCTTTCGGGCGAGGATTCGGAAGAAGGTTGCCCAGGGTGAGTTGGGTGGGTGGTATTTGGCTTCGAGGATTTCGACGACATCGGGAAGTGCTGGGGGTGCCGGTCAGTCAGCGCAACTGGAAGGTTCGACCTTGCAGTGTGGGGACTCACCTCTTTGCACCTCGGGGTCGAGAGTGATGTCTGGGGCGTCGCTGCTCATATTGCGGATTTTGTGGCCGAGATTTGTATGACGTCTGTTCAACATGGAGTTCAGAGTTTGGATTTCGCATGTCATGTGAGAACCTGAGGACAGACCTTGGATGCCCAAACAACCTTCACACACCTTGGATGAGTGCCCTTTTTGAGCTTCTTGCTACTTCTGAGGAGTCTTGTTTGTTTGCAGCCCACAAAGAGCAGTTTGTCAATCGTCACAGTCATTCCTTTTCCCAACCGTCACATGGAAGGAACATGTGGAAAAAGGAAATCTGAGCGCACAATGCACTGTCCAAAGTTCCAAACAGCATTTGGGAGGACCAACGTCCATCTTCCGAGACCAATTCCGCTCCACTGCCCAAGTCACAACCTCTGTACCGTCAAACTCATCGCCCACCAGATGTCACCGTCTCCTTAAACTCGGAACCTCTGCACTTTGCCTTGAACAACACGCTCAGAGTCCCCGCCATCGGCCGGCCTCGGAACCTTCCAAGGCGACGCCGGCAACTCTTTGGTCAAGGAAGGACGTGAAGCCCGCGCTGCGGCTTAGATACCGACACATTAACGGGGCCACCGCGTATGGAAACGAGCGGGGGATGAAGGCATCACGAGATACATGGCAAGCGATCATCTTCACAATTCAAATCGGGCTCAACATGATTGATCATCAACTACCCTAAGCTATGGAAAGCTAATCCATACACTGCCAGACCCCATACACTGACGTGGCGAAAAGTGTCTCGGTCGCAAAGGCGAATCTCCCAGCCATGAATTCTTCAGCCTCCAATCTTGCCCCCTGCTGGTCTCCCGTGCCCGAGGAAAGAAGTCCGAGAAGGCGACTTGACCAAGGCGGTGCAACTACCCTGAGCTATGGAAAGCTGACCCATGCGCTGACGTGGCGAAAAGTATCTCCGGCGCAAAGGTGACTCCAACCAGGAACCCTTCCTCATTCTTCCCTTCTGGGCTCCCCCAAGCTTTGGAAAGCAACCTATGCACTGACCTGGCAAAAAGTGTCTCCTGGCAAAGGTGAATAACCCAAACATGCCCTTCCTCCATTCTGGCCCCTTCTGGTCTCCCTCCGAGGAGGGGAATCCGAGACGGGGACTTGGCGAAGGCAGTGCGTTAGTTCTTCTTGTTGGCGTTCCTCTTGGCCTCCCTCTTGGCGGCCTTCCTCGCGTTCTTCTTGGTAGTCTTCGTCGCTTTCTTCTCGCCGCTCGTTTCGCCGACCTTCTCGTCATTCTTGACGACCTTCTCGTCCTTCGTGGCGTTCTTCTCGCCACTCTTTTCGCCGACCTTCTCGTCCGTCTTGCCGACCTTCTCGTTCTTCTTGGCGACCTTCTCGTCCTTCGTGGCGTTCTTCTCGCCACTCTTTTCGCCGACCTTCTCGTCCGTCTTGCCGACCTTCTCGTTCTTCTTGGCGTCCTTCTCGTCCTTCTCGGGAAGAGATCCGGCGACTCCCTCGTCATCTGACGACTCGGGGATCAGCTCCTTGCTAATGACCGTAGGCCCGTCGCGAGCGTACCGCTTGCCCCGAATCTTGATAGGCGTCAGACTTGACACCTTCTTGACGCTTACCGGCTTGTGGTCACTGTATGTGACCGTGTCACTAAAAGTGACCGTTTTCTTCGGGGTAACAGTGGCGGGCTTGAAGTCCACCATCTCCTCATCAGACTCCGACAGAAGAACACCTCTGTCCCGGATTGGCTGAAACTTGACCTTGGGAGTGTTCGAGTCTTCCTCCATGTCGGACTCGGACGACTCGGACTCGGACACAAAATCCGCGGGGCGCTTGAAGATGACCATGCCTTCGTCGTTCGAGGAGTCATCCTCGGCCTCGGGGACATCTTGGACCTGACCCGTGGACTCCAGATGAACGGTCGTGGCTGGCTTGGTCGCCTGCGAAGCACTGGGCTTGGTGACCTGAGACGCGGTGGGCTTGACAGCCTGAGAAGCGATCGGCTTGGTGGCCGGCGACGCGATGGGCTTCGTGGCCGGCGACGCGATGGGCTTGGTGACCTGCGAAGCGCTGGGCTTCGTGGCCTGCGACGCGCTGGGCTTCGTTGGCTGGGTAAGCCAAAACGGCTGCGGGATCGGGATGGGGGTCGTGCTGATTCTTTTCACGAACTCGGTCTCGGCCTGAATATTCTTCGTCGGGGTCTTGATCTCGGGGGCTTCAACCCGACCACGGGGAGGGGAGGTCGTGTTCGTGACCTTCTCGCTAGCGACCTTGATTGTTTGTCAGCAGGTTGGACGTTCAACGGGGATACAGGGGCGCTGTGGACATTGGGGCAATCACGGGAAGCCTCAGGGCGGGCTGACATACCTGTGCGGGGATCGACCGACTCGGAGTCGTAATGTTGATGGCAGGTACCACCTCCTCCGTGTTGCCCATCGGGGTGTCCGAGTTGGACCCCGAAGTGAGGGTCTTTGTCGAGTCCTCAGAGTCGGCTTCATCACAGCTCGGCTCCGAGTCTTCGGCGCTTGACTCCTCTGAACTAGAGTCCTCGGAGCTGGACTTCTTTGAGATTTTCTCTTCCGACCCGGACTCCTCTGAGTTCATGGGCACTGTCTCGATCTGCGACTTGCTCGTCACGGTCGCAACATCCTCCGTAGCTGTGTGAGGGGAGGGTGCCATGGCGGGGTGAGCTCCGGTGAGACGCCGGTGGACTTCCTTCCAGGTCTCCATCATCTCGTCAAGCAGAGGCTTTGGGGGCAGCTGGTGGGTCTCGAAGAAAACTCTTTTTGCTTCCTCGCTCAGCTGGTCGAAAGTGACGTACAGCTCGTAGGTAGTACGAGTATCGTTGGACACATGCTGAAATCCACCAACGTTGGCAGAGCAGGCTTTGACAGCCAGGTTGACGTCGCCTTGGTCGGTAAGCGAGAATACAAAAGCAGACGTGGTCTTCTCAGCTTCCTGGTTCTCTGCCTCGAGCTTGTCGGTCGTCTTATCATCAGTCTTAGCCCTTTTCGAGTGCCTCTTCTTAGGCTTCTCCTTCTTGAGAACATGGTCGGAAGGCGACGACATCGCCTCCTCCTCATCCCAGTTTGTCTCAGTGTGGGGTCTCTTTCGCTTGCCTGGAGTCAGAATGAGTTAGTACGGATCCGGCATTGCGTCTACACTGGATGAGGGTATTTGGTACCTGAGAAGAGAGCCGGGACGACCTTGGTCCCAGACGATCCGACGACGTCGAACGCTTTGGCCGCGGCAGGAGCGGCGCCAGTCTCGGGTGAGGCAGGCTTCGAGATCTTGGACTTCATGGGCTTCTCGGCCTTACCCTTGCTCTTGTTTTTGGCCATGATAGCTGCCGGGTGGCGACTGTGGTCAAGAAGAAGGTGGTGTTTTTTCCTTGCGAGCAAGGAAGGGGACAGAAAGTTGTGGTGAGAGAAGTCGACTTCAGAGGGCTGTGGTGAGAACTGAGGCAGAAGAAGGTGGTGTGGTTGGTGGGAGGAAATGGTGGAGGAGAGAGGGAAAGGTACGGATTTTTCCAGATCAAGGCTTTTTGAAAAGACTTCGCGTTGCGAGCTGGAACGAACCTTGTGGCAGGGGAGATGGTGGACTCGGAGGAGAGAGGGAAAGGTGCGGATTTTTCCAGATCAAGTCAAGTGTTTTTGAAGAGAAAAAAAAGGACTGCGAGTTGCGAGCTGGAAAGGTGGGGGGAGGAGAGTGTGCCAGGTCATATCTTTGTGGGGAGCCTCTCTTGCAACCTGAGCGGCGATGAAAAGAGTAAACGACAATACCTCTTTGCCTGTTTGGACGTTGGAAGGCTTGCGCAGACCAGAAAGATAAGATATCGTTTGATCCCCTGGCCATCATTCAACTCTTTATCCAGATGACATGAAGACACCGTCGATGGTTCCATTGACCAGTGGGCTTGCAATTGAACGGCAGCATTATCCCCTCTGGCGGAGAGCAGGTCTTTCATGATCCAACTTCAACATCCTGAAGAGGAAACACATCCTCAAGGTCCCTCGCATCATCCCTGCCATCAACCAGGTTGAGATACACCGTGAGTAGTACCCAGCAGATACTACATCGGTGGGTGTTATGTCTTACCTGCCGAACAAATACCTTCCACAACACAAGCTCTATGAGTTCTCGGTTAAACGGGGCATTCTTCTGATGGCTCACCAACCTCTCGGTGGTCGCCCCGTGCCGGTGGTGAGAGGGCACCGGAACAGCCCTTTCCTACATCAGACCGGACTGTAAATTGGCCGCAGAATCAGAGGCGGTATAAAGGCACTCAAAAAGGAATCTGAATAGTGTCCACCAGATTGTGCAAGTGGCCGAATCCACGTCCATGACACCCGCCGAGGCAAGTAACTCAAGACCATGACATGACAAGATGGAGCTGACCGTCACGGTGCTGACGACCAGGTTTGTTTCGCCTGGGCCGTTAGGTCAGAGAGGCATCCCCGTTGTTCCCAAGTCCGTCCAGCAACAACACGTGGAGCAAAACCTCGCCATCAAGCAACTACCGACAAACTATATGAGCCCGTGGATGGGCTGTTGCGAGTACAGGCAGGCCGACGAGGTTCTTGGACCCAGCAAGCATCTTGGGTTTGTCATTTTTGACGAGGAGGATGATCAGCTCATTGGAAACTCTGCACCCTGGGATTAAGGAGGGTTGGAGTTTGGTCATCGAGAATGTACGTGAGGCTCTGCTTGGAAACGTGCAGTCAATGCCCGTTGCATGGATGTCCATGGTGGCACCGGGCTTTGATGTGAGGGGACTGATTAGAAGATACGTGGTGAAGATGAGGTTCACTGGGGGTAATGTGCAATATGCTTCATGAATTGGAGATGAAAGAAATCTGGACAGGGAATGCAACTGTGAAGATGGAGGCTCATTTGCGTGTTGAAAGCCGCGAAGAGACAGCGTCAAGGCCGGAGAGGCGATGATGCTCACGATGGTGCCAAGATGGACGGATGGTGGGGGTCACAAATGGCGGCAATAGGGCTGAAGCGGAACCGGGTGGGGTAACGGCATGTCCCGGTGAGCCCCCACGCAGCCAAACTTTGTTCCCATCAACATTGTCGTTCGCATTCTTGTCATAATCATTGTTGACTTTGATTTCTCAGCTTCCGATACTCTTCGAACCGCGTACATCAACATACCCCAGGACAACTCTATCGCAAGACATATTGCGCCGTATGCAAAGTCGAGACCCGGTTCAAGGTCGATGCAGAAGCACGCCAAGAGGGATCGTCGAAACGTGCACCAAGATTGCGTAAAGATTCGCTGACGTCCACCCACTCCAAACAAGACCTGGTCCGTGGACCGACATGGGAAAGTCAAATTCCCATCGCTTACATGACGAACAGGAGATCGGTATCTACAAAGGAATATGTCAGCACTACACTCAGCACCACACTCCCCGCGGGGCAGCCCCGAGAGACGACATACCGAGAGGATGGCTGCACGACAACTGAGGCTTTTGGCTGTAGTTGGTCTCGAGGAGATCGCGGACGCTGTTGAGAAGCTCGACATAGGTCTGCTGGGGATCCTTGGTGAGAGCCGAGATGAAGGCCCAGGACATGGCGCCGGTAGCCTGGGAGGCGATCGTTGCGTCGGCGCTGCGCACTGGTTAGTCTTGACCCTTGCTCCTGGAAATGGGTACTGACGATGTTTGGACGTCCTTGCAGCCGCTCCACATGATGACATCGGCGGGCGACGTCTTTGTGCGCTTGGTCTGCTCGTGAGCCTCGCTGCCACCACTCATGGCAGTCTTGGCGAGACCAAAGATGCTGGTGGCGACGCCGCCCAAATCGCCGCGGGAGTAGGCGGTAAAGGCGGACAGGAGACCAGCACCGGCCTCCTTGGCGAGGTTGGGCTCCTTAAGTATGCCCTTGGTGCTGTACATGTATGGAAGGTCCATGACAGAGCCCGAGTGGCAGCTGTCGAAGATGGCCGTCAGGCGGACACCGGCCTGCAGTGGCTTGACGACGGTGAGATGGATCTCGTCATCGACAATGTGGCCGTTGGTCTTGAAGTCGACAGGGTAGATGACCTCGTCGGTGCCGTCTTCCTCGTCGCCGTCGAGATCCTCGGTCTGGCCGCCGTGTCCTGTATGGTCAGGTTAGTTAGCACCCCACCACGTCATTCGATGTCGGAGCCATTGACGAACCAGAGTAGTGCAAAAAGAGGGCATCGTTGGGCTGGGCGTCCTTGACGAGCCACGACATGGCACGGAGGATGTTGGCCTTGGTGGGCTGGAAGTTGGGGTCCTGCTGGTCGTCGGTGAGCAGGATCATGTCCTCGCGCTTGTAGTTGTGCTTGCTGATCAAAAAGGCCGACAGGTTCTTGACGTCGTTGATGCAGCCGCGCAGCTCGCCCTCCTGGCCAAAGTAGTTGATGCCAATCAACAAGGCCTTGCGACGCCCGTTACACTGCGAGTACTGGAATGTATATCCTTGGGGCGCGCCGTGGCCGAACTCGACTGAACCGGTGGGCAGCTGGTGGACGGGACCACGGTGACCGGTGCCGCCGCCGCCGCCGCCGCCGCCATAGTGGCCCGACTGTTGGGCGACGGGATAGCCGTAGGAGTCGTAGCCCTGGGGCGGCGGGTGGGGAGGGCGCTGGTACTGCTGGGGAGGGGGCTGGCCGTACTGCTGCTGCTGGGGCGGGTACTGCTGATGTCCGCCTGCGTGTTGAGGGGGGTACTGGCCCTGGCCGTACTGCTGGGGGGGAGGTTGGCCGTAGCTCTGGGCGGGAGGGGGATATTGTCCGTATTGCGGTTGGGGAGGCTGTTGCCCGTATCCTCCGCCGCCGTACTGTCCGCCGCCGTACTGTCCGCCGCCGTACTGCTGAGGAGGTGGTGCGCCGGACCCGTGGTGGCCCTGGCCGGGATATCCGCCGTACGACATTTCGATGCGGTCGTGGTTGCGCGCGTGGTGCGTCTTGCAGAGTGGTTGCAGAGTTGACGGTTCGCGGATGCAGACGCAGATGCAAACGGAACGAGGACGAGATGCAAAGAGAAGAAGAGAACGGCGTGCTTGAAGTTTGTTAGCGGGGTCGAGCAGGTCAGACAGTGTCACGTGCACCGCACGAGCCCCATGCACACACCCATTTAGCTAGCAGACTGCAGGATCCCTGATCCTGCAACCATCAACCAACTCATCAAACCAATCTGCACTCTTGCTGCGCCACCTTCTCTGTGTGTGTGTTACAAGTGGTGCGTCACCCGCGAATTCTAAACCGTGTGGCCCATCGTTAGCCACGGTATTAGGACAATCGAGGAAGGTCTGCGGCTCGAGAGCTGCTTGACGCAAAAGACGACCCATTCACTCGGCCAGTCGTCACCTCATGGCCCCGTACAAACCTGTCGACAAAGCCTTGCAGACTCGACAACTGTACAGGTTCAACCAAGCCCACCCCAACCTCCTTGACGACGAAGACCTCGAGCGCGTCGAGCTACTGTACGCATTCCAGTCAATCCACAAAGACGCCCAAGACGACGAGCTCGACTACCCACAGAAGTGGCTCAACTCAAAGCCCCTGACTTCAACACTTGTCCATTAGAGGAAGTGGGCGATCGCCACCATCAACAGCTTCGAGCGAGGAGACGACCCAGAACCTTCTCCAACACCCCCACCAAGGCAGTCCACAGGAGGTCAGACGCTTATCGACCCCGCAGCGCTCGACCCCGCAGCTTTGGAAGCTCCTGCCCCTACAGAAGCCCCTAAGTCATCGACAGCAGCAGGAAAGCGCCCAGACCTCGGCCTTCAACCCCGCCACCCGCCTGTCGACCTCAGACAGAGCCAATTCGGCAGCAACCCAGGCCGAATCAACAAGCCACCTCCATTGAACGAAGACTCGGAGTCGTCCCTCAGCAGCCTGTCACTAAGCTCACCAGCGAACCCATTCGCCGCTTCAACAGGCGAACCCCCGCAAACAAGACAACAGTTCCCTGACCACGTATACGATCAGCAGGACGCCAGAGCAGACCGCAGACTACGCCGCCAACAACACACGATATCCGGCGGCAGCGGTAGCGCAGGCGGCAACGCCCCCATGGGCGGCCTGTCAGAGGACGCCCTCCTGCGTATCATGACTACAGCCATAACGGCTGCAAACACTGTCCGCAACAACAATAACCCCAATGGCCCCAATCTCAAGCCAGTGGACATCGGTTTCTTCAACCCGGGCAAGAAGTCTATCGACACCCCAAACATCGTCGACGACGGCAAGACCTCTACATACGTAGACGTGTTCACATTCACCGACAGGCTCAAGCACATAGTCGCCACCTCGCCCGACGGAGAGGCGCAAGTCCGCAGGGCGTGGACCGCCTGCCTCAAGGGGCCTGCACTGGAATGGCACAGTCATGTGCTGTCCACAGTCGACCGCCAGCTTCTCGAAACCGCGCGCATAGAGGTCATCTACGCCAAACTCATCGAGAGATTCAAGCCGTCATCTTCCGAAGCTCTCACCAGCGTCAAAAGATCCAAGTACACCCTGTGGGATGTACAGCAGTCCAAGGACATCCTAAACTACGTCCAATACGTGATCAGAGACGCCAAAGGAGCAGAGTTCACTGACCGCGGCCAGCTGGTGGCCGCGTTCGACTCATTTGACGCTGACATCCAGTCAGAGCTCACGTACCCCACAGACTCCACGACGCTGGACTCATTCATGAAGAACATTCGCGACCGATAGCCCGTCATTCAAGCCAAGGCTAGGCAGAGACACGCGCAGACCCAAGTTCGGGGTCAGTCCAGCGGCTACACCCGTGGCCGCGGCGGCACATACGCGAACCAACAACCGGCACAGCACTTCCAGCCGTACCGCATGCAGCAGGCGTACAACTACAACCGCGGCGGGTACAACAGCTACAACAACCGCGGGCGTAGCGGATACAACAACTTTGGCAACAATTCCGGGTCCAACAACCAAGGATACAACAACCAAGGCTACGGCAACACTCAAGGCTACACCAGCTACCAATTCCAGCAGCCAGCCCGCCTACAGCCTCAACAGCAGCAAAACGCTCTGCCAGCCCCAGCAACTCAGCAAGCCCAGCAGCCGCCCGCAAACGCAAATCGCAGCACGCCGTACGCAATGACCACACCTGCACACGCACGCAACCAACTGGTGCCAGAAAACAGACGCCTCATGCCAGCGCCCCCCACCGGCCCCAAGAACCAGCAGGGCAACCCGAGAGCTTACTACGGCGGCGACTACGAAGACCACGGGGAATGGCACCCGGAGGACTACGCAGACCAGGAGGACGAGGGTCCCACATGCGAGGACGACGTCGAGGACTTCGACAACTCCGGCCCAGTCATCGACGACAACACCCGCATGGGCATGTTCGCTGCAGAATCCATCGAGGCGACCTGCAAGCACTGTCAAGAGTCGTTCGACAGCAACAACAAGCTGATGACCCATGTCTACGCCATGCACGTCGACCGCCGCAGACCCCGCGGAAAGCACTCCAAGTCGCCTGAGGAGGCGGACGAGACGGGAAACTTTGCCCTGCAAGACCGCGAGTCAGATGACTGCTCACCCGACGCGCCCACCGACTTCTCGGCGTTCCAGTGCTCGGTGGAAGACTACAACGAGGAAGACGAGTTCCACGACGCGTACGACTACGCATACGGGATGCCCATCTCGGACATGTTGAACCCCGACGACGAGTCAAAAAACGAGGCGCCAATGATGCAAGACCACGAGCAGAGGCACCACCACCAACAGCACCCGTACGAGTACTACCAAACCCCGTACGACCAAGACCAGTACAACCAGAGCCCGTACAACCAAAACCGGTACAACCAGTACCACGACCAGTGATCCCCATCATCGAGTCGAGCGTAGACGCCAAGCCGTCTACAGGGTCAGGCTTCGGTTTCCGCACCTGGTCATATCTGAAGTTTTGGTTGACACCGGACCCCACGGACTCCGACCAGCAGGTCGACATTTGTGGAGACACCGGTTGCAGCGTCACCCTCATTGATAGAAACTTTTTGTCCTCATATTATCCAGGCGTACCCATCAGGAGGAGGGCCACGCCGATCGTGGTGCGCGGCATCGGCGAGGGACGCCATTCATCTTCAGACTACGCTATTTTACCTATGTATTTCCGGGGACAGACGAAAGACAGCAGTTTAGCCTACGCCGCGTTCCACCGTGAAGTCACCATCGTGAACGACTTGAAAGCCAACATGCTCCTGGGACTGGATTGCCTCGCCCCAGAGAAGTTTGACATCATGATGAGCCAAGACAAGACCGTTATCGGATCCTGTGGTGTGGAGATCCCAATGGGGACAAAGCGGAACGGACGTTTGATCCACGCCAAGGTCACAGCGTCGCAGCACACCACGATTGCACCACGGTCAGCCCTCTGGGTCAGCATCGATCACAACATACACTTCGCCGATGGCCAGGACCTGCTGTACGAGCCGCGTACTTGCAACAAAGCCACAGCCTATGCACACCTCGCAGACTGCCACATGCAGGGCGTGCTGATGCAGAACGACACCAACAAGCCAATTATCATCCACAAGGGACAACGCCTCGGACACCTCAAATCGTTCTCACCAGAGCTGCAGGTGTACAGCATTCAGCACGACCCCGACCTCCTCGACGAGGCAGCGGCAGCCGCAAGCAAATCGCCAGAAATCGAGGAGACAAGGAAGAACATCGACATCGACGTGGACACCATCCCCGGTACCGTGAAGCACCACACGGGGGTGTCCGTGTACAACGGCGATCCGGAAGACACAGCGAAGCTATTCAAGCTACTCGACGAGTTCCAGGACGTGTTCAAGGACACAGGCTTCGCAGAGCTGCCAGAGGAGGAATGGCTACGTGTCCACTTCAAACCCAACTGGCACGACCTCGTGGCAAAGAAGTGCAAGGCCTACAACCTGAAAGCCGACGAGCTCGAGATAGTACGGGAAACTATCTCGAAGCTCGTACTAGCCGGGAAGATGTCTCGTACACGCTTCAGTACGCCACTCGCCTTTCCCGTATTCGTGGTATGGAGAACCATGCCAGACGGAACAAGGAAGGGTCGCATGGTCGTGGACATCCGAGGGCTGAACAAGATGGTGATGCCGGACGCCTACCCAATGCGATCACAAGACGATATCCTGTCGAAGGTCGCGGACGCCAAGTACATCTCAGTGCTGGATGCAATCGCGTTCTATCACCAATGGCGCGTACACCCCGACGACAGATGGGTCTTCACCATCGTCACACCCGACGGGCAGTACACGTACAACGTGGTGATGATGGGCTTCAAGAATTCCAACGCTTATGTACAGCGCCAGATGGACATCCTCCTTAAGGGTACAGGCGCCGATGCATACTGCGACGACATCGTCGGAGCCGACGGCACCATAGACGACCACATCACCCACATACGCGCCACCCTGTCAAAGCTACGAGAGAGGAACATCTCCATCGGGCCATCCAAGTCATTCATCGGTTTCCCCAGCGCTAAAGTGCTCGGCCGCATGGTGGACTCCTTTGGACTGTCAACGCCAGAGGACCGCCTGGACGCTATCTCGAAGATCGAGTTCCCGTCTACACTGAAAGACCTGGAAACCTGGATCGGCAAGACAGGCTTTCTACGCCACCACGTGCCCAATTACTCCATCATCATCCAACCGCTACAAGACCGCAAGACAGCTTTGCTCAGTCTACACCAACGGAGCAAGAAGGGCAAACGTGCAGCATGGTCGAAAGGAGTAGTGGTCGACGTCCCTACACCAGCCGAGTTGGCCGCCTTCAGGGAGATCAAAGACCGTCTCAGCGACAACAAGATGCTAACGCACTTCAACAAGGACAGAACGCTGTGCTTTAACTACGACGCCTGTCGGCACGGCATCGGCGTAGAGGTCTACCACATCGAGCGGAAGGCCTTGGAAAGGATCACAAAAGACGGCAAGATCACGCAGTATCCACCCCGTACTGCGGTTCAGCCCATCGCATTCCTCTCCAGAACCCTGTCCGATAAGGAGAGGAAATACTGGTCCACGGAGATGGAGATCCTCGGCTACACCTGGGCCCTAAAGAAGTGTCGCCACTGGATCGACGTGTGCAGAGCGCCGGTAGTAGCTTTCACAGACCACTCAGCGATCCTCAACATAGCCAGGCAAGTCGATATCGCGAATACGACGGCAGCAAGCGCTCTCAATGTACGCCTGGTAAGGGCACTGGAATACATCAGCATGTTCGATATACAAATCCTCCACAAGCCAGGCCGATTCCACATCATCCCCGACGCCCTTTCAAGGCTGCTCTCAGCAAACAACATAACGGACCCCGCCGCCGAGGGAGGACTGGACTTCCTCCCCGATAACGCAGAAGAGCACTGGTCATTGACCGCCCATCCAGCAAACCCCTTGCCGCGTATCAGACCCATGGACGACTCCATCGACCACGGGCCGCAAGTCTCCCACACGGTAAACACAGGCATCTCGCTGATCCAGATGTCGCACGAGTTCCGCCAGAGACTACAGCAAGGATACGCCGAGGACCCAGCATGGCGCCTGACATACGAGACGATCCGAGAGAACGCCTCGCTGGGCGCCAACGCAGCCAAGCTGCCATTCATCATGCGGGATGGCCTGCTGTGGAAGGACGACGAAACGCCTCGCCTGGTGATCCCCAGGTCGTGCATCACGGCCATCTTCAACGCAGTACACGACGGAAACCACTACGGATTCCAGCGCATACGAGAACAACTGTTCGATTTCTGCATCGACAAAGCGTCCAAGCAACTGCGAGAATACCTGGCAAAGTGCCCGGACTGCAGGGTCTACGACATCCCAAGACACAAGCCCTACGGCAGCCTACAGCCCACGCTTTGCCCACCAGTCCCGTATTTCCTTATCACAATGGACTTCATGCTTGCACTGCCTACATCGACGGAGGGTTTCGACTGTTTGCTGGTCTGCGTTTACGCATTCAGTAAGGAGTGTACAGCCATCCCTGGGAAAAAGACCTGGACTGCAGCCCAATGGGGCAAGGCCCTTCTGGACAGGCTGATGCTTGTGAATTGGGGTCTACCCAAGCAAATCATCTCCGACAGGGATCCCAAGTTCCTTTCCGCCATGTGGAAGGCAATCTGGAAACTCCTGGGCACCACACTGCTGGCGACTACGGCGTACCACCCATCAGGAGACGGCCAGTCTGAAAGGACAATCCAGACGATGCAGTCCGCGATCCGCCACTACATCAACTCCATGGACGACCCGTCGAGATGGCCCGAGGCAATGCCACCTCTGATGTTCGAGTACAACAACACTCCCTCCAGCTCGTCAAAGAGGAGCCCCAACGAGGTGGTGAAGGGACTCACGCTGTCGACGACAGCGAAGCTCGTATCGGGACAACTGCCACAGGTACTCGACATCCCGACAGTAAGGATCGAGGCCCACGACGCCATCGCCATGGCGCAAGTAACAATGAAGCACCACTACGACCGCAGACACCTGGCCAAGTTCTACAACGTCGGCGACAAAGTGTACCTGAGACTACACAAGGGCTACCTCATTCCAAAAGCAGCCATGCTCGGCCCCAAGTTCGGCCCGAGGTTCACAGGCCCGTTCACAATCACGGAACGCATCGGCAGATCGGCGTACCGCCTCAAGTTTCCCGACGACTGGAAGATTCACAGCGTAATCAGCGTGGACCACTTGGAACCAGCATCCTTTGATCCGTTCGGTCGACAGCTGCCTAAGATCGCAGAGGGAGTACGCGTGAAGGACCACGCTGTACTCAGGATCACAGCCGAGCGCAAAGACGGAAGATCAACCAAGTACCTGGTCGAGTTCGAAGACCTGGGAAGGGAATTCGACCAGTGGCTGCCATTGAAAGAGCTTGGGGACAACGGAGAGGCACTGCTGGAAGACTGGAACAAACGGGAAAAAGCCATGCCAAAGAATGACAAGAGAAAGGTGCCAGAGAACCGGCGCCTTCCTCCACTCAATTGAGTTTTGGCGGCTGCGCCAAAACCATCCTCACCTCAACAATCCGTCTTCCTCAGCTTCCTCACCTCAACAACAACCCCATTTTTACCGCAGCGCGCAACCACGCCGCATCCTTCCAAAAATTTCAGAATCAATTCGTCTACACGCTCTACATCAATTGGCATCTTTTTTTTAGCGACCAGGTGTACAGGTCGCAATAGGCGGCCCCCAGAAGGAAAGCGACCTCTTATACGAGGAAGCTGACATCAAGGCAACCCCGGCCTACATCCTCATAAAGTTCGCTCGCGAGAACTACTACCCCGACGGTTTCCCTAGCTACATCAACTGCGATGAGGTCTACGACGCGCTGATGCGCTCCCCCAAGAGCATCATCAGCAACACGGCCGCGCATCAACTCTGCCGCAAGTTCAGGGACGCCAATTTCGGGCTGTGGGCCAAGGGAGTCGTCAACTAGGACGATGCCAAAGACTGCATCCCGCAGTAGGGCTACATCAACGAATTCTTCGCCATATACATCTTGCTGAAGCAATTGGTCCTGTTAGCAGGATAGGTAGCCATGGACATGTTCTTCCTACTCCAGAAACCGGGCAAGGACAGGGAGGTCCCGACACTATAGGTAAACGCCAAATGGCTGTACAAGCCCTGGTTGGAGGCCAACATCGAGGGTCCCCCGAACTACACCAAGCGCCCCAGAAACAAGATCGTGTTCAGCCTCAATGACGAATTCAGGTGCAAGACCAAGGACAAGTTCGTGCTGAGGAACCCTGCGGACATCAACATCCTGAAGGGCGCCATCGAACCTTGGCGCACGCCGGCTGAGATCCAGGCCGAAGAAAACGAGGTCCGCGTCGCCGCTAGGCTCAAGCCCATCCCTATCAAGAAGATCAAGTAGCCGACTATCGCACCCAAGCCGCAGCCTACACCCGCACCTCAACCACAGCCCACACCTAAGACTACAGGCAAGAACACCATGTGGTCCCAGTTCTACGGTAGCGATGACGACGAAGACGATGCAGACAAGGCCAAAGACACCAGCGCCAAAGTACCTGCACAAGCCCCCGCACACCCCGGACGCCCGCTTACCTCGGGAAGACCTCACCTGTCCGGCCTGATGTCACATATGGCCATATACGACCCGGCCGCAGACCTGGTCGTCGAGTCCCTAGCCGATTTCCTCGTACGCATACGGCCTCAGAGAGAAAGCCACCCCCCGTACAAGGTCGACACTCCGACAGACAACAAGAGGGAGACGTCTCCTTCCGAATACGGCATCTTCACAATCCCCGAGCGGCTTGACGACATGGACCCAAACAAGCGAAGGCTCCTGTACGAGGCCTCTACACGAGAGATGTACACAGAGCTCACAGCCATCAGAGAGGTGCTGTCCGAGGACTCCATCCTGGCACAGCGTGTCAGGCAAAGGATCGAGGAAAAGAAGAAGAAAGCGAACGAGATGATGGCAGAGCAGTACATGGACAGAGTGGGCGTGAAGAAGGCAAGGAGGTCTCTGTGAGGACATGACCTGGGCAGAATCGGTGGCAAGGACGTCGCAGGAAGGACAGGAAGGGAGGAAGGAAGGACAGTATTGATTTGAACCGACTTCGAGCGGTATTTGCGTTGCTTTTAGAGGGTCTACGAGGACGTAGACTCCATCAGGAGAGGGCCAGATTGTCACGTGCACCGCACGAGCCCCATGCACACACCCATTTAGCTAGCAGACTGCAGGATCCCTGATCCTGCAACCATCAACCAACTCATCAAACCAATCTGCACTCTTGCTGCGCCACCTTCTCTGTGTGTGTGTTACAGACAGGCCCCGGGGGCGATGCAGTCTGTACCTTGGGCGGCGCGTTTGCAGGTCCACGGGCTACGCCTGCGTCACTGAGCTTCACGCGGTGCTGTCTCAAAAAGGCGTGGGGCTGAGGGGCAATGGTGGGGTTGAGGGGGGGGGGCGCTTGGGGGCTGGGCCCATCTCATCCCGTCCCTCCATGGGTCGTAGGTCACAGTCCGATCGATCCTCCGGGCTCACCGGTCTCGCAGTCAACATGGAATGAAACTCGACATCAACTCCGCGATGTCGCGAGCCCCATGTCGCGGAGAATTGGTAACTGTCCGCTTGGGCATCATTCCGGCTCAAACCATCAGGATCCAGGATTGCATTATCGGCTGCCCAGAGCGTGTGCTGTGGCTGCAGATATCGCGAGTGGGGAGATTTGGGAGGCAGCCGAGGAAGCCAAGATGAATCCCGGCTCCGACGGCATGTTTTCATCGGACTCATGGGAGGCCTTCACCACAGAGCTGTCCCCTGCGGAGGTTACGAGACCCCCCTTTGTGTCCCAGGCTCCCAGCATCCAAGGTTGCCGGTCATCAGCCAGCCACAACCCCATTCCGCCATAAATCCGCCGTCGGGGCGATAAGCAAAGGCCCTGAAGACATTGACCCCTCACCTCGCTGCCATCTCCAAAGTTTCCACAACCACAGCCGTCACCATGTCGTTTTTCAAGAAGCTCGCCAGCGAGTTTGAGAAGCTGGACTTTGGGTCCGACGACAAGGACAAGCGCAAGAACGAGGCGCCGCCTCCTCCGGCTTCAAGAGGTACGCATTTCTCCATCCCCGTCGCGCGGGCCGAAGCTTGAAGCGGGCCGTTGGGCGATGCCTCGGTGCCTCCGTGCCGGTTCACCGAGTTGCCCCTCACCACCACCAAACGGAGCGTTGAGACCAAGGAAGCGAACCAACGTCAATTCCCGTCGCATTTCTTGTTTTTTTCTGCCCTCCTCTCATAGTCCATCATCATGCATCCAGCGCTGACACCGTCGTCTCCCAGACTACCCCCCTCAGCAGTACGCCCCCCCGCAACAATACGCTCCCCCGCAGCAGTACGGAGGCGGCCATAGTCCTCAGCCGCAACAGGGATACGGCGGCTACTCAGCTCCGGCCTCTGCCGCCCACCCCCCCTCGGGCCCGGCCTACCAGCCCCCCGCCGGCAAGCCCCCGCTCCCGGCCGGATGGGTCCCGCAGTGGGACGAACAGTACCAGCGCTGGTTCTACGCCGAGCAGGCCACCGGTCGCACTCAATGGGAGGCCCCGGGCGTTGACCACTCGGCTGCCCACGCTGGCGGCGGTAGCGACACCCGCGGACACGGGTCCAGCGATCAGCATGGCGGCGGATATGGCGGGTACGGTGGCTATGGTGGTGGTCATGGTGGAGGCCACGGCGACAGTCATCACGGTGGCGGATACGGCGGCGGCCACCACGGCGGCGAGTACAAGGAGGGCAAGAAGGAGAAGAAGTCCTCCGGATATGGCGGCATGGCCATGGCTGCCGGCGCCGGTCTGGTCGGTGGCGCGGTGCTCGCCAGTGCTCTGCGTATGTTGCACCCCTCCACCCATCCTTCCCATGACGGCAGTGAAACTGACACGACCGCGCAGACGACTCGGACTCGGACGACGGCCACCGCGGCTACGCGCAACCGCCCCCCCAGAACTACTACCCGCCCCCCGCTGCGCCTGCGGAGCACGCCTACGACTCGGATCACTCGTCGCTCAACTCGGCCCGCGAGAGGCTCAGAGAGGCTGAGGAGGAGGCTGCCTCGTCGAGCGCGAGCAGCAGTGACCAAGAGGAGCTTGAGGAGGCGAGGGAAGAGTATGCCGAGGAGTACGAGGAGGAGTATGGGAGCGACTGAGCATTTCCAGCGTTGCCCAGTTGTGTGTGTCTTCCAGTAGGCCAGGTCTCATCCGCGTTGTCTTGAGAAAGCTCCAATCTGTCCTCTCATTGAGGTAGTACAAGTCCCTCTGAACCACGATAAGATGCGCGCCCATATCACCTGTCTGCCGTGATGTAATATGCCGGCTAAACACACTGCCTCGCTCCGTATCTCCGTCTCCCGCCGCCAACGCCGGGAGATCTGCGGCAGCACTCGTTTTGCATGCAACGTCGTGGTCACCGTCACGGCCGGCCGGGATGCCACGGCACCTGTCTGTCCACTCGGGCCAAATGGTTATCTCATCCCACACGTATGCCGGATGCCGGTGGGACGACATCGTAGACCTCATCGGCGACGTGAAACTGTAGGTTAATTGTTTGCTGTCTTGACGTCAACATCAACTCGAGATCCAGCTCGTGCAACCCCAACTTGCAAGACGACATCACAATCGGAGATATCACCACACAGGGCGCAGCACCGTCACCATGACGATCCCCGTTCACTCGCACTGCCTGAAGATGGCCACCCGGGACGACGGAACGCCCTGGTGGACCGCCTTTCCCGAACCACAGTCCCAGCCGGAGTACATCGCAGCCGAGGAGGTGGCCAAGCTGATCGAGGACGAGGACGACGAGGCACGGTCCTTCCTCCTCGTCGACGTGCGACGGACCGACTGCACCGGCGGAAGCGTGACGTCGTCCATCAACCTCCCGGCCCATAGCTTCTTCCCGACGCGGAAGACGGTGTATGACTTGTGCACACGGGCTGGCATCCAAAAGGTGATATTTTATTGCGGTAAGTCCGTCTCAGGTGACATTTGGGAAACTAACTGACTCTGACAACGCCTCCCAGGCCAGTCGAACGGGCGCGGCCCACGGTGCGCCGCGTGGATGAAGGACTATGTCGAGGAGGCTGGTGGTGATCTCCAGTCCCTGGTGCTGACCGGGGGAGTCAAGGGGTGGGTGAAGATGTATGGCGGGCGCATGATGGATGGATATGATGAGGCAGTCTGGGAGCGGTAGGGTCGTTGATGGGTATCATTCTGCCATCTGCCATCTGCCTCTTTCTCTGTACCGCCCGCTTCGTGACAGCCGTGGCCAAGGAGCTTGCCCAGGCCTGATGCAAGACCAACCAGAACCCCTCACACGGGGATCAGAGATATGAATTGTAAATCGACATATGTATGGGTCCCTCTTTCGTTTCCCAGCCTGCCTTTGATCGATCGGGTCGTAGGGGTTACCCTCTCCTGTCGTCACCGCCGATACGCTCGAGCGCCTCGAGCATGACAACGGAGTTGCCTCGGATGACCTGGGTGATAACACGTCAGCGCTTGCTGCAAATAAGGGGGGGCCGAATCAACATACCACCATGCCTAGCCTGACCTTCTCGCCGCCGTCCTTCTCCTCCACCGCGTCGTCGAGAACAATGTTCAGGAACACCTGTATTGTGTGGCATCAGCAACCGTCGGGGCGCTTTGGGGAGTGGAGAAACAGACATCGTATCCACGGAGAACGCCAATGACCTTGCGGCTGCCGTTCAGCTGGACGAAGAGCCTCTTGTCGAGGTACTGTTTGCGCCGTCGTCAGCTCTGGTTCGAGGCGGGGGTCGGGAGGAGGCCTGATGCCACCAGGGAGGGGAGCAATGGCTGGGTCTGCCTTTCAGGCTTGGAGAAAGAGAACTTGCCTTCTTGAGTTCTGGTTGTGCGGGCGCCATGGTGAATTCCTCGAGCAAGACGTCGCTGGAGGTGTGGTTCGGGTGCTGGTTTCCAAGGAGCGATGCCCTGGGCGCTGCCTCTGGACGCGAGTGCGGCTCCCGCGACGATGGAGCTCGAAATTTCAACGGGCTCCGATTGGCCAGTGGCGTCACGTGTGGAGCCCACCTAGCGATCCGATAAGATAAGAACCGAGCTGCGCGCCGGCCAACTTTGTCCCTGCATGGAGATTCGGCACAGCCTGGGGAATTTTGGCGACGTCAACGAACGCGAGAACCCCAACACCCCAGCCAGCCATTCGACTTTTCCAACACCAACCCGACACACCCCAGACTCGACGACACAAGAACACAATGTCTACCTTTACGAAGCGCAAGGCGCGCATCATCCAGACCCTGGACGACGACGACACCGAGTCTGGCCCAGCGCAGACAGCCCCCGAGGACGCTGGAAAGGACCGTGAGTTCATCAACCGCCTCGCATCTGTTGCCCTCGTCGCTGATGTACCTGCAAAGAGCGAGCAAGCTGATGTGCTGTCGACAGTCACGGTACCCAGTGTGCCACTTAAGTTCGGTCGAAGCAAACCAGCAAAGTCATCGTCTCTCCGAAAGAGCATCAACTTCAACGACGACCTCGACACGGCCGACGGCGGCGCATCGATACACAACGAGTCTGCCGCGACATCGACGAACGATGCAGAAGACGAAGGCGGTGCCCCCGTCGTGGTCCGCCCGGCGTTGAGCCGATCAAGCTCAACCCGACCGAAGAAGCGCAACTCCACAGCTCGCCTCTCCTTTGGCCCTGGCGAGAGCCTCTCCAACGAAGACGATGATGCAGCAGCAGAGGTTGTCACACCAAGGAAGACTTTGAGCCACAAGGCGCTCAAGAACAATGCGCTGCGGAAATCAGCCTCGTTCCAAAACCTCCAGCTGAACAACCTGCCAACACGATTCGGCACATTTGGCAACGAAGAAGAGCGCCCGCAATACAGCAAAGAGTACCTCAAGGAACTCCAAAGCTCCACGCCCAACACGCCCGCCAAACTTCCCTCCCAAGTCGACAATGATGCGATGGACCTCGACCCCTCGGAACTCGAAGGCGCCCTCATCGTCCCCGCTCAAGACCTCGCCCCCCTCTCCCCATCCGCCCAAGCCATCATCACGCGCGACACACGGCCCGCCGGCCCGCACATCCTCTCCGAACCCGAGATACGCGAGCGCAAGGAACGGCGCGCCCGCCTCGCCCACGAAGCCGATTACATCTCCCTCGAAGACGGTGGGTCTGAGTCGGACTCGGAGCGGCGCAACCGCGTCACCAAGCCCAAAGCGTCTGAGTCCCGCCTGATCGCTGAAGACGAAGACCTCGGCGAGGGATACGACGAGTTCGTCAGCGACGGCGGCCTCGCCCTGGGCCGTAGGGCCGAGCGCGACGCCGCTCGACGTCACCGCCAGGAGATGGCCGAGCTGATCCAGGCCGCTGAGGACGACAACAGCTCCGATGACGACAGCGATGCGGAGCGGCGCGCCGCGTACGAGGCCGCCCAGCGGCGCGCGGGCATGGACGGGCTGCACCGCGAGGAGGACGACGAAGCGGATATGGACGGGGGTGGCGGCGCGGTCCCGCGGATGAAGCCCCTGCCTGAACTGGACGAGGTTCTGCAGCGGATGAGGGGCCTCGTCCAGGGTCTGCGCGATGAGGTGGCGGGCAAGGAGGCGAGGCGGGCCGCGCTGGAGAGAGAAAAGGAGGAAATCTTGGCGAGGGAGAAAGAAGTCCAGGAGATTTTGAACCAAGCTGGCGCCAAGTACCAAGCTCTGGTCGGGACCGCGGTGGCCAGCGATGTTTCGAAGCTGGTGGCACAGTCGCCCCTGAGGCCACTCCCACCGGGGATCGTGGGTGATGTGCCGACGGAGAGGGGTCTGGAGAGCTTTGGGACGCCGACAAGAAAGCCGAACGAGGACGAGAACATGCTGTGATACCTGGCGGTCGAGTGGTCGACGTTTGTATCGATACCCATAGTGTTTTGCCATGTCAAGTTGTATGTAATACAGAGCTTCCGGCGCTTGCGCATCATGGCCTTTCTGCAGTCTCGTCAGCCCCATTTCAGAATGCCTGCACACTTGGGCGAATGCAGGTGAGGTACAGATGGGAACCTTGGTTCTAAACGATAAAAAATCTCCCATTCTCCCGGGAAGCTATTCCCGCCAATGCCGACGCCGTGCAGTAGCAATACAAGACCGTATGATACAACAAGCACACCCACTCCCCATCCGGTTCCGACTGATTACACGCCCCTAGTCCTGCAAACGATGATCGTATCCTTCCCCATATCCCTCCCCTGTGCAACCGATGCAAGCCATAATTTACTTGGACCTGCTCACGCCAGCACCAATGACACCCGGCAGCTGCTCGTCGCCGACGCTGTACAGCAGCCCAATCGCGAACCCAACGGCCCCAATAATGGTAATGGTGAAGCCGAAAATGAGCCAGAACTGCACGCTGATATCCTCCTTCTGGCACTTGTTGCCGCCCCACTGCTTCGTCTTGCGGCCCTGCCCCTTCTCGTTGCCTGCCTCAAGAATCGTCGCCTTGCAGGCGCACACGAAGCACCCGCTCTTATCGTCGGCACCGCCGTACCTGTCCATGCACACGCCGTGGCCCGTGCAGTTCTTGGTGACCTCCTCGCATGTGTTCTTGGAGCGGAAGCACTGCGGGATCGCCTTGGGCTTCTCGGTCGCGCGGGAGAGGAACGAGGCCGTCGCATGCTTGTTGGGGGTGGGCTTCAGGTCGATGGTGTCGTCGACGAGAACGGCCTCGGTCTCGAACTGGCGGCGCTGCACGGAGCCGGCGGCGTCGGCGGGCGCGCTCCAGTGGTTGAGCTTGGAAGCGCGGCTGGACTCGGGGAGGAGGACGAGCATCACCTCGAGCTCGCCGGAAGAGACAAAGTTCTGCAGCCGGGGAAGGTTGTCGATGAGGGCGGTGATGGTCTTGGGGGACTGCGCGGTCGTTGTTAGTGGGCGTGGAGGAGGGCGGAACCGGTTGGGGGGGATAGACGAACCTTTTGCACGTCATACTTGACGACGGAGGACTCCCCGGGCCAGCAATGCGTGTTAAATGGGTTGACCATGGACGGCAAGTCGCAATCTGCTGGTGGGAGGATATCCATGCTGTTGAATGACGCCATGAGGCGGGTGTTGGCCGACGCAGAGGGAGGGTCGGAGATGGAGAAGGCCGCCTGCTGGTCCGATTTCAAGAGGGCGCCCTCCAGCTGGCGGGATGTGTCCTCGTCAATGCCCTCGAGGATGACGACGAGCTGCATCGCGGAGCTCTTCTCGGCCGGGGCGAACAACGGTGCTGGGCTCTTGCCATATCGCGAAATGTACTCGACGGCGGCCTCGGTGTCGATCGTGTTTGGAATGTCGCGCAGGTCGCTACCGTAGCGGGATCTTGATGTCTGCGACAGGTCAGCATCGGCGGTGATGGTCAGGTGTGTGAAGAGGCTTACCCTCTGCAGCAGAATGTGGCGGGCGACTTCTTTGGGGAGCCTTGGTTGCTCGGCCGAGCTCGATGGTGTCGACGGGAAGAGAAAGACTCTGGCGCTCTGGCTCGCCTCAACGGCAAGGCCGGAGAGGGCCGTCGCCGCGATGGTGGTGAGCAGCCTCATGTCGATTGGCGGCCAGGTGTGCGATGCGGTGAGAGGGGGTGGCCGAGAGATTCCGTCGTCGATTCAATTGTTGACGAAGTTCGACATGGACGATGGAGCTGCGTCGCCCTGCTGCAGCTGGCTTGCGTCGACCATCGCTGACGGCACACGGCACTTGCCGCCAAGCGGCAGCCCCTGCTCGAGACTTCACGTGATCGCCCAGGGAGAGACCGAAGACAGAGTGGGGTCCGTGCCTGGCATTTCGCCCTAAACGGCTAGGCTGCCTTTTTATCCCACGACGAGTCGAGTCGACGACGCCACGGGCCACCTCCACGATTGCGGTATCGGCATCATCCGCGTCGTCCAACATTCCCCATTGCCCGGCTGGTTGGGAGGGCGTGACGCATCGCACACCCGAATCGTCCCCCGTACGAGCTCGACATCATCCCCGCCGACCGCGACCGATCTACACCTGTCTCGGTGGCCGCTTTGGCGCGCCGCAAGACTCACAGCCAGCCAGCGCCCATGCTGCGACTCTTCCGGCCAAGATGGCTGGTCTCGCGCCTCCGGGGAAGCGGGATGAATTCACTGCAGCCCGCCCCGCGCGCAGAGGCTGTTAGGCTCAGGGTCGTCACCAGGCGCCAACAGATATGGGCGAGAAGAGCTGGGTACGACAGTGTCCCCCAACACCCCTTTGCTTTCCGCTGACCTCGTCCTCCTCCAGGACACTTGCTGCTGGCAGTCTTGCGATTTACGCCTTTGTCTCGCTTGCAGACCGATATTCCGAGCTCCAAGGTTTCGACGACGAGATGCTCATCCCACTCCCTTTTACAACAACCTCAATCCCGTCGGAGCCATACGGAGGGTCGGACCCAGAGTGGCGCGAGTTTGTCAAGATAGCCCGGGACACCAAGGCGGTGGTAAAAATCAAGCGTAGGCAGGCTTCGATCGCAGCATCAAGAGAGGGTTGCTAATTATGTCTGCAGGGGATCTGGCCGAAAACGTCGCGAGATTGATATCGTTGCGAATATTAGTTCTCGTAGCTTCATCCCCCGTGGAAACTCAAATGGCCTTGCTTCAGAAATGGGGAAGGGTAGCAAAGCTCAAGAGCTATGCCTTCCATATAGACTTCCCCCTCTACCCCCCTCCAGAGGTCGGGAGTCTTTGGTAAGCTGGCCGAGCGCCTCCGTCTCGTGTAGGACTCGGTCTTGGACCAGAACTAACATGCGCCGCAGCATTACAGTTGACGACGAGAACATTGCCCTGAACCGACAACAAGTCGACCCGGCTACCCAGGAGATACTCGATCGGATATGCTGGCCCTGGGCCACGGCGCAGGCGCTCTGGGTGACGTCGACCATTATCTTCAAGCGGAAGACCTCACCGGGGACGCAGGCTCTCGCGACCGAGGGACCCTCGGGCGCACCTGGAAACATTGGCCCGTCCAATGGCGGGGGGGGCGTGGACGTTGCGGAGAGAGAGGAGATACAGTCGCCGCGCCCGAAACGGAATACAATTCGCGTCCCGTTGTCGCTTGAAGACGCGGCGCTGGCCTCGTTTGGCCCGGACCGCACGCGGACATTAACTGAACTTGTCGCCCGCAATACCGCCCACCCAAAGGACGTCTTCTTCCGGACATATCTCTTCCACCGGCCGACATCTGATACACCGCCTCGAGGAAGCTTTTGTGTCCGTGGTATGGTCAATCTGGAGACGGAAGTCGCCGTCATCACGGTTGGGGTGCGAGCATGGTACGACCCCAAAACAGGCCTGTTCGATAGGTCAAGCATGTCGTTGCAACTGGACAGGATGCAGCCTTTATTACAACGGCCTCTAAGGCATTAGGGGTGAGGACATGGACAACTGACCCCGTCCACGCAGCGAGGACACTATGTCGGGTAATGCCCTTGGCCTGAGAGATGACCTCTCTCCTGATCGGAACGAGTCCCCTATACCGTGGGCTGGGCTCGACGAATAACAGAACCTGGTTTTCGCATCACAAGAGATTCCAGGAAATTCCAGGGAGAATCCAGTTGTTGAAGCCGATGATATTGACAAGCGAGACAATATTAATTCGCAACAACAGCATTGTTTTTGTTTGTGAGCCAGTGACGTTAGCATTGCGTGTGGGCCAGATGTCGATGCACAGAACACAGAACGACCTCCACGGACAGATGACGGAGTTTACAGCAACCGGCTTTTGTCCCCAGGGGCTCGCCGATCTCGAGCAAGATAAGAGTCGGCCCGGATTTACATCTGGCATTCGCATCTCTGCCCCTTTCTTTTCTCTCTCTCCCGCCCGCTGATGCAGTAATATAGATCCGGCAGACACAATGTGTCCAGCCCCGGCCAGGGGAACGCGATTTTGTATTGGCTTGTCGGTCGTCAACTTGCCACCATCGTGGGATCGACAGAAATTGGGGGTGTTGCGAGTTCAAAAGGGACCGGTCGGATCTCGGCCTACTTCCTTCCACCATGACCTCCCAGAACCTCTCGCAGGCACTCCCGGCCCTGCGCTTGGGCGCGGCGCGGACCGTGGACGGGACTCCCGGTGCCTTGTCGTCGGTTACGTCACCCAGTGTCGTCCAGCTTGAGCTTCCATCCCAAGATGGTCCAAGGCATTCAGCACATCTCAAAAACAGCAACAGCCCAGGCTGGAGCGACTGTGACTGGAACTCAACTGGGCACCTCTCTGGATTCGAACAAACGGGCATCTGGTTTCTTCCCATCGCTATTGCCACACGCACCCAAGGCGTGGGTCTGCAGAATGGTCTCCGCTCCTGCCGACCATTCTCGGCCGCGTCCGTTGATGGTGAATGCTGCCCGCGGGCGTCTCTTCCCACACATCTGAGACGCTTCCCTCCCATCGCCCAAGGCCTTGGAACCAGATTCTCGCCAACGTCGGCCGCTCGTTTTGCAACAGGCCCACTGCGGCAGCAGTTGAGGGACGCATAAATTCACCACCGAGACGGGTGAATCCATCCGGCGTACAGTTTATCGCTCCCATCTCTATTCACCAGTTTCCCATTCATGTTTGCTAATGCTCAAACCTTTTCCCCCATAGCCGGCTGTCCAATACTTGACCATCAACGTCTTCCCATGGAGAGCCGCCCAGACCCAAGCCCGGACAGTGGCTACTGGGGACTTGCCAGGAAGCGGAGCGTCGACCGACGACGGGTTGGAGACACAGAAGACGTTGCGGACGAAATGGAATATCAACACAGGCAGGGCACACGCGTCTCACCCAGTCTTTACAACGCCTTCCAGACGGCCCCGGACAATGGAAGCAAGGTCGAAGATGTCAAGAAGGATGCGTTTGAGGTCGCCGTCATGGATGTGGGTGATTCGTCTGGAAGCGATACGCCGGGCCCGGACTCCCCGGACGCAGTGGACGAAAAGAAAGATGCCGAGGCGCCCTACCATGTGTTTACCAATGGCAAGAAATGGGAGCTGGTTTTCATTGTCTCGCTCGCTGGGCTGTTCTCCTCCCTGTCTTCCAACATTTACTTTCCCGCCATCCCAGCCATCGCAAAGGTAATCCGAGGGAGAGTAACAGGCGCAGCATCAGTTGCTGACACATCCAGGCTATCGACACCGACATATCCCTCGTCTCGTTTACCATCACCATCTACATGATCTTCCAGGGGCTGGCGCCATCCTTGTGGGGCCCTTTGAGTGACACGCGGGGAAGGAGAACAACGTTCATCTGCACGTTTGTCGTTTACCTGCTCGCCAACATCAGCTTGGGCTTCAGCAAGGACCTCGCGTCCTTAATGGTGTTCAGGGCCATTCAAGCGATAGGCGCCGCGGCCACCATATCTGTTGGTAAGTCCACCCACCCAGCTCGAGTATCCCTTCTTGTCCTGACTTGATTCAGGGGCTGGTGTCATTGGTGACATAACGACGGCCAAGGAACGAGGCGGATATCTGGGGGCCTTTGGTGGCCGTACGTCCACCCCCAACAATACTCCCCGTTCTCTGCTAACGATGCAGTCCGAATGCTCGGTCAATCGATCGGCCCTGTCATTGGCGGTGCCCTGACTGGCCACTTTGGCTTCCACGCCATCTTTTGGTTCTTGGTCATCCTGGCCTCCTTCACGATCACTCTCATCGTCCTTTTGCTCCCCGAAACTCTAAGGTCCATCGCCGGCAACGGCACTGTCCCTTTGACCGGCATCCACCGGCCTCTTCTTTCTCGATCTCTCTCACGCATGTGGCACGACAACCCCACCCACCACCGACCCACCCCGAAGACCAAGTTTACAGCCCGGTCCCTTCTCGCCCCGTTCGCCTTCCTCGCAGAAAAGGACGTCCTCTGCACCCTCCTCTTCGGCGCCATCGTCTACACCGTCTGGTCCATGATCACCTCGTCCACCGCCGCCGTCTTCCAAGACCGCTTCCACCTCTCCGACCTAGAAACAGGCCTCATCTTCCTCCCCAACGGCCTCGCCTGCATCCTCGGCTCCTCCGCCACCGGCGCCATCCTCAACCGCGACTACCGCCACACCGAAGCCCGCTACCTCGCCACGCGCCCTCTGCCACCCGGCGCCACGATGGACCACAGCCCCAAGCACCTCGCCGACTTCCCCATCTCCCGCGCTCGCCTGCGCTCGTCGTGGTTCCTCGTCCCGGTCTTCGTCGTCGCCGTGACCGGGTACGGCTTCACCGTCGACTGCGCACGCCTCGTCGCGCTCGGCAAGGCGGGCATGGCGCCCGCCCTCGCGCTGCAGGCGCTGATCGCGTTTACGTCGACGGCGATTTACACGCAGAACTCGGCGCTCATGGTCGATTTGTACCCCGGCGCGAGCGCGAGCGCGTCGGCGGTGAATAACCTGGCGAGGTGCCTGATCGGGGCGGTGGGGGTGGCTGTGGTGCAGTTTATCGTGGACGGGGTCGGGGAGGGACCGGCGTTTGCGTTGTTTGCGGGGACGGTGGTTCTCTTTTGCCCTCTGTTGGTGGCCGAGTGGTTGTGGGGGGAGAGGTGGAGGGGAGAGAGGTTGGCGAGGCTGGAAGGCAAGCAGGCGGTGGGAGCGGGGGGCAAGGGAAGCAAGCAGGATGTTTGATCTTTTGAAGTGTTGCCTGTGATTTGTCGGCTGTGATTGACTCATTGGTGTCGGAGTTTGGGGTGCATTTCATGTTGTGGCCGGCATGCTGGACGAGCCTTGTTGGTGGACTACCGATGACTTGACAGTGTGGAAGCAGGCGGCAGGCTCTGGCGTCAAGAGTCAAGACCCAAGAAGGTTTGCCGGAACCAGGAGGCGAGATGTCGGACTGGTGGAAGGTGTGAGGGGATTGGAGCATGTTCTGGAGCTTTACGCAAACAATGCAAACATCAAGCAAAGTCCATCTGAGACTGAGCCACTAAAAGACCGAATTGTTGTTGCCCCTTTTTGAGCTTTCACGCCTATGGTCCAGGGTTAGGGTATCTTCTGCTCGCACGGACCACTCCCCTTTGTGACGAGCTGCATCATGTTTTTTCGTGCTCTCCCTTCAAAGTTCACACCATGACACCAAGCAACAAACAGCCACGTCTTCCGTTCCAGCTCCACCGTCCATACCTCCAGGCTTGCAACAAATCGGCACGAACTGGAACTTGAACAATGAAAAACAGGCGACCACACGTGTTCACCTCGGGAAGCCCGGGGCTGACTTCAGGGTGATGGCTGCGAGAAGCAAAAGATGAAACGGACGCCGGCACCCCAGCGACCCAGCCCGTTCCAGGCCATCTGAGCTTCATCGCTGACCAGGCTTCCGACCAGCGATCAGCAAACATTCCAGAGCACAGAAACGCGGAACGTCATGGCACATGGCATGGATATGGGCACATGGGAGCGCTGTTTTGTTTCTCCGAACCAGCGGCCAGCTGCTCATCGTCACATTCAAGTCGCGCAAAGGGGCCGTGATGCGACGTGGTCGACAAGGGTCGCGCGAGTGAACCCCAGGATCCGGCACGCTTGAAACACCACACGGACGGGGGGAATTGCCTGGGGAGCCCTGCCAAGACGGCAGCCCTCCGACGCCCAGAACGAACCCGCCAACCCCAACGGCTTCGTCCAAAATGTTTCCTCCATTGCCTGTCATCTTTTTTTCACCCCCGTCATCTTTCCTGGTGGTGATTTTGGTGTTGCGATTGACGAAACAGCCAGGCGCTGTATTTTGCACTCCCTCTTCGTTCCGGCTTCAACATTTGCATTACGGCTGGACCGTTCATCCCGGCAGACCACCACGACTCGGCATATCACCTGGGTTATGATCGACGAGCATCTTACCACGGGTCATCGCTTCTCGGGTTCTGATGGCGGGGGAGAGCACCTTTCGGCCGGCAAGGCCGGTGCGAAGAGGGAGAGTTTTGAGGGCGAGACAGCGTCCAGGACCTGGCGGGGATTTTGGGATAGGCCCCCCGGTCTTGAACGACGATGTCAGTGACGGTTCCGATTCCGACGACGAGGACAGCACATCCTCCATCCCGCCCCCGGAGCCAACAGACAACCAGGCTTTGCCCTCGCTTGGCCTCCCCTCCCGGCCTCCATTCCTGCCTGGGCCGGTCACATCAGTCACCACACAGTCGACAACCACGGAAATCTTCGTCTCGACGACGGTCACCTTTCCAGACATCAGCACTTCCCTTCCGTCGTCGAACGAGGAGTCATTTACCTCTTCGAGTACCACCGAGACCTCCCCCACCAGCGCCCCAGCCCGCCCTGACGACCTCCCTTTGTTCCGTGAAACAACATTCGTCACGTCCGTCGGGCCCATCTCCACCGGCAGTCCGATCGGTGCAACTTCCGGTTCTTACGCTGAAGGTGCCGAGCCCACCGAAGCTGTCGCCGGCAAGGCTGGAATCAAGCCTGGTGCCCAGGCCGGCATCGCTCTGGGCAGCATCGGTAGGTCCCCTCTTCCTCCCACAAGCTCTATCAACCTAACCTCCTCCAGCCGGCATCGCCCTCCTGGCAGGCCTCTTCTTCTTCCTCTTCCGCTGGATCCGCACCCGCCGCTTCCACTCCGCCATCACCGTCGAGTCCCGGCCCCGCCGCCACGGCCACACTCGGTCCAACAGCACCTTTCAACTCGCCCAGCCGCCACCAACATACACCCCCCACACCAACACCAACACGGCCCAGCAGCCCCGGGACTCGCAGGTCCTCCGCGACCTGCTCGCGGCCGCCCACGCCCACCAGAACGGCGCGGCAAGCGACAGATCCAGCACCCTCAACGAGAAGACGGGCGGAGCTGGGGTGGAGAACGCGCAGATCCGGCACTCCATCGCGAGCTGGCTGCGGCGCCATCACCCGCTCAAGCTGAATCCCATGGCGGACGGCACTGGCGGCGGCGGTGGTGGTCATGGCGCGGGCGGCAACATGCGGAGCAGCTTCTTCTCGACATTTACACGCTCGAACCGGAGCTCAGTGGCGAGCAGCCAGCCGCGCTCCCCGGGGTTCTGGCCGCGGTCGCCGGGGCTGATGGTCCCGTCGGGTGGTGGTGCGCCCGTGGGTGCGATTCCGAGGAGTCCGTTGAGAGAGGTGCACGGTATGCCAGGGGATGATGTCGTCGCTGCCGAAGAGGGGCGGGGTGCTCGTGGTCGCGAGGGCATCAACTCGGTTTGGTCGGACTCGGATGATGGGAATGTAGGGGAGAGGGGGCATAGGTGGAGCAGACGGTGAGGATTGGAGTGTTTGGTTTTTGGGGTTTCTTGGTTACAGGGGATGGAGGTTTGGTGGCATCTTGCATTCATCATACGGCGGGCACCCAATTTTAGTTTCATTGTCTCAAATAATTCAGACGTATATGTCGACCTTTTTTGTGTCATCACCTTGAGGCTTGTCCTCCATCCTGAATGTACGATTTCCCAAATGCAGCAAGAAACCCGCCAAGAAAGGATGATAATGCTGACTTTGCAGTAGCTGTTGAATGACACTGGCCGTGTTCGCATGATTGGAGTCGCCGTTTTCAAAGGATTTCGGGCACCGACGGCAACCGGACCGGAAGGTCCTTGCATATGCGGCGCCGGGTTGTCGAATACGAATACGATTGACACTCGTCTTATCAGACGTCTTCAAGCTCACAAAGGTTGCACGAAATCTCACCTCAACAACCTCGCCATTCTGCCACATAACAACAAAACTCCCACCCAAAATCAAGAAATGGCATCCCTCCTCGACCTCTTCCTCCTGGCCCTGGCCGCCCTCGCCCTCCTCACCGCCCTCAACATCCTCCACCAACTCCTCCCCTCCCTCCACCCCCCCACCGAACCCCCCCTCGTCTTCCACTGGCTCCCCCTCCTCGGCAGCACCATCCCCTACGGCCGCGACCCGCCCGCCTTCCTCGCCGCCTGCCGCGCCACGCACGGCGACATCTTCACCTTTGTCCTCCTCGGCCAAAAAACAACCGTCTACCTCGGCCCCGCCGGCAACGAGTTCATCCTCAACGGACGCCTCGCCGACCTCAACGCCGAGGACGTCTACGGCCCGCTGACCACGCCCGTGTTCGGCCCGGGGGTGATTTACGACTGCAGCAACGCGCGGCTGATGGAGCACAAGCGGTTCGTCAAGGCGGGGCTGACGCGCAGGGCGATGGCGGTGTATGCGCGGCTGATTGAGGGGGAGGTGAAGGCGTATGTCAAGGCGTCGGGGGAGCTCAAGGGGGGGGAGGGGGTGTGGGATGTGCCCGGGGCGATGGCGGAGATTACAATGTTCACGGCGGCGAGGACGCTGCAGGGCGGGGAGGTCAGACGGCAGTTGACCGGGGAGATGGCGGGGCTGTATCATGATTTGGATATGGGGTTTCAGCCGGTGAATTTCGTGGCGCCGTGGTTGCCGCTGCCGGCGAATCGGAGGAGGGACGTCGCGCAGAAGAGGTTGAGGGGGTTGTACTTGGGGATTATTCAGGCGAGGCGGGCGAGGGAGGGGAGCGGGGACGAGGAGCCGGATATGCTGTGGACGCTGATGCGGTCGGTGTACAAGGACGGGACGCCGATGGACGACGGGGACACGGCGAGCTTGATGGTGGCGCTGCTGCTGGGCGGGCAGCACTCGAGCTCGGCGGCGGGGACGTGGATGCTGCTGGAGTTGACGGCGAGGGCGGGGCTGCAGGAGGAGTTGTTTGAGGAGCAGCGGCGGCTGGGAGGGGAGGAGGGTGGGGGGTTCCGGCCGCTGGAGCTCGCGGATGTGGATAAGATGCCGCTGATGATGGGGGCGGTCAAGGAGACGCTGAGGGTGCATTCGTCCATCAACTCGATCATGCGCAGGGTCAAGAACCACATCCCCGTGCCGGGGACGGGGTATGTGATTCCCCCCGGGAGGACGATGCTGGCGTCGACGAGCGTGATGCACCTCAGCGAGGAGTATTATGCGAGGCCCGAGGTGTGGGATCCGAGGAGGTGGGAGGGCAGGGTCGAGGAGGAGAGGGACGAGGACATGGTGGATTATGGGTATGGGACCGTGAACAAGGGGACGAGGAGTCCGTATCTGCCGTTTGGGGCGGGGAGGCATCGCTGCATTGGCGAGTCGTTTGCGTACCTGAACCTGTGCACCATCATGGCGACGCTGGTGAGGGAGTTTCGGTTTCTGCCGACGGATGACAAGTGGGTGGTGCCGCCGACGGATTACTCGAGCATGTTTGCCATGGCAACGAGGCCGGCGATTGTCAGGTGGGAGAGGAGATGACGGGTGTTCTTTGATGTATCCAACCAGAAGTGTTATTAAGAACGGATATCTACCTAGCTGGGTATATAGATAGGTATACATGGTATTTTAGTGAAAAGGAAAGAGTTGCAAGGCATGCCCCGTCCTCGATTTGGCCTCGAAGCGCGCAGTCTCGTCCGCAGCCAGGGCCCGCAAAGCGACTCTAGTCTCAATCATACCGCCCCGACCTGATCGCATCCGCCCACCCCCTCAAGGCAACTTCCGTCATCTCGGCGAGGAGCTTCGTGGTGGCGCCGTCGGCGGCCCCCGCTTCTGCCTTGGAGAATGGCTTGAAGAAAATTTTAGCTAGTGTCTCTAACGCCGTGCGTTGTTCCTTGCTCATGGTGACATCGCGGAAAAGGTCGTGATATAATTCCCGAAGCTTCAAGTTGTAAGTGGCACTATCCCGCTCCACGGAGTAGGTGATTCCATTCTCGTCGAAATATTCAACCTCTTGCTCATCATTGTCGTAGACGAGGCGATCATCAGCCTGAATACACAGCTCGCAGTCGTCCTGGGGCGGCACCTCGTCCGAGACGGCTTGCACCGCCTCAGCCTGGTTGGCTTCCGCCCCTTTGGCCTTGGCGGCCTTCTTCTTCTTTTTCTTGCTGCGTTTCTTGGCAGGGACACTGGGGGCGACGAGAGTTTCCTCCCCGGGTTCAGTAGGTTGCTGAACGCTGGGAGGCGCGTGCTCCGGCTCCGGCTCCGGCTCGGCTGCGAAAGTCGCCTGCTGGGTATCCGGCCGACTTGGCGGCGCGCTGGCGGGCTCGATGACCTCGTCCATGTCGCTCGCGGGCTCGATGATCTCGTCCATGTCGTCAGGCAGCGGCATCTCCGAAGCCAAGGCCACGTCCGAGCGCTGGCCGTCGTCAGACAGATACGACGGGTCCTCGTCCGTGTCGATTTCCGTGTTGAGCTCCATCTGCTCCGAGATGTCGTCCGGGTGCCAGTTGGCGGTCTTGGCCGAGATGGGAAACAGGTCCGACGTCAGGTTGTTGAACATGGCCTCGGCGATGCGCTGGTACTCGGCCTTGTCGGCCTGCTGGTCCGGGCCGGGGCCGTCGAACTGGTGCTCGCCGGCGCTGATGGCGGCGCCGATGGCGCGCAGGGCGCGCTCGGTCCGCTTGGCGGCGGCGACGAGATGGTCGCCGATGGCGATGCATTGGGCCATGATGTTGTTCATGTGCGGGGCGGGCTCCTCCCAGTCGCGCTCCGACGGGGCGCCCGGCGCGTGGTGAGATCCATCGTGGGCCTGCGACCGCATGTCTGGGGGATCTCGCCGCTGTTTGGAGCGGGCCATGGTGCTGAGTGGTGGTGTGATGGATGGGTGGTGAGTGAGTCGCGTTGAGGGTGATGTTAAGGCTTTGGTGTGGTTGGTGCAGTGGTCGCTAACAAAAGTGGGCAGCAGCGGGCTTTTTGAGAAAGGTTGTCATGTCCGAGCCCAGCGTCGTTGGGCGATCAAGAACAAAACAAAAATACCCGACAGTTGTGGGGGCTGGTCAGGGGCTCGCTTGCCCATCTGCCAAGCCAGCATCTGAAATTGCCACATCCCAATGACCGGGCCATCGGGTCCAACTGCTTCTTTGTCAATGACTCAATATAAGGTGCAACGCATCAAACAATGTTTGGGAATCATCGCAAGATGACCTTCATCGGGTCTGTGTCCCTGATGTGGCAGTGCCTGTGAGCCTGCCTGCCCTGTAAGATTGCCACCCGCCGGGCCGCTACCCACTGTAATCGGAGCTTTGATGCCCGGCGCAGGCGGCAGGACCCACCAGGTTACAGCAGGTCTCAACTCCTGCAATTGGCGACGTCGATGGTTTTCCGGCTTCTGGCTTTGGCATTTCCCAATCGCGGATGTGTTTCCAACTCTTGGGCTCATGGAGGATGAAGGGTTTGTTCATTCTGCTTTTGTCCGCCGATTGAACACAGTCCAAAATTGTGGGGCTGCTTTTGCCCTCCGGGGGGGGGGGGGGGGGGGGTAAAAATGATGACACCTTCCAAGGCCGGACATGATGGCAACTCGCAACTTGCGAGAGATCACCTGTCATCTTTCTTGATACCGAACACTCCCTTCCCCCGTGTGACAACCGGGAAGTGGGAGTATTTGCATTCATGTTCTTGGTCCCGCGCGCGCAATGCCATAGTTGCCAGCCGTTGACTAGACGTCAACCCTCCCAAGATGGGAATGGCTTCACATTCAGGGACATTCACTTTGCACACCACCACCTTCATCATCAAATCGGGCTCAACATGATTGGCCGTCAACTACAACAACCTATAGAAAGCTAACCGATACACTGACCTGGTGAAAAGGGTCTCCGTCGCAAAGAAGAATCTCCCAAACAGAAATCCTCCTGCTCTTGCCCTTCCTGCTCTTTCAATGCAGCCTCCAAGTTCTCAGCAAACAACTCCAACGTCCATACGCGGAGAGATCTGGCGGCGCTCCTTCTAGACTGTGGCCGGCGTCTTGCCACGACGCTTCTTCTTGACCGTGGCCGGGGTCTGGTCACAGCGCTCCTTCTTGATCGTGGCCGGGGTCTGGCCACGAGCCTCCTTTTTGACCGTTTTGGCAGGCGTCTGCCAGCGACGCGGCTTCTTCGCCCTTCTTTTGCCGGGCGTCTGGGCAGGCGTCTGGCCATGACGCTTCTTCCCCACCGTTTTGGCGGGCGTCTGGGCGGGCGTCTGGGCGGGCGTCTGGTCCCGAGGCTCCTCCTTCACCACCTTGGTAGGTGTGCGCGGTTCCTTCTTGAGCACCTTCTTCTTGCCACCGGGAATCTCTTTCGGCCGGGTCTTTGGAGAAATCTCCTCGGGTCCCTCCTCATCAGAGGACAACTCAATACAAATGGGGCGGCTCTGCTGAAAACCCGCATGCTCCGAACCTGCCGGGGCCTCCTCATCAGAGGACGGACCATCATCCTCATGAGCGGACGGTCCATCATCCTCATCAGAGGACGAAATATCAATGGGTCGACTCTCGGACCCCGCGGGCTTCTCCTCCCCAGAGGACTGACGATCACCCTTGCCAGTGGACGGACCATCGTCCTCACCAGAGGACTGACCGTCATCCTCACGAGAGGACGGACCATCAAAGATGTCGAAACGATTGGCCTTAGGAGGGCGGGCCCCGTCAGTCAGGTCGTTCTCAATCGACGGGCGGATGGCGCACGAACGTACTGGATTATTGCGGGACTTCGGCCCAGCCGAGCGCGAAGGAACAGCCACGGGGGTCGCCTTGGTCTCCCGATTCTTCGTGGGAGCCGCATAGGCGGGTAACGGGACGGGCGTCGTGCTTTCCTTTGCGACGTACGACAACCGAGGCTTCCGAGGCTTCCGAGTCTTCCTGGCAACCGGCTTGGGCTGGGGCTCTTTGGCGGCAGTTGGGTTTTGCAAAGCCTTTTCTTGCAAAGCCTTCTCCTGAGCAGCCTTATTCTGCAAAGCCTCCTCTTGCTTAGCCTTCTCTTGCTTAGCCTTCTCTTGCTCAGCCTTCTCTTGCGCAGCCTTCTCCTGCAAAGCCTTCTCTTGCAAAGCCTTCTTCTCTTGCTCAGCCTTCTCTCGCTTGATCTTCCCGGCACGACCACCCTTCCAGAGGTCCATTGCCATCTTCTTATCAATGATATCGGAAGATTCCTTGGGCTTGAGAGTAGTTTGCCAGGGCTGCGGGTGATAGGCGCTCCTGGCGTCAGCCGGTCTGATGTACTGGATCATGGTGGAGTTTCCGTTTCCGTTGACGGGTTTCGCCACGCCACTTTGGGTGCCAGCGGACTTGACCTTTGTTATTTGTCAGCAGGTTGGACCTTTACCGGGGAACACAAGGCCGCTGTGCATATTGGGGCAACCACGAGAAGCATTGGGGCGGGCTGACATACCTGTGGGATGGTTCGGTCCATGTCGGACGTGTTGGCCTTCGAGTTCGTAGGCTTGGGCCGGTGTCCTGCTGACATCTCCTGCGTCTTCTGGGCCACAATGTTGTTCTGACCCGGGTTCGACTGACCCGGGTTCGATCCCGATGCCTTAGTCCCGGGCTTCTCGGGGCTAGTTGGCTTGACGCCCGACTCCTTCTCAGACTTCTTGGACTTCTCATGCATCGGCGCAGTCTTCTCAGAGTTCTTGGACTTGTCATGCATCGGCGCAGTCTTCTCAGAGTTCTTGGACTTGTCATGCATCGGCGCAGTCTTCTCAGACTTCTTGGACTTCTCTTGCATCGGCGCAGTCTTCTCAGACTTCTTGGGCTTCTCAGGCATGGGCGCGATGTTCTCAATGTCGTTGGGCTTCTCATGAAGCGCAACAGAGTCCTCAAAGTCATCAGACTCCCTGTGTTCGGCGGGGAGGGGCGCATCCTCCTGCTGCGGCTCAGGGGTCGCCACACCAACGACATCCGAGTCGTCACCCGAGACGGTGTCTGCGCCGAGACCAGCCGTGGTATCGTATCGGCGAGTAGTAATGTGTTTCAGAGCGTCCTCTGCTATTTCCCGGTAAAGAGGGTCGTTCCTGAACTCGTCGTTGGCTCCGTCCTCCTCCAAACGTGCGGCGATGTGCTCCACGATCTTGAGTCTGTCCTTGCCAAGCTTAGCCTCGCGCTTGGTAGTAGTCCGATAATTACTGATTATCGCGGAGTATCCGGCCCTGAAGGCGCCCGGGACCTCTTCATGACTTGTCGTCTTGTGCTTCTTACGGCTCGGCTCGCGGGTCTCTTTCCGAACCTCAACCTGAGGCTCTGAGTCCTCGGCGGCCTCGGTCGCCGTCTTGTCCTCCTTGGACCGCCGACTCTCCAGTGCCTTGAGCTTTTTACGGAGGTTCCGAATAGGCGAGGAGATCGCCTCGTCGTCTTCCTCCCAGTTGGTCTGAGAATCCAGTGTCTTTCTCTTGCCTGGAGCCAGAACGGGTTAGCGGGGGTCCGGTATTGCGTCTTCACTGAATGAGGGCGCATTGGTACCTTTGAAGAGATCCGGGACGGCCTTGGTTCCATGCGAACCAAAGGCATTCGAGGGTCCGGCGGCGGGCGAAGCGGTGCCAGTGCCGGGCTTGGCCTTGTTCTTCTTTGTTTTCGCCATCCTGGCAATGTCGAAGTTCGGGGAGGGAACTTGACTGAGGGCAGAGAGGCGATGAAGAGGGGGGAGGAGAAACGCGAGACGTGTGGTGAGAAACGCGAGAAGGTGGTGGTGGGTGGCGGGGGGGAGGAGGAGAGGGTTGGAGGAGAGAGAAAGGTGGTGGTTTTTTCCCCCCAGGACAACGCCTTTTGACTGTGAAGTCACAAGGTGCGAACTGAAAACAAGTGGTGGGTGGGGCGTCGTGGTTGGGATTGGTGGGAGGAGGGAGTCGAAGAAGAGACGGAAAGGCAAAATCTTTTCCTTGCGGCCAACGCCAGCTGGTTGACCTGCGAGCTGCGAACTGGAAACAAGACGCGGTCAACCGCGACTGCAGTGGATCCAGCAATGGCATCAGCCCACCGGACAATAAGCTTTTGTTGCTTCGAAAGGGCAGAGCTGGAGGATCCCGTTTGTTGTCCGAGTCGCCGCGGCCGTTTGCTCTCCAAAGAGGCACTACTCTCCCATCCAAAAACATATCATGATTGCACCGCACACCACCAACCGAGACGAAGAGCACAGAAAGCGATGCAATTTCTCAACGAGGACCTAGATTCGACTATGAAAATACCATCTCGACCTTGAGCCACTCCCCCGAGACCAGCCCCGGCTCCAAGATTGCAGAACATGACCCTTATTCGCACTTGTGAAGAAGACTACCAAAGTAACACGCCCAGCACGACAACATATACCTGCGCCAACATGACGCTGTCCAGCGCAGCCGCGCCCGCCGTGACAACAGGGGGCGTGCCGGGGTTCGTCGCCGCCGGTCCCGTGGCAGCTGGTGGCTGATGGGGGCACATGGGGCCGGGGCAGACTGGGCCTTCGGGCTGGTGCGGGCACATCGGACCTGGGCACACAGGCTCCTCGGGTTGATGCGGGCACATGGGACCGGGGCACACCGGACCCTCCGGCTGATGAGGGCACATCGGGCCAGGGCAGACAGGACCGCCGGGGAGGTGGCAGTCCGGACCTGTGCAGCTTGGAGGGGGGCAGTGCGGGCCGGTGCAGTGAGGAGGAGGGCAGTGCGGGCCGCTGCAGTGGGGAGGGGGCGCGTGGGGGCAGTTGGGGGCGCCGCCGCAGGGAGGAGGCACGACGGGAGGCTGCGGGTGGTTGTGCCCTCTGCAAGAGCCGCATGGGATGACGGACTGGACCGTGAGAGTACTTGTGACGGTGGCGAGGCGGGTTTGCAGGGAAGTGCAGGTCCCAGAGGTGACGGTGGCGACGGTAGGGCAGACGGTGGTCCAGTGGACGACGCTAAGAGGGGGGGATATTGTCAGTGTGCGTTCTTGGTGATGGAGATTGGAGGTTCAATGCTTACACTCTCGTCACAGTATCCTCCTCTCCTGGGTACAATGGCCCGATGACGCCGGCGCAAACAGGGTGCGGTCCGGGGCAGATGATGACGGCGTTGCTACCCTGGGTGATGACCGGCCAGCGAATACCACCGAATCCCGTCTCTCCGCCGGTCGTGACACTCGGCCTCCCGACCTCGGTTGCGTCAATGGTCGTGGCAGAAGACCTGTCAGTCACAACCGTGGAAAGAGTGCCAGAGGCAGATGGGAGTGTGACACCGCTGTGGGAGACGCCGGTACGAACGCTGGTGATCGGCGGCTCTGACACGATGGTTGTTGCCGGGGGCTCGGTCTCGGCGGGCTCTTCCTCGGTCTCAGTCTCGGTGGGCTCTACCTCAGTCTCAGTGACGGAAACAGGGGGCTCGGTCTCGGTGGGCTCTTCTTCAATGTCAGTGGCCGAAGCAGGTGGCTCGGTCGTGGCAGTATCGCTGACCGTCGCAGAAGGGATCGGAGTCCCCGCGCCGGGGCAAGTGCCACCACGGATACCCCTGATGATGCCGGCGACAACACGCAGAATCTCGACGCCGTCGCCGTTCGTTCCGCGGAGGTAGATGGTGAAGCCGCCGTCGGGAACCGTCAGCTCGCCGATGTATGAGTCGGAGAAGGCACCAGTCCCCAGGGTCATGGGGAGGATTTCGAGGAGCTCGCCATTGGCCCGTCGCATCTCGAACGTTGGGTTGGAGATGGCGCCGGCAATCTCGGCAACGGTTCGGTAGGTGCAGCCGACGACTGGGGCTTCAGTGACGTCAAGGAATCCGTCATCGGTGCTCTGGGTCAGGCCAAAGGTGAACTGGATGGGGCTCTGGCCAAAGACGTTGACGGAGCACTCATCGCAATCGCTGACGGTGACAGTCCATGTCCCAGTCTCAGGGGTGTTGATGACGACGACGACACCACGACTGAGGACGACGATGTTGGCGTTGGGGTCTCCCGCCCCCACGACCGACCCGTCAGGACGAGTGACGGCGACGGAACGACCGCTGTCGACCGAGACTGTGACGGAGGTGATGCTCGGGTCGACGATGAAGCTGACTTCGCTGACATAGCGCTTCTTGAGATCGCCAACATCACTCTCTGGCGCCGCCACTTGGGTGAGGTCCGTGACGGGGCTGGTTGCGTCGGGCAGGAGATGCACCAGCTCGGTGCTGAGGTTTCGGACCAAGGCTTTAATGAGGGCCGCCACCAAGCTGGCGTCGGCGACAGTCAGGCCGGTGTGAGTCTGCCCTCCAGTGGCATGGGCGATGGACGTGTATGCTGGCTCTCCGGTGCCGCAGATGTTGTCGAACAGGAAGAAGAAGACCTTGATCCTCTTGCCGCGGGCAAGGGAGATGACCTGGCCGACGAGGGCAGCGTCCTTGGCGCTGGCATCCGTGACGACGAAAAGGTTGCCGCCTTCGGGGAGCTGCTCCAGCGCCTTGCCGATGCCCGTCAACGCCAGCTCGGGACAGTCGACGCCGCCGTCGGCTTCGAGGTCGTCGAGAGCATCGCCAAACTCGAGCTGGCTGGAGCTCAAGAGGACTGGACCAACGCCAGCCTCGCCATCGTTGAAGGTCGACAGGACGAGGGCCGATGGCTGGTCGGGAGTGCCCTCAACGTCGCGTAGGATCCTCTTGATCTCAACACGGAGGGCGGTGATGTAGTCGCGCATGCTGCCGGTGGTGTCGATGGCGAGGCCGAGGCTTGTGGGGGCGATAACGTCGCGAGCCTTGAGGTCAAAGTGGTGCGGTTCATGGTTGATGACGGCTTCGCGGGGGTGGAAAGGAACGAGGGCGGTGGCTGTCGAGGCGCTGAGGGCCAGGACGGCCAGCAGCATGGAGCGAGCCATTGCTGTGTAAAAAACGAGAGTGAGGATCGAAAAAGAGTGACGACCAGTTGGATATGATCCCAGGGTATGGCTCCACGAGCTTGACCTTCCCATCCCCTGAGCTGCGCGCCCACCACTGGCTTATATGATGACTCTTGTCATGATCCCCGGATCACAGCGGGTGGGTCGCGTGAATCATGACGCGCGTGATGGCGTGGCATTCCAGCGAAGAGAAAAGGTCCGAGGCGTGGATGTGGGTTGAGGCATTCATTGGGAGGTCAAAATATCGGAACGTTGCCTGGAATTCGGACAGGACCAAGTGTCTCGGGTCAACTCTGTCAGCTGGTGAGAAAGGGCGGGGAATGTTTTGGATCAAGACATCACTCATACCAGATAGACCTCGAGCTGATTGTGATCCAAGGGATGGAGATTGCTGATTTGCATGTCCAAACCACAACTGCATCGCTATCCGCCATGAATTTGACCGCCAACTAAACCACCAGCTAAATGTGTGTAGATATGTACATCGAAGTGAAACAACCCCCCAACCATGTCCCCTTTTCAACCCCAGCAACCATCTCCATCTCCCGTCACCAACCACCATAGCTTACTCGGTCCCATGCCCGCAGAACTGCATGGTGCAACCCCCCCCAAGCGGCGCACACTGGCTGCAGCTGCTGTTGCAGCAGAACTGACCGGCCCCGCACACATTCCTTCCACACTTCTGTCCCACCGGCGCAAACGTCGCCTTGGGCGGCAGCACGGGCAGCGTCGCCTTGGGGGGCTTCTCAACCTCGCCGGGCATCGGCCCGCACCACTGCAGCGTGCAGGCGCCGCCCTTCTTGGTGCAGATGCCGCAGCTGTCGTTGCAGCACACCTCGCCCTCCCCGCAGGTGTTCTTGCCGCACTTGACCTTGTCCCCCTTGCGCTCGACGGGCAGAATCGTCGCCTTGGGCGGCTCCACCACCTCGTCCTCGGGCCCGCACCACTGCTCCGTGCAGAACCCCCCCTTCTTGACGCAGATGCCGCAGCTGCTGTTGCAGCACTCCTCGCCCTCCCCGCACACGTTCTTCCCGCACTTGACCTCGACCGACTGCTTGCGCACCATCGGCGTCAGGGTCAGGACCGGCAGGCTCGGCTTGACGGCGCACCCCTGCACGCACATCATGCCGGGCGGGGTGCAGATGCCGCACAGGGCGTTGCAGCACACGGTGCCGGTCGCGCAGAGGACGGAGCCGCATTGCTGGCGGGGCAGGGGGCGGTTGGGCTGGCAGGTGGCGCGGCCGCCGATGACGACGCACGTGGTGTTGGCGGTGCACTTGACGACGGCGCAGGGCGTGAGGGGCGGGAAGACCTCGAGGGTCGGGAGGGGAGACGCGGTGAGGGTCGCCGCGGGGTTGGGAGAGGCGCGGGCGAGGGCCGCGAGGGAGGCGGTGATGACGAGGGCGGGCAGCATGTTGGCGGTTTGTGTCCCGTGGACGTGTTTCTGGGGCCTGGAGTGGTGTCTTGTTCAGTCGGGAGTTGACTATGGTGATGAGGCGGCTGGGGATGACAGCGTCCAAGAGTGGAAGCGAGTCGGGAGTCGGGGATATATATATTGGGTTCGAGTCGGTGGCGACGGCGTGCCTCGTGTTGGCACGTATCCACGCCAACCGAGGGCATGCAAGATCGGACACTTTGGTTTTTCTTCTCTTGGTTTGGCCGATTAATCTCGCAGTGATGGTACCCAACCCAGCAAGGTGGTAGTTGTCAACTTGTCCGGGATGGTCGGCTCGTCTGGGCAAATAAGGTTCGGGTGAACTCCGCCGCGATGATGACCCGGGCTGGAAGAGGGCTGGAATGGAATGCAAGATGCAAGCCCGTGTCCCCAAGGTGTCTCTCCGAGGCCGCGAAAAGACGGACCAGTGTCACTGTTCTCCCTCGTGCCACCCCGCCCAGCTTGCCCACTCGCCCCTTGGACTCCGTCGCCGCCTGAGAGAGTATGTCCTCCGATGCAAGTTCTGCAGGTTTCTGTGATGACTCGGCCCGTCGTAGCGCGTCGTGGGCTTCCGGGGAGACGAGTGCGGCGCCCAGGAAAGAGGACGTGTGGTGGTATGATGATGTCTCCCAAGAAGCGGTATGTCTTGTTCTTTGTGGGGAAGGGTAGAGGCCAAGAGAAAAAATCTGGTAGAATCACCCGGTCAGGCTATTTTGCTCAGTGCTGGCAGGCTGCCAACCCGTAATGTCGTGTACCAACGGCCAGGACTGGAGAGCGAAGAGGGTGATCAGTGGACCAGCGTCGTGTTTTGTCTCTGGATGTCTTGATTTTCATCCGCGTCTATTTTTGGCGGTCTTGGATGATGCTGTTGAAGACGGGCACGACGGGGAAGACGAAAGACGACACGATGACGGGAGGGTCGGGGTTTAATTGCCTGGTTTGTCTCTGTGAGCTTGTCCATTCCCTCCCTGCCAGTGGCCAAGACAACCTCCCCTTGGCGACATACCAATCATCATGACCCCGCCATCTGGCCATGGTCGCATACGCCTCTCTCCCAGGACGCGACGTGCGCAACCATGGTCCATGGGGGGTGGCGGCCGTCATGTCGATTTGTTTGGCACGGGTAAACGATGGAGACGGAAAATGGGGACAGGGGACGGGAGAGACTGGAGAGGCACCGTTGGGTCGGGAGTGGGCACCAGACATTCCCGGTTCGTGCTTCCGTGGTACCCCGTACGCAAAAGGTACACATGGCTCTTGTCCTGCGAGGCGAGAGAGGGCAAAGCAATGTCTGGTACTTTGCACCGATCCGGACTTGCGGGACGAAACACTCCGGGCTGATCTGCCCCGGCCTGTCCGGCCTGCCCGGATTCCTTGGGACACCAAGCCCTGGCCCCTGGCGCGCGCACAAACCTCGTGCACCAAACGCTCCATGTTCAAAAACCACGGGACTCGGCGCTGGGAGTGGAATGCATTGCCGCTTGCTGGTGGCGGAATCTGGGGATGCTGCTGCCGTCAAATCCATGCCATGCATGCGCCCCGGTAGCGTGCATCTGCAAATCGGGACGGCGGAGCAAACGGCTCGAGGTCGCTCGTCCTTGGGCGGCGCGGGGAGGCCTGTGAGACATGCCCCTCGGGGGGGGGGGGGTGTTATAGCCCAGGGGCCGCTCATATACCTTATTCTTTTCCCACTCGAGTCTTTGCAGGGATCGGCGGTTGTTTCCTGGGTCGAAAGTGGAATCCCCATCGCCGATGCTGCTGCAAGGAACATGTTTCTATTTTCGGTGTCAATTCATCAATCTTATCCCGACGACACTGTCCATGTCAACGGCTGCCAGGTGAGGTGGTCACTTTTGATGGAGGGGCAGGATGCTCGCCTCAGGCAGCGTCGCAATGGAGTCTTCCAGAACAAGTGCTTGAAATGAAATGGCAACACGCTGCTCGTCGCTGCGGGGCGACCAGGAATCAACTGGGGCAGTCAGGCCGGAGCAAAATATACTCTGGCAGGAACAATTGAAAGCCTTCCTCCTGCCTTGACGTTGTCCTGGGCTGCAGGCAGGTGCGAAACGAGTAGAAGCGAAGAACAACGACTGGCCAGTGCCCGCAAGTCAAAGGGCCCCGTTGTGTGAACTGTGAAGCGACCTCCAGCATCCTTGGCAGAGCTCATGCATATGGAAAGGGGGCCAAGTAAACAAAAAACTCCAAAGGTGCTCATCCAGCCTTTGCTCTTTGCAGAGACCACAACGGGAGCCATGTCCATTGCCGTTGTCCACCATTGTGCGAATAAATCATTGCCCATTGAGAGGCAGAGGCAGAGTGGGGCTCAGGCTCTGTGGTTTTCTTTTCAGAACAAACAGGACCTGCGAGATAGTCTGGTCCATCAATTCAACAGAGAAATAACCAACAAGGTGGGGCAACCTCTTGCTCTCACAGATTCACTTCTCTCTTTTGGCACCCAGGCTGCGAATAAATCCAGGCCACAGAGATTTTCACTCCTCTCCTCTGCCCTTCCACCACCACCCACTTCTGGATTTCAATTCAACCTCATCCGCGAATTCAAGTCCTCCCCCCAAAACCCCCTTCTTCCTCGTTCATCCTTGATCTTGACAACCTCACCAGCACTTGCTGAGCGGGTTCGACTCTCTTTTGGGAATCAAGCGCGCAAAGTCTTCCTCCTCCGCTGCTCGTCGCTGCTTTTGGTTCTCGATACGACCTCATCAGAGAACTTGGAGGCTCCCAAGGCACACCCACCTGCGAGTGCGCCGTCGATACGACCTCGACGGGTAGACCATCTCTCTCAAGGTACAGCTCCATCTCCGCATTCAGCCCTCACTGCGACGCCATCACTGACACTTTGCAGGTGTTTATACGACCACCCCACCTGCGACCGTCCATACTGCCTCAATCGGTTATCCACCCCAAAGGTACAGTTCCATCACCGCATTCAATCCTCACTGCGACGCCGTCACTGACATTTCACAGGTCTCAACAACACACCCCACGCCCCACACCCCTCTACCCGACCAACGCTATTCACCATGGCTCCAGCCTGGTTGCAGGCCTCCTCCATCAAGTTCAAGGAGCAACACGAGTTAGTGGGCTTCTGGCTTGCTCACGCCGCAAGGGATGCTGTCAGCCTCCAAGAGTCTCCCTACCCGCAAATCCTCGACTCGGAGCGTCTCGCCACCCCGCAGCCGGATGGCGCTGGCAAGATTGTTGTCAAACTCTCGGACTGGGAGCAGCTCGCAGAATTCATTGGCACAATTGACCCACTCGTCTACATCCCGCTCCGGGTCCGCAACTCCATCAACAGTCTCATCGAGATGAGGGTGAACCAACTCATCGCTCTAGACTGGGCAGCTGGGGATGAGTACCCTAGCAGATTCCTCTCTACTCTTCATATCTATGAAAATGTACGAAGATTTTTGGGTATTGAGCCCAGTGACAACACCACCGAGCCAGTTGTCGAGTTGGCCCATGCCGACACCGCCGCCAGACCGCCGCAAATTCACCCGGTGTTCCTCGCCATTCTCGCGCAACTGGATGACTTGCCAAAGACTTACGAGTTGGACCGCGAAGTCTCGATCGAGGACGGTGTCCTCCTCTACGGAATGCTCGTCACTGACCTCGACAAGGTCAGGGAAGCAGTGAAGTTGGTCTGGCTCAACATTCCGCACTCTGGGGCTGGCGCCCACGATCCCGCGGTCGCTGCCGTCGTCACTGATTGTGCCATCAAGACGGCACGCGAGATCGTGGAAGAGATGGCCTTCCTCTTCGAGGCCTTGCCTTTGGAATACTTGGCGTCACAATGGCACGCTTTGATTGCCCAGGCCCGAGGATTGCCGGACGACCTCGACCTCAACACCGTCTACGGGGTCACTGACAAGTCCCTCTTTGGCACCTTCATGATCCTTCAAGAGTTCTTTAAGGAGCCCAAGCACATCGGTCCCCATATGCAGCTTCCTGGCTGGGGAGATTATGGTCACTATGACCCTCACCAAGACCGTGCTGCCATGTCGAACCAGGAAAGGATCACTGAAGACAAAGCTGTCCTTCTCGACGTGGTCGGCGAGCTATTGGCTGTCACCTGCTTGGGCATGGACGAGTTTCCCATAGAGGATCTTCATGACGACGACATGGACTTCATTGAGCCGGACCCAGATGAGTATACGCCGCTTCCGAAAGTCAAGTTCCCTGTGGCCGACGAGTTGATGCGTCTCGTCGAAGAGACTTGTGGCTCGTCCGCTCGTGGGTCGTCCAAGGTGACCCTGCCGCTGGTCTTCGCGGCGCAAATCTTCCTTGATATTCACCACGCCATGAGACAGAACGTCGAGACTTTTTACCTGGTTTCGATGGATGAAATCAACCGTGCCGTGGAGACGCTTGCCGAGCACTTCCTCCTGCCGAGCGCCTCCAACACTCACGACGGCTGGACGTCGGCTGACAACAGAAGGGTGGCCAAGCTTTTGGCGACAACCAAATGGATGTTCTCCGACCCCATTCATGCCCTCAGGCGTGATCCGTTCATGCGTCACCGGGGCCAAAGCCCTGTTGTTCACGGGTTGAAGCCAAACCTCCTGCTCCGGACATCGCCAGTCCTCTCAGGGCTGCTTCTTTTCCACTTTCGTGCCGAGATGTACTTCATCGGCATCGAAATGGCCCACACGTGGGGATCGGTCACGAACACCTGGCACATCTACAATGCCTGCCAGCGACGAGGCATGATCACCGGCGAATTCGAGGACCTGGAGAAGGCGTACGCCCTCTACCAGCCGATATACTTCCACCTGGGACCCAAGCCCATCACCGCCAAGGAGTGTTTTGAGGAGTATTGCAACACTGTCGGACTGGCCGAGACGAGCTTTGTGCCCAAGGTTATTCCCGTGAAGCGGGACTTCGCACCCTTCACCCGGACTTTTGGCAAGAGATATGGCAGTCCCACGGGAGACTTCGAGCTCGCCAATCTCAACAACTCTTACTCCGAATCTTCCGGGGTGTCACCAGAAGCGCTGGTCGAATCCATTGCAAATCAGCTGCAAGACGAGAGGGCCGAGGTGTCCTTCCCGTGGCTCTGGATGCACCGATCGTGTTGCGATGTGCTCAGCAAAATCGGCAGCCGCATAGCCTTCTCGCTGCGCGACGTCGTGCAGAACGAATGCTTGGAGCAGTTTCAAGGTCTGGGGGAGCAATTTCCCTTCATAGCTGGATTCATCTTGGCTGCCGCGAAGGGACGAAAGGAGCACCCGGTCGACCTGAACCCTCTCAAGAGAGCCTCGGACGTCATTCAGGTAGTCATTCACTCTGGAAGGGGCAGCAGGATCCTCGAGTCTTTGCATTGGGACAGTATTGCCGACAAACCGACCACTGCACTCGACGAGCACTACATTCTGAAGACCATGCGGGACCAGTTCAAGCACCACGAGATCAAGGAGCTCAGGGACCGCGGAGCGCCGCCGTCCCGTTTCCCAAAGACCTACGGGCTGGCACCGGCGACAGAGGTCGAGTATCGGCATGTCTTCATGCTGGAGAGGGATGATGACTTCTAGGTTCTGCTGGTGAAGTCAGGACCGGCTTGGTATTGACCAGGCAGGCTGAAATCAGCCAGGAAGCGCAGTGAGCGCGGACAAGAAAAGGAAAACACACAAAAAAAAGCCATCATGTCGGACTAGACTCCATGTACCAGTATCGCAACACACCATTCAGCTGCAGCCCGCCGCCATTCTCTCCCAGACCAAGATCTGGAGCACGGGGCACAAGATGCGCAGCATGGACGGCCACGCAGTCAACTTTTTGTTGATCGGTCAAGGCAACGTCCCCGAGACGGCATCATGGCAGAGTGCCCGATGCACACCTCCCCACCCTCAAACCGCATCCATTCTCGTCCGGGACCTGGGGATCCATTCTCACCCAAGACCTGGAGCACGGCACGCAAGTTCCGCATTGAGAACATGGAGGGCAACGTCCTCAACTTTGTGTTGATCAGCAGGGCAACGTCCGCGAACAAGAGCAGTGGCAGGGGAAGGCAGATTGACCGCGAGCCGCAGCCCCTTCGGGTTGATCAAGCAGGACAATCGCTCTGGAGGGAAGGGAGGCCCAGCAAGGAACCAGCATCGGCAAGGAACACAGCACCAGGAAGGAAAGAGCACCAGGGAGGAAGCATCACCACCCAGGGAGCGTACCACCTCGGAAGCAGCTCCAGCAAGGGACAGAAGCCCAAGAAAGGCAGGGCAAAGAAAAGGACCAGAAAATACCAAAAACATAGCATGTAGTGTCAGAGTCAGTATAAAAACCCGCTCCCTTTGCCGTGACCGTGATACACTCCAGCCCTGGTTTGTTTGTTAGCGCGAGACCTCTTGCCAAGGAGGCGATGCCTACATGACATGAGCGGACGCCTCCAGTTCCGACTTCAGGGCCTGGTCTGTAAAAATATAGGTATCCAGTTCCATCACCAAGGCCTCTAGTGAACGGTTTCCGGCCTTGGCTAGTATCTCGCATGTCTCGCGCTAACAAACAAACCAGTATTGGATTGTACATGAAATGCACCCCCCTCGAACCACCCCCTCCAGTCCAGAAAACTCACCCCCTCACCACCGCCCCTTCCATCCTCGCCGGCCCAGGCAAAAAACTCACCGTCTCCCCCCCCATGCGCCTCCCCTCCCCAGGCAACAACCCCGCCGTCTCCCCCGCTCGCTGCCCCGGCGTCCCCGGCGCCGCCCCCCTCCTCAGCTCCGCCTCGTACTCCTCGTCCCTCCTCATCTCCCCCGCCGGCATGTCGCTCCCGGACCACGCATCGATGGTGGCGTTCTTCTCGGCGTCGGCGGAGTCCTCGGCGTTCTTCTTCTTGCTGTGCACCACGCACACGAGCACGACGACAACGACGGCGAGGATGATGGCGCCTGTGATGCCGATGATCTCTGCGGTGCCGAGGCTGGCGAAGACGCCGTCGGCGGCGGAGGAGATGCGGTTGAAGGCGCGGGTGGCGTGGAGCTGGGGTGGGGGGTGGGTTGGGGGCATGGTGGGTGTTGGTTTCTCCCCTTTGTCGGTGAAGGTTGTTCACGTTGGACTGGCGGCGCTTTGGCTGGGCTCGCTGATTCTTTGATGGATTCCGAGTGCCAATCTGTCTCTTGGGGTTGTCCTTGGGCGCTACCGTTGGCGATGATTGTGGAATGAGGGCGCTCCACACGATGCACTCCAAGAAATAGGTTAACAGGGACAAGCTTCGAGGGCCCCGGGACATTTCACATTTTCATCTTGTCAAGCTGCGCCGATGGGAATGGTGTTGGGTGAAGGCGGCGGTGTGCAAATCAGGGGTGTCGATGAAACGATGCAAGCTGCGAGATGTCGTATCTTTCGGGCCGCATCGAATCCTTCATAATGCGAGGAAGTGGCTGACATTTGGGGGTTTGAACATCATTTTCTGGATGCTATGCCAGCAATTGGGGTCACGAATGTCAACTGCGGAGTCTGGTGGACGTGGTATTGTCATCTTCAAATTTGAGTCGGGTTTGGGCTGCGGGTGACATTTTTCGTGGTGTTTTGGATTCCTTCGATGTTTCCCGCTGCAAGTCCTTGTACATGCCGTGCCGGGGTCAAAACTCGCTGCCTGCTGAAAGACTTGGGCCTTGATTCAACGACGTCACAGAATCCGAGGGAAGGATTCTGCCTTGCGAGCGGTTCACTTTGTGCATCAATTTGAGCCTCAGTCACCGCCCGCATTTCTCCAGCTGCGTCTACTATCAGATAACAACGCTTGCCCATTGGATGGCAACTCCAGACACCTGCGGTGCTATGTCCTCAACGAGGTTTTTTTCGAGCAACGTGCCGGTGGGGGAATCTGGCATGTGTGTCACACGACGTAGGTTGAACCTTTCTTTCATCTGTCCTGCGCAGGCATGATCAGGACCAAAGTCTAATACCTCTCAACTCCAGGCACGAAGGGAAGAAGTTCATTCCCAAACACAACACCCCAGACGACGTCATCTCGCTGCAAAAGCACGTCGAGCACTCTCCCCATGTCCGAACAGCTGTCGATAGCATTCCGGAGCAGCACATTCTCGTCTCCCCCATCTCGAAAAGGGCCTGCTTCATGTCGACATCGTATCTCTTCCTTCGGTCGACAAAAACGCCATCATCAGGGATGCGCTCGCTGGGATTTGCACGACGTTCGCAACCTTCCCGATGGATGCCTTGAAATGAGATAACGGCGACCTTGGATGGCGCAACGTACAGATCACCAACAGAAACCACAACACACAAGTGCTGACTGGCAAGCACACAGGCAATATCTGCATGCCCGGACATGGTGGAAGGTGTTCTCCTCCAATGAAGGAAACCGGGCATCCCCCAAGGAGCAGGCCGACTTGATACTCCGGCGCCAGCTGTCATACTTTGCGAGCAAGATGGAGGACTTCGAGAAGTTGATTGCAATTGACCTGGCTGTATTCCAACCAACACACTACTCGGGCTCTACATACTCAAAGCAGAGAAACTCGCCCTGTATGTCCATCACATCCGCAATCGTCTTGTTGGGGCCGTTCCCAAACATGTTCAACACATGCCCCATTGTCGTCTCGGTGCCCGGGTCCCCATCCGCGCCTGTCGGTTTCCTTCCACACATGTCAGCACAATCTCATCCAGTCCAGACAGCAAAGGTAAAAACTCACGGAATATTTCCCGGCCTCGCCGGAAACCCCGGCAGCCTATCCGCCTGCACATTGCGCCCCGCCACCCTCCCCATCCTCTCGGCGCGATCCCCTCCCGCCTGCCAGTTCCACCAGACCTTGTCCAGCCACGTATGATGCAGGTAGAAGATGGGATCCCCCGGGCTCGACACGCCGTTGGTCATCTGCCCGCCCACGCCGCCGTGCCCGCCGCCGTGCGGCGCGCCCTCGAGGCACGGCCACGCCTCCTCCCACGTCTTCTTGGCCAGGCACGCGTCCACGTTGGCCTGCGACGAGCGCGAGCTCGCGCCGTCGCTGATGCGCCGGTCGATGCAGTGCTGCGTGACCTGGTAGCTCGGGCCGAGCGAGTTGGTGTAGTTGGCGAACGGGCCCGTCGTGATGCACCCGCCGCGCGAGCGGTCGCCGTCGCCGCCGAAGCCGTAGGTGGGGTCGAAGAGGGAAGACTTGGAGAAGGCGCCGGCGTCCATGGGCTCGTGCCAGTATCTGGGGCGAGTCAGTGGTGGGCTCGATGTGTTGGGAAGAGGGGGGAGGAAGCGCTCACGGTTGGTAGCCCTTGTAGTTGCATTCTTCGCGGAGGGCAGTCTCGTGGGCTGTCGTCAGGAGACAGTGGAAGGGGAGGAAGGCGCCCTGGTGTGCTTGACTGTCAGTTCTGTGAAGGGAGTGGTGTGACGGACGGATGCAAGACATACAACGTGGTGCGTTGCATAGGCTTGGAGTTGATGGATAGCCTGGAACTCATCGAACCGGGTTCTTGCGCCGGGGAGACCCAGCTTGGCTGGAGCTGCCATGAGGCACAGCTCGGCGTTGAGGTAGTCGAGCTTCTCGGCATTGCTCAGGGTGTGCCTGCGTGCTGCTTGTCAGGATGTGCCTCGGAGCATTGGAGAGGAAGGAGCTCAGGCCGCTCTTACCATGCCTTACGCTTTGCTGGATTTGTGCATGTCTCACCGAGCGCAACGCCCGCGAGGGCAAGCGCAGAGAGCAGAAATGCTTGAAGTCGAGCCATCTTGACGTCCGTCGTGAGCGTCTGGTCCGGGACAAGCATCCCGGTCCATGGATGGGCAGGTACTTATCTCGAGTTCCCAAAGGTCCAGACCCCATGGATGCAGTGGACGCAATCAGCCAACATTGGATTTGCTCATCTACCGGACGGTGCCGGTAGTGCCATCACAAACACCCAATGATGACCTCTCGCTAGTCCCCGGACAATGTCGAGGAACCGGGACATCGTTCCGGGAAAGCCATACCAGCGAAGCGGATAAACAGCCCGCGGCATCGCACCCGGCTTTGGCCAACGCGGGACAGGGAATCGAGTGGACCGCTTAGTCGGATATCCGACAGATTGGGTCGGGCCGTGGGGGACGCGTCAACTCCAAGACTTTGGTAATATACATGCTCCCGATTTCAGGTTGGTGGGCGAGGTGGGCGAGCCTCCGCGATAGAGTTGGGTTGGGGATTGAGAAGCGTCCCAGTCAACCGGCGTCGGTTCTCTTGGGCGGGAGTTGCGAGGTGAATGAAAAACATTCTGTGGGCAGATCTTTGTGGGGAGTCGCTCTTGCAACCTGAGCGGAGATGAAAAGAATAAAAGATAACGACCTGTTTGCCTGTTTGGACACAAGCCTTGAGCAGACCAGAAAGATGCTGATTGATCTCTCAGGCATCATTTGACTCTTTGTCTAGATGCCGCCCCCCAAACATCACCACTGCCTTGTATTCCTCGCATCGATCGGTCGTTAGGTCGCCAGCGGCCTTCCTGGTTTGTGCATTTGAACTACGGCAATTATCAGCAGGGCTCAGATGTCAGGAATAGAACGTACCCGGCCTGGTGTGGTGGTGAGTGCGGTGGGGTGTGTGGAAGTGTGTGGGGGAGTGTGGGTTGGTGACATTGTTTCTGTGTGTTGAGGCTCGAAGCTCTGTCAACTGCGTTCGATCGCGCGCATTTTATGCCTTGGGCTGTCAAATCAGTGCATTGTAACCGGGCTGACTGGAAGTGTATTTGGATGTCAGTCCTCCCTAATCACGACGACTTCCCAACACTCAACTGGCTCCGAACCGCCCTGATAAGCACATTTGCCATGGTATCCACCACGATGGCCCCAGCAGACCCTTCGTGGGCTGTTTTTGGGCTGCATAGTCTCTCCATCTGCGTGTCGGGAGACGGGCTTCGTTCCCTGGCCTGGGCCTCCCGTCTTGTTTCCTCGGGCAAGGGATCCGGAAGCCGAAATTTTCTAGTCGCAACAAAGCACTGAGTTGCACAGATAGATGGTGCACATATCAGACATCGATTCGGCATTTGCGCTGATCAGCAATACCACTCTATTCTCCCTTATCCATCTCAATAACCCAAGAACCCGGCTCCACGACAGCGGCATACTCGGGAGGTGCCTCTCTTCGACTCCGACTCTCACGGACCGAAGCAATGCACTGTTGGATTTCGGCGACATCGATCTTGTACATGGATTCGCCCGAATGAACCGCCGTTTCAAAACAATAGTGCATGTAGCCCGGCGGGTAGTTGCGCTCGGGCGGCGCCGACGTCTGATGTGGCCCCCAGTACGTGTCCCTCCCAGACCCCTTACCTAAGGATTTCCACGTGGTGAATACTAAGAGCCGTCCCTCGGGCCGACCTGGAGCGGGATCAGGTACTATGTTGACGGCGTAGTCGGTATAGCAACGTGGACAGGATCTCCTAAGTCGTGCCGTTAGCATGTCGTATTAGGAGACGAGGGAGTACGTACAAGGAGCCGAATGCGATACTATCGCGGCAGACGCAGCCGGTTTTGTGCAACAGTGCACACCGAAGTCGCGGGTGGATATTACCCATCTCCCCCGCCATCAAGGAGGTAACCTTATTATCGAGAGCGGTAATGGGGAGCGAGAAGGCGGTAATAGGGAGCGAGAAGGTTGTAATTCGGCGAGTCTCGTCCTCGCTAAGGCGCTGGTAGAAACTCACTGGCAAGTTTGCCAGGTTCGGGACGAGGAAGGGATACTCCTCCCCCCACCGGAGATGTCCGCAGATAGGGTCGGCATGCGTAACGAGACGGCCAATTTCATAAAGCGTTCGTAATAAGACTGTGCGGTTAGGGCCGAATCCGATCCAGGGCGCGAAACCATCTTGTTGCCGCATAACGAGTGTCCGGTAACCGTGGTGGATTCTGAACCGTGTGAACGAGAATCCTCGCCCCGTTGATTGGCCAAACGGCCTTGCTAGGTCTCCCGCTAACTTCGTCGAAAGAGATGGGTCGACTTCATGCTTGCCGCTGTCATCCTGGTGTTTTTTGTAGGCTTCGGCGACCAAATCGAGCTTAGGTAGTCGACAGCCCCAAGTCTTAGCAGCGCGCGGGAGGGGACCTGGCTCTGGCCAAGGTCCATGTGACACTGTGACGTCTTTCTTCCTTTCTTCGCAGCCTGGACATGCTGGTGCCAGGGCGGCCTGTATCTTTTTCAGGGCGGCTCGGGCGGCGGACATGGCGACAGATTATGTGTGATGCAAGAGAAAGGAATGTTGAAGGAACTCGGCGAGGGGGGCGACAACGCCTTTTATCTCTCAAGGGAGGCTGACACGTGTAGAGTCTCGGCCGAGACATGGTATCGAAGCCAAGTCGAAGGCTTATGTCTGCATAGGTTTGCGGCCGTTAGTTTAATGCAGCCGAGGTTCCAGCCAAGGGCACATGTCGCCAACCTCGTTCGACGAGACTCTGCACCAAGGATGACGCTCACAGGCCAGACCATGATGTAGGTAAATGCCCATGCACGTCACACTTCGCGCGCTGCAGGCCGCTGTCGACCGACAGGTGACCCCGAACCACCGCACACCAGCTCCGATCAGCCATCCTCGAATAGGGAGCTGACATTGTCGACGAAAGTTGTCGACCGCCTCTCAACCAACTCGCCAGAACGTGCGGGCGGGAGCGACTCGGATGTTGTAATGTCGTAAACAAGACATCGTGAATGACCCGCCTGCTCCGTCCAGCCATGGGACAGATCTTTGGGGGGCCGCTCTTGCAAGAGGAGAGATGCAAGAATTTAAGATATTGGTGCCTGTTTGGACGTAAGGCTTGAGCAGACCAGAAAGATGTCGATTGGTCTCTTAGGCATCATTTGACTCTTTGTCTAGATGCCATGAAGAAGAAGTCCGGCGGTCATGAATTTTGTCCTAGCGTGAAACACGCCCATTTTGTCTCAAGCATGAGAAAGGCAATCCGCTCACCAATTTCATTGCATCGTTCCTTCCATTGCATGCTCTGCTATCTGGTACCTGGATGCATTCATGTCACCGCGCAGCTATCCCGCGCTTTTCCGTCCCTCACAGGGCCACATGCTGCAGAGACCCCAGAAACCCTAGGCCAAGTGTGAAAGGGGGTGGTGAGAGGGGGACCTCCCTCCACAATGGGCCTGGCTCCAGTCACAGCCCTCTTCCTGAGTCACAGGCTCTACATACCACGCCCTACTCGTTTCAGGGCACATTGAGTGACGGTGTATACCTTTTCAAACTCCAAAGGTTCTAGAAGCCGAAGAAGGCACAGGGCGGTTCGACGTTGAAGAATTTTCTTGCCGCGGATGACATGTGGGGATGGAAGGCAGGGTGTTTTTGGTGTCGATGTTGGTTCCGGGCTGGGGAAGAAAAGGGACTTGCGCTTGTCTGGCGAGAGGCCTGCCCAATACCATCCTTTGTCAGCATCATATGAACTGACGTCAAGAGTCTTAGATGTGTATCACGCGGATTCTGGGGAGAAGACTCACAACCACTCGAGGAGGGCAGCGGGGTTTGGGTCTCGAGTTCATCCCCCCTGCCAAACTCCTGCTCAGAATACAGGAAGAAGACGGGATGCTCTTTCCACCCTTCCTCCCCGAGGGAGGCGCAAGAAATCAGAGCCGCCGGAATCATGCCGCAGTGGGAACAGACGGAAAGACAGCAGATCCAAGCAGATGCGCGGAAAGGGCTCATCGGCTTATGCACCGGCACACCACACATCACTGTCACACGCCACCTCGAGCCATCCAGTCGGCTGCCCTCCTCGAGACAAGGAGACCGGATTGTCCCCCGTCCGAAAGAAAAGATTGGAAAAGAGCTGTACCACCTGGGGAAAAATGAAGAGAGAGACTGTGTACACTCCAGCCCTGGTTTGTTTGTTGGCGCGAGACCTCTTGCCAAGGAAACCAGACCTCTCCTACAAAACGAGACGTCTCCAGTTCCAACCTCAAGGCCTATCCAGTTCCATCTGTAGGGCTAGTCAGCAAAGATATTGGCATCCAGTTCCATCTCGAGGGCCTCGTCAGCAAAAATATAGGTGTCCAGTTCTATCTCCAAGGCCCTGTATCAAACAGTGTATGGCCTCGGTTAGTGCCTCGAATGTCTCACGCTAACAAACAAACCAGGGCTGGAGTGTATCATGGTTCATAGGCTCTATACTATCCATCCTCAACTCATGTTGCATCCGATGCCGGCTGGCCCCCAAGAAAAAAACAGACCTCGACACATGACCGTTATGAGACATGGACAAATACGAGATTTCCATGATACCTCACCGCCAGAATCTTCTCAATTCTCCGACCAGCTGAGACATGGACCTGAACCTGAGCTGTCAGATCTAAACATGGATCGCGCGGTGCGGGTGGACGGTATGATGCATCGTGCTCATCGCCCATCCGACCCCCCCGGGCTGGTCGGTGACGACAGAAGAAGGTGTGACATGACGGCCTGACATCCGAAACAGCCTTGTGGTCAGCCGCGGCAATTCTTATTTTTTATGACAGAGAGCTGTCTCGGACGCGCCATCATGTTGTGGCACCGACCAGACAGGGCATCATCCGGGGACCGGCACCCAGCCAATGCATCCGAGGAAGTTGAGCTGCGAGCAAACGGCCAGGCCCACGTTTTTTTTAATATGCCGTGCGTCATGATCTTGTTCCCGCTTCCTCATGCAGCTCGTTGCATCTGTTTGTGTGCCTTGCCTCTCGGGCTGAGAATCGTGTGTGCGACGATTCCGACATGGTCAACATCATCCATTTTGGGTGGGACATGCGGGCAGGGCCAGTTCTCTCCGCCGAGGGTTAGGTTTTGAAGCCTCAACTTGTCGATGGCTCGTATTCAAAACCTTCGACATGTTTCTCCAGCAACCGCCATGGCCCATGATAACCGGTTAGCAAGCCCGTGCCGGTACGTCCGAGATCGGCACGGATGTACTACCGAATCTCGGAGCTTACTTCGGTATGATGCCGGAAACGTGATCGGAGCATTGTTGAATGCAGCTGCCAGTCCCACCGGTCGAAAGGGAAGTCGACAAGTGATCCGGAGACTCAGGAGTTTGCAAAATGGCTCATGAGTACGGTCGGTATCAGAGTATCTTGTGAGTTACGACTTCGATGTCGGCGGATGGCATGTGTTGATGGAAGAGGCCATAGTTTTAGAAGCCGAGCATCACTATATAGAATATCAGAGTGAGAGTGTGTTAGTGCCAAGGAACCAATGTAGCTCGTGGACTGCCTACGCCCGCATTGCTGTTCCAAGAATCACCAGGTGCCCGGTTGGAAGCAACTCACATCTCAGTGTAAACAAGACGTAATGACTTGACGCATGTGTGTTGGGTGCCTCCGTATGGCAGTGGATATCGCTGGTGAGGGATTAAGCCCCCAATCCCGAGTAAGGCGGCTTTCCCCCGAAGAGCTGAAGCCGATCAGCGCAACCAAGGCTCATGGAGATGTCAGCCAAGAGTCCTGTCCATCCGCCACCATTGCTATCCATGGGGCTTGGTAACTCACCGCCGATGATCTCGGTACGCTGCCGACTGGACAGGTCAAGCATCGAGTCATGGCGCGGGACCTCCCTAGACCCCTAGAGCCTCCTCGTCCACCGAGTCCATGACGCTGAACCTTGGCGTGACGCCTGCGAAAGTCCTGGCGGTCAGAGTTAACCCGGCCCCAGTTCAACAGGTCGACGCCGTCAGTGAAAGCGTGCGAGATGCCCCAGCTGCAGCCCGAGGTGGTAGAACGACGTTCGGATATGCAGTGGCGGTCAGAACGGGTAGTTGTGGCACGGCATGGCGTGCTACGGCCTTGACGGATAGGTGGGACGATCCCAAGGGATGCCGAGAAGATCACAGTTTTGGTGCCTCCATCCGTGTTGCCGTCCCCCACCAGACGGAACAGACGTCGCAACTAGGCAGGGCCAGGTCAGTCAAAGCACTCCGCGTTGCCAACGCAGCGCAGCAAGAGACAGGGCAAAGGTGAGACCCATTACGGAATCCCTTCCGCTCGTTCCAGAGTCCCGGGTCGATGTGACGTCTTGTTTAGCTCCGCGGATCTCGCCAACCCCTGTGTTGACCATCATCGATCGTCACAGGCTGTTGTCGTGGCGGAAGCAGCAGTGAACTCCCACCTGGGTGACGCAGGAGAGAGAGTGGTGGAGGGGCAAAGAAGGGAAAGGCGGCGAGTCTCGGTGGGGCGTAACAGTGAACAACCACACAAGCCAAGCACTCGACGTGGGCTCAGCAGCCCCTGGACGTTGCGGCGAGACACGGAGAGCCTATCGTCATGTACCTGTTTTCAGTCAGTTGTCAAGTGTCACGCAGGAGGCCGGCAGAACCGCATCTTCGCGCCGCAAAAAGGAGACAGGTTATAAGGGAATCAAGATGGACTGACCGGTCCGTGTTCATCGCAGAACCTCTCCCAAGACAAGCCTCTCGACATCGACCTCTGCTCCGTCCAAATACCCAATTGGCGCCGGATGCTCCAGTCATCCCAGACCTTTGTTCCTCAAACCACTGCTGGCAAGATGCCGTCCATCACGGTCCCCAAGATGTCTCGATCCAACCCCTTCCGGCACCGCCACAGCTCGTACCAGCCCAGACCGCCATCAGAGCTCCTTGAAATGACACCACCACCGCCCCCCTTCCCCGCCGACTCGACCGAGAGCCTTCCTCGGAGGAGTGTATGTTCCAGCAACAGAGCCTCGTGGTTCTCGGCCCAGAGCAGCACCACTCCATCGACCCTTGTTCCCTCCCGCTGCCCCTCGCCGGCGCGGACACTTTCCGAAAAGCTGTTTGAAAAGAAGGTCGAGATCATCGAGACGGTGACGGACCTGTCCTTGGAGCCAGCACCGGAAAAATGGGAACGAGGGGTAGGGTTCTGGCGGTGCTTTGTTGCCGTGTGTATCCCGATTCTCCTGTCCGCCTTCGAAGGCAGCGTCGTCAGCACGGCACTCCCAACCATTTCCCTTCAGCTTGGGCTCGGACAAAACTCGCCATGGGTGGCCACCACCTTCTTGCTTGCCTCCATCGTATGCCAGCCCCTGTACGGGCAGCTCGCCGACATCTGGGGCCGGCGTCACCTCATGATGCTGGCCGTCGTCATCTTCGGCCTCGGCAGCGCCATCGCCGGGTTCGCCAACAGCGGAATCATCCTCATCTTTGGACGTATTGTCCAGGGCCTCGGCTCTGGGGGCATCGATCTGTACGCCGAGCTCATCCTGTGCGATATTATCCCTCTTCAGAAGCGTGGCCACTATGTCGCCATCAAGGCCGCCGTCTATGCCATGGGGACGACAGTGGGACCCGTCTTGGGCGGTGTCTTTGCTGAGAAGAATTGGCGCTTGTGCTTCATTATCAACCTACCCATCTGTCTCGCCTCGCTCGCCATCATGTGGTTCTGGTTGCAGGTCAGCACTGGGACATCAGCTCCTGCCTCTCCCTATCTCGCCCAAACACCACCCCCCAAGGCAACACTCAAGTCTCACCTGGCTCGCATCGACATCCTCGGCATCACCCTCCTCACCTCGTCGGTGGTGCTCATCCTCTTTGCCCTGACCTCGGCGGGTGTCTCGGCGCCCTGGAACTCCCCCCTTATCATCTCGACCGTCTCGGCAGGGCTCGTCGGCACCGTGCTCTTCGCTTTTTGGCAACGCTGCTCGTGGTGCTCGAACCCCATCATGGCGCCCCATGTCTTCTCCAACCGCACCTCGATCGCCGGCTTCGCCGTCACCATGATCCACGGCTTCCTGACGTACGGCTACCAGTTCTACCTCCCACCCTACTTCCAAGCCGTATTGGGTTCGTCGCCGACACAGTCAGGCGTCTTCATCCTGCCGTGCTCCTTGACAATTGTGGTGCTTGCGGCCGTCGGTGGACCGCTCCTCAGCCGGTTTGGCCAGTACCGGTTGATGCACTTTGTCGGGTTCGGGCTAATGGCTCTCGGCTTCGCTCTGTGCATTGGTGTCGACGCGACCAGGATCGGGCACGGCTGGGTGGCGTTCTCGTTCCTCGTGGGCATCGGCTCGGGCATCATCGTGTCGACGACGCTGCCGACGGTGCTGGTGGAGCTGACGGACAAGGAGAACGCGGCGGCGACGGGGTCGTGGGCGTTCCTCCGCGGGCTGGGGTCGCTGATGGGCGTGGCAATTCCGGGCGCGGCCTTCAACGCAGAGTTTTCGGCGCTCTTGGGGGGTGTCCACGACGCAGGGCTTGAGAAAGAGCTCGGGAACGGGAGGGCATACGAACATGCCTCGGCCGACTTCATCAAAACGCTTGCCCCAGGTCTCCAGCAGAAGGTGCGCGAGATTTTCACGAGCGGACTCAACGAGATTTGGGGGATCTGCCTCGCTCTTGCCATTGCGGGGATTTTGGTCACCGGCCTGGAGAGGCAGGTCAAGCTCAGGAAGGAGCTGGACAGCGACTTTGGGCTCAAGGGAAAGAGCCAGAGCCAAAGCTCGGTGTCGCAGGTTTGATGGGAGTCCCGGTTATCTGGGCGAGAGAGGGAGACGAAAAGGACAAGGATGGGCGGTTTGCCTTGATCTATTGGTCTACAAGAGGATGAGCGTTTGTTTTCCATTGGTACCTAGACTGGCGTTTGGGCTGGGTGGCATCGTGTCTTGCATTTTTGTTTCTGGCGGGTTGTTTTTTGCCTCCACGTCGACCAAACTACCTACGATTGTCTCGGTTTGATAGTCAAGGTTTCAAGGTTGTGAAAAGTTTCCAGGTTCTTTCTGGGCGGCATCTGGTCTTGCAGCAGCTATAATATCCCATCCGCTTTGATACCTGCAGAATGAGTCAAGATAGATTCAAAAAGACTTGAACAAGACACATTCTGATTCAGGATGAGAACAGCACAGCTGCCTCTTTCCGTCACGTGTTCTGCCAAAGACTCCCAGACGTCTTCCTTGACAATCCAACGCTCCATGCTGTGCCCCTTCCCAAAGCGGTGCCCTCAACATCGATGGCCCGATGCCTCGGGGGACTGTATGATGCCCGATGATCTGGTACCACCAGACCTCGCACAAGAGTGGCAAACAGGCCAGACGCATCTGGAGGTTGGGTATCACCAAGACTCCATCGTATGCAGGGCCCGTCCGACGGGATTGGCTTTTGACGGGCGCCACCGGGTAGCACCCCCCTCCCACCCCCCGCGTAACACAGATGGAAACTGGTGATGCCATCATAGATCGGCGTGTCAACGGTGTCATGGAGTTGATGTTTCGATGAGTCACGATGAATATGTATCTTCAGGGGCGTGGGAATGGTGCCGAACGGCGAAAAGTACCATGTGACATCTACCCTGGAGCTCTCGCCTCGCCTAGCTTGTTGCAACCCGATGGCCGGTATGTGCCGAAGGGAGTCCAGCATCACACTTCGCCAAGAGACGTGCAATGCAGTCAGGAACGAGCTGTCAGAGAAGATGGGGCATCAACGCCGGTATCATGAGACGGACGACAATCTGAGTGGAGATGGCATTCTGGCTTGGCCGAACGGATAGCAACATGGGCTTCTGGGCCAAGCAACTGTGCCTTGCTCCGCCCATCTTGTCCTGGGCTCTCACGCGGTGCTGGGCCGGCAAGACGAGTGGCATGATGGGGAGGGTGAGGGGCGCCGAGACAGGACGCCCAATGCCATGGGGAACCCCTCGTCGCCTTGCATCCTATTGCATGGGACGGCACGGGATATCTGGCAGATCCTCTTGCGTGTCCCCGGCTGCAGGAGTGGACGGCTCGCGAGTCGCGAGCGCTCAGGACGACACGTAGCCAGCGGACAACGGACAAGCGGTGAGGTGCCGGCAACAGAAACAAGCACCTCGATGGCGGGCTGGGTTGAAACGCGTTGTCAGCCGGGGCTCCCTCGCTCTGGCTCTGGTGGTTGACCTCCATGGACTCCTGGGCGCCTTGGGATTGTTCCAGTTGAGCTCTGGATCAGACATATCTGCAGGAGCCCAACGAAGCTTCAAGGCAGCACTGCCTCATGCTCCGGGGACCGGACGAGACATCGAAAGCCGGGGATGCCAAACGCGAGACAGCTCAAAGGAGGGGTTGAGGGGTCGTGTGCCGATAACACCGATAAGCGCTGGGCCAGCGGGAGAGGGGTCGTTGGTGGGGTAACTTGCAGCCGCCAGCCCATGACAAACAGCCAAGAGGCAGGGGTTGGGGGTGTGTTGCATCCAAACAGCATGGCAGCTCAAAGGGGTGCAGCTCTCGACGCGCCCCCTCCTCCCAACCGCACCGCAGCCAGGGGACCAGCCAGCTCGGCCCGCGACAAGCACCACCAGATCATCCCTCCATGCACGACCAGCGGTCAGGCGCTGCTCGACTTATTGCGCCCCTCGCTAGTTGCCCAAGATGAGGGGCACCCAGCGACGCCCTCGACCGGCTTCCCGATTCCGGGTTGGGCAGAAGCCGGGTCCTTAAAGCCCGCCTGTCTCGCGTCCCTCGCCGCGCAGGTCCCGGCTGCTTGACTCCTCCATATCCATCCACCATCCTCCGATCTCTACCAGAAACCACAGCCAGCACGAACATCTACCCCAGAACCGACAGCCCTCCCTCCAACACCAACACCGCCAAACACGCAGACCAAAATGGCCGCCGCTGTCGCCTCTCTCCCCGCCACCAACCAGCTCGACAATGTCCTTCCTCCCAGCGCCCTTGCCCAGAACTCAGCCCGGCATGGGCGCAGTCGGGGCATGAGCTTCAAGGGCAAGGGCGCCCAAGGTCGCCGGTACAGCGTTGTCGAGGACAGCGACAAGGAGCTGGCCAAGGCCCTGATGTTTGTGCTGAAGCGGACCATCAAGGAGGACGAGGTCGACGAAGACGAAGAGGTGGACAATGTGGTGGCTGACGCTGACGGCTGGGTTGGCGTGGATGATATTGTGAGCCCCCCTCCCCCCCCCCCCCCTCTCTCGCCCCAAGACAGCGAGTCTGACAGCCCTCAGATCGAGCACCCCAAGATTGCGGCGCTCGAGCCCAGCCTCGAAGACATCCAACGCGTCATCGACGGTGCCACCAAGGCCCGCTTCGAGATCCGCCAGCTCCCCAAGACCAAGGACGACTCAGACCCCGCCTCCTTCGAGGTCCGCCTCATAAAGTCCAACCGCGACAGCGCCTCCGTTCCCGTCACAGTCGGCGAGAAGTTGACCCTCAAATCGGCCGACCTTCCCGAGTTCCTCGTTTACGAGACGTCATACCAGCGCTATCCCCTGCTCGTCACCGTGGGCGGCATCGCCAAGGCCCCCGGCGGCACCGAATACCTGACCTTCACACCCGCGTCCGACGCATCAGCGGAACCCCACAAGGAAGGCCCCGAGGTATCCATCTGGATCAACCTGCGGGCAGCGCTCGAGGCGGCGCCCCACGTGGTCTGGCGGCGCGTCGAGGGCGGCGCGTCGATCGTGACGTCGGATGAGGTGCCCAAGAGCTTGTGGACCAAGGCGGTGGCAAGGCGCCCCGACATCGGGGTGCTCTTGGAGAACGGCTTGGTCAAGAAGGAGGTGCCCGCCGGCCTCCGCGGCAAGGGCGGGAAGGCAAGGAAGGGCAAGGGCGTGACGAGGGAGCGAGCGGCCGGTAGCGCGAGCGGAGGGGATTCGAGCGCCGTCGAGGACGACGAGGAGTAGGATCCCACGTACGGTGACATGCTGCCGAAGAGCAGGACTAGATATCAGCTTCAGACGGTGTTTCGACGAGCAGATGCCCGGAACAGTGTAATTGGAACTGTATTTGATGTGGTCATGCCACACTCACGCCTTGACACCTGCCCATGCGTGCCTGGGCCCTAGAGGGTGGGAGGATGCCCGGCCTCGCTGGGCTGCTAGGACATGAACGACAGAGCCCGAGCTGCAGCCGAACCTGTCCGGTTTGGGACCTAGCACTGAAGATCGGCGGTCGAGGACTTGGCGCGGAGGGCGGGGGAGTGGGTTGAACTGCGGGGATGGGGTTGCGGGGAGACTTCGACGACCGAGGAGTGTCGACAGGGACCGCAAAGGCAAGCTGGCCAGTTTAGCTGTTTCCGTGGACAATCTCTTCCTTGCAGGCACCTTCACGAGGTCAGATAGGTTGTCTCACAGGTGCGGTGTCAAACGGCAGAGACCCGAGGATCCGTCAGAGTACGGAAGGACCGCCGGACGTCACCACACACCTAGAGTCAGCACAAAACACTACCACCACCCCCAACCGCAGCAACCCAAGCAACAGCAGGATGGCTTCCAAGGTCACCAAGTTCAAGGTCGCGGCGGCCCACGCAGCCCCCGTGTTCATGGACAAGGCGGCCACGATCAAAAAAACCGTCCGTCTCATCGAGGAGGCCGGGGCTGAGGACATCAAGCTGCTCGTGTTCCCCGAGACGTTCATCCCTGGGTATCCCGTGAGACAATCCTGCCTCCCTCCCGCCGAAATGTGCTGTCAGCTAAAGACCCATCCAGTACTTCATCGAGTGCTACCCGCCCCTCACCCAGGTCGCCGCCCTCGCGCGGTACGCCGAAGAGAGCGTCGTCGTCGACCCCGGCGGCGACGACATGGCCGCCATCCAAGACGCCTGCCGCCGCACCGGCGTCGCCATCAGCCTCGGCGTCTCGGAGCGCATGGGCGGCGGCGGCCACACCCTCTTCAACTCGCAGGTCACCGTCGACAGCGACGGCACCATCCTCGGCGTCCACCGCAAGCTCCAGCCGACCTACGTCGAGCGCATGGTCTGGGCCCAGGGCGACGGGAGCACCCTGTGCAATTTCCCGCTGGCGTCGCTCGGGTGGAACCTCGGCGGGCTCGCGTGCTGGGAGCACACCATGAACGGGGCGCGCCAGGCGCTCATCGCGCAGGGGCAGCACATCCACGCGGGCGCGTGGCCGGCCTTGTCGACGATGGCGGGGTTTGAGGCCGTGGCGGATGCGCAGATCGAGGCGCTCATGAAGGCGCACGCGTTGACGGCGCAGGTGTTTGTCGTGACGGCGTCGAATTATGTCGACGAGACGTGTCTGGCGTGGATGAGGGAAAACCTGGGCGAGCAAGACTTTGTCAAGGGGGGAGGCGGGTGGTCGGCGGTGTTGCATCCATTCTGTGCGTTCCTAGGGGGGCCGCACACGGGGGCTGAGGAGAAGCTGGTGCAGGGCGAGGTCGACTTTTCGCAGCTTGGGGCGGTCAAGGTGTGGATTGATGCCGCGGGGCACTATCAGCGGCCGGAGGTGTTGCAGTTTGGTGTTGATAAGAGGCCGATGTGGGCGGATGAGAAGGTGAAGAAGTTTGGGAGGGGGATGAGGGAGAAGGTCGAGGAGGCCCAGGGTGTGTTGGAGGAGAAGGAGGAAAAGGCGCTGTAACTTTTTTGATCGCGCCAAGCGTCACTGTGGTTAGCGAGCCACCCCACGGCATACGCGTCACTGCCAAAGAAACCCCCATCTTCATCGCGTCATGGAATCTTCATCCACACCAGGCAGACGGCGCTTGAATGTCAGCAAAACTCTCATTCCTCGCAATACATTTACACCATACTCACTGTCCAACAACATACATGGATGTGCCAAACTGCAACTCCCAGATTAAAACTTCACCGAGAAGTTAAGACAACGGTCGCGTTTCCCCCTCCACGTCACAGCCATCTAAGCCATCATCATGATGGAAAGAGCAGCTTCACTTTATCGAAGCGGCTATGACTCGTGAGGAAGGTTGGCGGAGAGTTGTTAGATGCTCATCGTCATCTTCATGCTGTCTCTCAGGAAGCCCTCAATTGACCACGACCCAAAGATCACCACGAAATACAGGTAGGGCAACTCTTGAGCCCGAGCAGCATTCTCATCACAGAGGTTCCATGATATTGACGAGAGTATCTAGGGAGGATGCGCGCCCGTAAAGGTCATCGCCATCGGCCTCGGCGAGCCCGGGTCACAGACAACATCGCCCCACCAACCGAGACCCGACCCGCTCCGTTCTTGGCGTCGTCACCCCCCCAAACTCAGTCACCGTACTCACGATCCTCCCACAACATGAACACACCCTTTTCCAAACAGCCTCCTTCACAAACAAGCCCCATCACCCCCACTCTCATCGTTTTCAAGCAACCAGACCAATGAACAATGAGACTCCTATCCACCCACCATGAAACCCTCACCGACTTCCCTGCCTCCTCCCCCCCTCGCTACGCCATCCTCTCCCACACCTGGGGCACCACCCCCGACTCCGAGGTGACCTTCCGCGACCTCACCACATCCACATCATACCAAACTCTCCCCGGCTACCCCAAGCTCCAGGCCGCCTGCGCCGTCGCCCGCCGCGAGGGCTTCGACTGGATCTGGATCGACACGTGCTGCATCGACAAATCGTCGAGCGCCGAGCTCTCCGAGGCCATCAACTCCATGTTCGACTGGTACCGCGGCGCGGCCGTCTGCTACGCATACCTCGCCGACGTCTACCTCGATGGCGGGGACGTGATGGAGAAGCAGTTTGCCGCGAGCCGGTGGTTCACGCGCGGGTGGACGCTCCAGGAGCTGGTGGCGCCGAGCGTCGTGGTGTTTCTTGACGCGGCGTGGCTCGAGATGGGCACGCGGTCCAGCTTGGTGGAGGAGATCGCGGCGGTGACAGGCATCGACGACGAGGTGCTGGCGCCGGTGCTGAAAGGAGGGAGGCCGGAGAGGTCGGTGAGGGCCGTGTTGGATTCGTGCAGCATCGCGCAGCGCATGTCGTGGGCGTCGGGGAGGAAGACGACAAGGGTTGAGGACGCGGCGTATTCGTTGATGGGGCTGTTCGATGTGAACATGCCGCTGCTCTACGGCGAGGGGCAAAAGGCGTTTGTGAGGCTGCAGAGGGAGATCATGAACCAGTCGGATGACATGTCAGTGTTTGCGTGGAGGTATCCGCATCGAACGGCGTTCATGAGGCAGTCGGGGCTGCTGGCGCCGTCGGCGGAGTGCTTTCGAGACTATGGGGAGGTGAGGCCGCGGCCGTGGAAGAGGGGCTGGACACCAAAGCGGGAGGAGTCGGTTCCCGTGCCGTTCGGGACCTCGGAGGTCTCCAAGAATCGCGTTCGGCTTCATATCCCGCTGCTTCGACCACCAGCGTCGTCTCCCGTATCGACACCAACCCCGGGCCTCTCCAGGGAGTCGACTTCGTTGTCTGCAGAACTTGCACACCGCGACCGTCCCTCCATCGACAAGTACCACGACCTCGTCCTCTTCCAGCGCACCACCCTCGCCTCGCCGTTCTCGGAGCTCTTGGCCGTGGCCATGCTCGACTGCTGGAGCCCCGCGGGCCAGATCGGCATCATCCTCAGGCACAGCACCTCATCGGGGCACTCGTCGCCGCTAGTACGATGTCATCTCCCCGACTCATACGCGCCGCTCCTCCTTGAGAACCACGAAGAGGCGCTGGTGCCCCTCGCACCTCGGGAAGACGTGCATTGCTCCCTGGTTGTGCGTGAGGCCATTGCGGTGCCGCGTTTCCCTGTTCATCTCCCATGGGTGCGATTCACGATGCCGCTGGTGCAACTGGGGTACGGTTACACGTCGTTGCGAAGGACCCGGAACTCGTGGGTGCATCGGTGTCACGATTTTCGCACAGGCGCCGAGGTCGAGTTCCCGGTCAACAACACGGAGGTGCTACACCTGTTATTCGTCAACGAGGGCCGAAAGGCCGAGGGATTCCCGCCCTTCTTGGTGTCGTGCTCAAGATACCCCGGGGAGGTTACGGCAAGCATAGCTGTTTTGGTACTGGAGGATGCATCCCCGAAGGAACTGGACAGCAACAAGGTCCTCACATGGAGGGACGAGACGATGGCGATGCAGACAGACACGGACGGCAGAGGCGGAGAGAGTCAAATCAGGATACCCCTGGCGGGAAAGCCGGGGCGGGAGCTGGTTGTCAAGAACCGCCCCTCGCCATCGGCAGTTGACGTTGTACTTCTGGTGGAAGGCTAAGAGCGAGACCAATATGCTCGTCACATCCCCTTCTTCTTCTCGTGTCCCGAGTTGGGGCCCTCCCTGGCCAGGTTCACCATCATCTTCGAGGCCGATGCGTCCCTGACCCGGCGCGGCAGTAGCGAGGTCACCACCAACTTCAACGCATGCGGTACGTATGGCACCACGACCGCCCTTCCACAGCCCACCCGATCCAACACCGTCCGTGCCAGCGTCGTAGCGTGCGGCTGCAGCCAGCTCGGCGGCCTCCAGACATTGGCGACTCCCGTCACGGGCCCGACCCGCACGTGCAGCACTTCAATATCCCGTTTCGTGATCTTCATCTCCAGGGCTAACGACTCGGCGAGTGTCCCCAGGTAGGTCTTGCTGGCACCGTAGGGCGCAACGAGAGGCAGTCCGAGGTCGGCAACCGAGCCGAGGAAGACGATGAGCGCCGGCCCGTTCGCGGCGAGTGTCGGCGTCAGCGCGCGCGTGAGAAGCGTGGGGAAGAGGACGTTGAGGGCCACGGTATCGACAAGCTCAGCGTGGGTGTAGTCGTCGAGGGGCCGGTAGTCGGTGCTGGTGGCCCGCCGCGAGACGCTGCCGACATTGTTGACGAGGATCGTCAGGTGAAGGTCCGACAGGCGATGGACGATGTCCTTGAAGGTGTCATGGGCGCAGTTGGTGGCATCGGCGAGCAGCACGCGGAACGAGCGCAGGGGATATGTCGACTCGAGCTGGGCGAGGACGACGGCAAGCTTGGTGGGGTTGCGGCCGTGGATGACGACGTTGAAGCCGGACTCGGCGAGGGAGTGGGCAAAGGCCTTGCCGATGCCGTCCGAGGCGCCTGTCACGAGAGCCCACGCTGGCTGCGAGTTCTTGGTGTGCCGATAGCGGGCGAGCTTGGAGGGACGCAGGTAGACGATGATGGTGTCGACGGCGCGGAGAAGGAGCAAGGCAACGGCAACGACGCCGGCGATGGCAAACAGATTGGGAGGCATGGGGTCTCGGGGCTGCGTGCCTGCCCGGTGCTGGAGACACCTGGAAGCGTCTCAGTTGACTTGGGCGAGAGGGACGGCGAGGGAACCCGGAACCTAGAAGTTCTGCAGCAGGCGCGCTTTGCTTCCCCGGGGTTGGCTTTATACGATCAACGCAGACCGCTATCGACGTCCACCCGAGGGCAGGAAGATCCCAGACAAGGCGCATCATATTTGCAGCAGAAAGAACAGCAAACGGCACAGTGCGGTAGGTATGTCGGTCTGGACTCGACAGCCAATGGCGCCTGCCGTCTTTGTTGCGGGCGTTGTCCATTGCAGCTGGTCCAGCATCCAAGAGGCAGGCGGGCGCGTGCCGTGTTGGCACTGTCTTGAAAGCAGGCACGGCCCGAGGTCGGCAACCAGGTCAGGTCAATCCCGACTCCCGAGCTGAGGAAAAGGCTTGGCCAACGATTCTCGTGGGAAATGAGTCGGCTTTTGCCGTCGCTGACCCACCACGATTCTGCCGGTCGCGGTGTAGGGTGCGGATAAGCCCCCAAAAAGGCGCGCACGTTGGCGCGCACTGTGGCGCGCACTGTCCACCTGCGCTGCTTCGCGACGCCGGCGGCCTGATGTTTTTCTCTGGCGTCAATTCGAGATTCCCTCCCCGTCATCTGCCTTTTCCGCGTATTCTTTTCGACGTCGCACAGCATTCCTTTGTACACAGATACATTCACTTCATTTCTAGTCCTTTTGGCATTTGCATCGCATCCCAGCATCCCAGCACCCCGAGCGCCCATGCGGCCGGCTTCTTCATGACCCGACTGTCCCCCACGGCGATTCTTCGCAATGGCCTCGCCGCATTGGTGCCCGTGTCGGTGCTCCTGACCTTGTACCTCTATCTCTACCCCATCTTCGGCACCTGCGCCTTTCCTCTCCCACCAGACACGAGCCACGCCCAACTCAAGGCCGACACGGGGCGCGCCGCCTTCGTCGAGACCGCCAAGCTGCACTGGCCCTTCACGACAACCAACACGACCGACAACTCGACCACCGTCCGACGACCCCCCGCCCCCTTCCGACTGCTCGCCCTCGGCGACCCCCAGCTCGAAGGCGATACCTCGATCCCGACCGACTACCTCGGCTTCTTCCCACATGCGAAGGACGTCGTGCGCCATGCGACGTTCCAGACAGACCACCACTCGCTGCGGCACCGCATCCGCCAGGTCCTACACGACGCCATCGACGTCTTCCTCGTTGACGTCTTCGACGCGCTCGAGTCGCTCCGCAAGCGCATCGACCTCTTTGGCAACGACTTCTACCTCGCCCACATATACCGAACGGTGCATTGGTGGACGCGCCCGACGCACGTCACAGTCCTCGGCGACCTCCTCGGCAGCCAGTGGGTGAACGACGACGAGTTCTACCGTCGCTCCGACCGCTACTGGAACCGTGTCTTCCACGGCGGTGAGCGCATCCCCGACCAGGCGGCCGCCTACCCCGCCGACGAATACGACCTCTCGGGCTATCTCAGCACCAACAGCACGCCCGCCAACGAGTCCTCGGTCTGGACACGGCGCATCATCAACGTGGCAGGGAATCACGACATTGGATACGCGGGGGACATCAACCTCGACCGCACTTCGCGCTTCGAGCGCGCCTTCGGCAAGGTCAACTACGAGCTGCGCTTCGAGCTGCCCCTCTCGTCCGACGAGCTCGCCGCGACCGTGTACGACGAACAAAAGAACCCCTCCTCGACCCGCCTCGTCCCCGAGCTGCGCCTCGTCATACTCAACGACATGAACCTCGACACCCCCGTCGCCTCCCCCGAGCTGCAAGACGAGACATACGCCTTCATCAACAAGGTCATCAATACGGCCGCCGCGGTCGAGTACAAGGGCCACTTCACCGTCATCCTCACGCACGTCCCGCTCTACAAGCCCGCCGGCATATGCGTCGACGCCCCGCTGTTCGAGTTCCACGACCACGACGGCACTCTGCGCGAGCAGAACCAGCTCAGCCTGCCCGCCAGCAAAGGCTTCCTCGAGGGCATACTGGGCATCTCGGGCGACGGCACCGCGCCGGGCCGCGGGCGCGGGCGCCCCGGCGTCATCCTCAACGGCCACGACCACGAGGGGTGCGACACGTGGCACTACATCAACCAGAGCGCGCCCACCATTGATGACGATGGTGTCGAGCGCTCGTGGCAGGTCAAGCGGTGGCGGCATGCGGCGAGGGAGGGCCTTGTGGGCCGGGACGACGCCCCGGGGACGAGGGAGATCACGGTGCGCAGCATGATGGGGGATTTTGGTGGGAACGCGGGGCTGCTGAGCCTGTGGTTCGACGAGGAGACGTGGGAGTGGAGGATGGAGTATGCGACGTGTCCCTTGGGGACGCAGCACATGTGGTGGCTTGTGCACATCCTCGATCTCATCGTGGTGGTTGGTGTTGTCCTCTCGGTCGTCGCCTCGGCGCTCACCACCGTGGGGGTGGACGTGGACGGCGCGGTAATGGCCGTGGTGGGGAAGGGGGCGGCTGTGGCGACCGGGTCGAAGCCCAAGCCTGAGCCCCAGGTGCTGGTGAAGCCGGACGTGTCGGTCAAGGAGGTCGAGGACGACCTGACGAGAAGGAAGATCAAGGCCCGGACGCCGTCATGAGCCTGGCTGGTGGTGTAATTGTATGTAATGCCGTCATGGGGTTGTAATGCCGCTGGATAGGTCGTCGTCCGAGTCATGGTCTTGGACATTGTACATCATCATCTCACTGGCTTCAGGAGCGAGCGCGGGCCGAATGCATTAGCGATTAGAAGACAAGAAAGCAAAGATCATTAATTCCTAGACTACTACTGATGCTAAACGAGTGCGTCCCTGCTGCCCCCCTCGACGACAACCGCCGACGACAGCGAAGAAAAAGGGGCAGGGGAACTGAACTGGCGATCTAAAAACAAGACGGTGGGGGCGGGAGTCTGACAGGGAAGGGGGCAACGAACGATGCAGTGAGGACAACATGACGCGCGCGCGCGCGAGAGAGAGAGAGAGAGACCAAGCGAGTGTGGCTGTGGTGGTGGGAGCGAGCGGATGGCCGGGGAACGGGAGCCTCACACACCAGACCGGAAGAAGCCCGCAGAGGAAAGGGACGCGGAAGAAGGGGAACAAAACAGAATCGCCGACGCTTTTGGTGGGTGGGTGCCGTGTGCCATCATCTTAGTTGATGGTGCCCTTGGTGGGGTTGTGCTCCTTGTAGGAGGAGAAAATCTTGTCCTCGTCATGGCCTTGACGCCTGGGTGCGGGAGGGGGCGTCAGTGAGGTGCTTTTCTGGGGTGAGGGTGAGGGTGAGGGGGAGGGTGAGGAAACAGGGGAAGCTCACTGCGAGTCGACAAGACCCTGGGGGGTGCCCCTGACAGGCTCGGTCTTCATCATCTCATACGGCAAGCCGGTCTCCTTGATGGTATCGCACTGGACGCCACCCTCGAGGTCGCACGTCAGCTTGTAGCCGTCCTTGTGCGTGGGCTGCTCGTGGCCCTGCTCATAGGACTTGTACAGCTCGCGGGGCTCGACCAGCTTCTCGTCCTGGAACATGTTGGGCTCGCGGGTGGGCTCGAGGAAGTCGTTGTCGAAGATGGAGGGGTCGGTCACCAGCCACGTGTGGGGGCGCGTGTACTCGCGCTCGTTGCTCGGGTTGCGGCGGCTGCCGTCGTGGGACATGTCCTCCGAGGCGGGCATGACCTGCGAGTTCTGGGTGCCCGTGTGGCGGTTGCGGCGCTGGATGACGTTGCCGGTGCCGGGGTGTTCGTCGGTGGGATGGGTCCACTCCATCTGGGGGCGGCCCGGCTGTTGTCCCTTGAAGCTCTCCTTGGTCTCGCCGGTCAAGGGCAGGTTGTTCAGGAACTCCTTGGTCTCGCCCATGCTTGGCTGGCGGTTGCGGTACTCCTTGGTCTCGCCAGTGAGGGGCTGGTAGTTGAGGAACTCCTTGGTCTCGCCCATGCTCGGCTGGCGGTTGCGGTACTCCTTGGTCTCACCAGTAAGGGGCTGGTAGTTGAGGAACTCCTTGGTCTCGCCCATGCTCGGCTGGCGGTTACGATACTCCTTGGTCTCGCCGGTGAGGGGCTGGTAGTTGAGGTTCTCCTTGATCGGCCCGTTGCTGGGCTGGCGGTTGCGGTCCTCCTTGGTCTCGCCGGTGAGGGGCTGGTAGTTGAGGAATTCCTTGTCCTCACCCATGCTCGGCTGGCGGTTGCGGTACTCCTTGGTCTCGCCAGTGAGGGGTTGGTAATTGAGGTTCTCCTTGGTCGGCCCGTTGCTGGGCTCGCGGTTGCGGTACTCCTTGGTCTCGCCGGTGATGGGCTGGTAGTTGAGGTACTCCGGGGTCTCGCCACTGACTGGCTGGTGGTTGAACGTCTTCTTGTTCTCGCCAGTGGGCTCGTAGCTGAGGAACTGCTTGGACTCTCCGTGGTTCGGCTGGCGGTCGCAGAACTCGTTCATCGGCTTGCCCTTGTTCCAGTACTCGTAGCTCTGACCCTCAACCTGCTGCTCGTTGTTCCACGGCTTGCGCATCTCGGGCTCGTAGGTGTGGGGAACGCGGTTGGGCGGCATGCGGTTCTCGTTGACACGGGGGTTGGGGACCTCCCAGTGCTGCTGATCGGGGGTGAAGCCGTCGACATTCGTCATCTGGGCGGTTCCGAAGATGCCCTCGTTGCCGGAGTTCATCCGGTCAACCCTGTCGCCGTTGGGGGCGTCCTTGTTGAAGCGGACGATCCAGCTCTGGGTGAGGGGCGAGAACTCGCGGGACACCTTCTGGCCCTGGACGCGACCCGAGTCGAACTGATGGTCCATGCCCGGGTGCTGGTCGGGGTTCTTGGACCGCATGTTCTCTCCGCCGTGGCGCATCCACTCGCCGTTGGTGCGGCCGCCGCGCATCCAGTTCTCGCGCTCCTGGCTGGGGCCGCGCATCCAGTTCTCGCGCTCCTGGCTGGGCATCGACTCGTCCGTGGGCATCATCATGTTGTCCTTCGGCATGTTGCCACCGCTCTTCGTCATCTCTTGGGGAGCAATGTACTCGCTGCGGAAGGGACGGTACGGGGCCTTGCCCTCGAATTGCTCATGGCTGAGGAAGCCCATGTCGCTCGGCTTCTCGAGACGCACGTCCTCGCTGGGGTCGTGGCGGGCCTGGATGCCGCTGTTGCTGCCATGCTGGCGGTGGCCCTCGGTGTACTCGCCCTTGAACGGCGGGCGAGAGTCGAGCTTCTGGCCCGGCTTGTCGCTGCCGCGAGAGAGGGCCGACTTGATCTTGCCCCAGCCCTGGGTCTCCTTCTGGCCGTTGGTGGTGAAGAGGCCGTTGAAGGAGCCCGTGTTCTTCTTGTCGGTGTTGGTCTCCTTGTCGCCGTTGTAGCCGAGGGGTTGCTTGTGGGTGGTCTCCTCGAGCTTGCCAAACTTTTGAGCCTGGCCGCGGTCGTGGTCCGGCGACACCTGCTGCTGCTGCTGCTCCGGCTGCTTCTCGTTCACGGGCAGCGCCGTGGCAGACGTAGCCACGAGTGCCGTGAGGACGGTTTGACTCAGACGCATTTTGCGAGGACGAAGAGACGACTGGCCTGCTGCCGAGAGTGGTAACTGTGTCAAAGATGGGGAAGGAATGGAATGAGAAGCTGCTGGCTGGTGGTGAGCTGAGTCTTCTTTCCCCACGATCCGAACTCCCTTATATCAACACGGGAGAGGCAGATGCTCGCCCTGTGGCACCTCGCGATGCTCGCCTTCAGCGAGTGCCAACAGCACCCCGCGCCCTCAGGTGAAGCCAGATCGTATGACGGTTTGCGGTTGACGGCGGCCACACCCGGCGGGCGGGCGTAGGCCGGCCAGCACAGGCAACTGTTCCGCCGAGGCTGATTGGCAAAGACTGGTGGACGCTGGGGAAGCACATGGTATCATTGGGAGCCCCTGGCATGGCCTGGAAGACGAGGACGGGAGCCGCCCCTCGGGCAAGTCGGAGCACCGTGGGCCTTTGCTGCCCCTTGCGCAACCCCTTGGCAGAACCGTGGCAGGGAGACGATCCGTGCCAACAAACACCCCACGCTGCAACATGGCCATGTCATCGACATGAAACCACAGCTTCGCCAGGTCGAGACTGTGACGAGAGCCGGGGAATTCTCCGAGGATTCGGTTGGCCCGGCACGCTGGGACCGGTGTCTCACGCTTAAAACCGTGGACGTGGACGGGATCTGGCAGCCACCCACGAGATGGCGGGTTTGCGTATCCTTCCCGAGCTGTCAGAATCCCACCTGGGTTGTGCTGCCCAAGCTGCGTCATGCAGCAACCCGTCCCCGCGCTGCCTCCATCGATGGGGCGTCCACGAAGCCTCTGAGGCAGTCCAACGTGGCACAGGCGGGCGCTGGCAAGGACCTGGACCCGGCACTCACTTGATGCGTGGATGGAGGCCGATCTCCCGACGAGATTGTGCCATGGCGGCGACGGCTGGCGGAGCTCGCCACCTGCTGTACATCCACCGATCAGAAGCGACAAGAGAGTTGGGTTGATGAAGTGAAACGTTCATCAGGATATCATACAGGCCCTCTATCTATCAGTGACACATTATGTAAGTTGCAGCCTCTATATGCCCCGCGCCGTGACCGTGACAATGCTCCAAGTGATAGACAGGAGAGCGGGAGGGGAGATCCTGCAAGCCGGCCGGCGGCGGCGAGGCATGATGCCGGTGCATCAGGGAAGGTTGGTACAATGAGAGCTGGGAGACTACCCGCTCTTCTCTGACGTCGAGGTCTGAGAGGGCTCAGAGGGAGGCGGGGGAGGGGGGGAAGAGGAGGGAGGCTGGGCTGGGTCCTGGGGTTTGCCGAACCAGCCGCTGAAGCTGCCCGTCATGGTCTTCATCATCTCCTTCTGGGCCCTCTCCTGCTCGGCCTGCTCCTCCTTGAGCCACTTTGCGCCGTTCTTGCGGATCTCCTCCTCGATGGCCATGTACTGGCGGATGCCGTGCTCGCGAGCAATGTCCTGCAGCATCTTCCCGTGGGCCAGGGCCTCCTGTGGGCTCTCCTGCCCCTCGGGCGGGACCATGAGCGACATGTTGCTCGGCTTGAGGCCCAGGGCGCTGCTGAGCCAGCCCATACCGCTCGGTGTGTCCTTCTTCTTGCCCCGAAGAGCCTCGAGACGCTTGTTGTGCTCGGCGCGAGCAATGGCCTCGCGGCGGGCGAACTCGGTGGGAATGTCATGACCCTCAAACGACTTGAGCACCTTGCGCACGTCGCTGTATTCCATGGTGTGGATGAACTCGAGGAAGGGGACCAGCGAGACGAGCGTCGTGTCCTTGGCGTCGCCCGTCCACTTGGGGAGGATGATGGCGTTCTCGGGTTGCTCCCGCACGTGGCTCGGCTTGGTATCGATCATGATGACCTTGGAGAGGTCTCGGTTGAGGTACGAGAGATCCTGTGGCACAAGGGGGAAGGGGGTCAGCTTGGCAACGAAACGGGGGCGGCAGCAGCAGCGCCTACCTTGACCAGCTCGCCATCCTTGTACTTTGTAGCCTCCCGCGTCAGCGGCCACATGATGAAGTGGTACGGGTCGAGCTTGCGGAGGACAGGCTCGGCCATGAACATGGGCACCGAGGTGAAGACGACGATCTCGTAGTACTGGCTGAGGTAGTGGAGGAAGTAGTCGACGCCGGGGCGTTTCGCCACGCGCCATCCGTGCTCGCGCGTCCATTCGCTGTGCACCAGCATGTCCTCCAGGCTGAGACAGAGCGTGTACGGCCTGGCGAAGGACGGGTCGGGATCTGGCAGCAGCTTGTTGAACGCGGGCTCCTGGTATGCCGTGAGCGTCTCACCGTAGCGGGCCCTCACACGATCCCACCAGAGCACGGGGCCCCAGCCGTTGGGCACGTCGGGGTGGCTGGCGAGCTCGTCGTCGTCCCAGTCCCTGCCGAGATAGACCGTGGCACCGACGAGACCCAAACCCAGGGCGGCATACAGGCCCATCATGACCTTCTTGCGCCGACGATCCGCCGACGAGACGTATGCAGAGGCGGGCAGCTCCCCCTTTGCCCGACCACCGCCGCCTGATGTGGCAGTCTCCGCTTCGTCGGCGGGCTCCATCGAGGACGACCGGCTGCGCTGGGCCTGCTCGTACTCGAATGTGGAGGGGATGCCCTGTGTGAGGTCGGGCAGCTGGGACAGATCAGGCACAGGCTCGGCGTCGGCGTCGGCGTCGCTGGCTGGGGCTGGCTTCGTGGGGGAGGCATCGTTCGTCGCGGGGGTCGGGGTCGGGGTCGGGGAGGAGGAGGAGGAGGAGGAGGAGGACTGGGTCGGGATTGTCGGTCTCGGTTGCTGTTGTGGCTTCGTGGACTGGCTCGGCGGTGTGCTGGATGGTTTCTTCTGTGCTGGAGGCGAAGCCTTGAATCTCGATTGCTTGTTCCCCTTGGCCATGCCTCGACTCCAGACGATGGGGAGGGCGCGCTGTGGCATCGCTGCCGATGTCGAGAGCGCCGCCCTGGCGCCATGCGCCGAGCGCGATGCGACGAGGGACAGCATCGTGTGCAGCGCCGATTCGACGGCGGGTTGTGACGAGTCGGAGAGGTTCCAATTGATGCCGCAGCAAAGGGGCAGCCTTGCTGGCGGGGGGGAAGAGGGAGGGCTGGCGGGGGAGTTGGCTGTGCTGCCGTCGACTTTCGAGGTCGAAAAGCTTTCGTCGCTGTGATGCTGCCAAAAAAATCATGCTCACCTCCCGTTGGCTGGATGGATGGCTGGACCCGCTCTTCCGCACGGACCACCGTCAATGGCAGCGCAAAAGGCCCATGCTCCACGAATTGACGGCGAGAAAGCGGGGGATTTCGTCATTGGTGGCATCGTCGAGTCGTCACATCCTTGTCCATGGCGCAGCTGCGCTCACGTGCCACTCTCCCGCTTCCCAGTCTTCGTTTTGCCGCCTGCTGAATGCTGATGCTCTTCGGCAACACCACCACCACCACCACCACCACCACCACCACCACCACCACCACACCCTCCCCATCTCCAACCCGCCCCCGCCCCCGACCCTACTCACGGCCACTGCTGCACCTCCGAATACCCGACCCGCCGCCCTTATTGTCCCGGTCTTCCCCTCGCGCCTGGCCCTGACTCGACACCCTCCTCCCCGACCGACTGCCATCGATCCCATCCACGACTCCTCGACCCTCCGCCTCGCAACTGCCCGCTGCCCCCATGAGACACAACCTCACCACTACCTCTCGTCTCCCCAGCATGGCCGCCGCGGATGCATTGTAGTGGGTGGTCCAGTCGTCACACCTCTGCACTCACGATGGGACCACCCGCCGACATCTGCCCCTTCGACCAACCGAGCTCCTCGCCCTCCACCGGCCCCCCAACTGCCTCCACCACAGCCGCTTGATCGCTCTTGTTGCCGCGAAACACATAGATCTTGCCCAGCCGCTACCATTCTGGAAACACACACAGCAGCTTGTCGCAGCCATATCGGTCGTCTCCAGTCTCTGTACCAAGTAGGTGCCCCGTCGCCCCTGTGCCACAGCACTCTCTGACAACTTGCCACCCAGCCCCACGCGCCACCCTCATCCAAATTCTCAGTCGACGCGACCCTTCCTGCCCCTCGACCGACAAGACCAAACATGCCTCGCCGACCAACCGCAAAGGCGTCCCGTGCCCTCAACCGGGCCGCGCTCAAGACGCCCATCACCTCGGGCTGCACAACACCTCTCAGCTCCGCGCTTCCCTCGACATACACCTCCGAGATCGAATTCGATCCCGATGACCCCACATCACAACTGGCCATGGCCGCGCTGACGCTTGACGAGCCGACGGCGGCACAGCGAAAGAAGACACGGGAGAAGAGGAAGCCCTTTCGGTTCATGGACTTGCCGGGCGAGCTGCGAATCAAGGTGTACGCCCACCATTTCGCCGGGACGGGCGATGTCATTGATCTCGATCCCGACAACCACAAGCGCATTCACCAAAAGCTGGCCATCCTGCGGACCAGCCGAACAGTACACGCCGAAGCGTCGCATGTCTTCTTCAGCACGCGCACCTTTCGCATCTTTCCGACCATTCCCGGGCGCCCCTTCAAGACAAAGAAGCCCCTCCTGGCGAGGTTGACGCCACGCCAGCGCAGCTGCATCACATCCCTCGAGCTGCGGCTAGGTCCTGGCTTCAACAAGCCGCCTCGCGGATGGGTCGTCAACCCGGCGCTTGGCCTCAGCGACTGCCTCAACGTGCGCCGCCTGACGGTCTTTGTCGAGTGCGACCCGAGCGACAACATCTTCAACGGGTTCCGCGTGTCTGACGGATTCTACGAAGAGTTCTCGGCGAGTCTTTTGTACAACACGTTGAACGACATGACGTTCCTTGACCGCGTCCACTTTGACGCATGGACCAGTGTCAAGAAGACGGGCGTGATGATGAGGCGCCTCATGGAGGCAGCCACGGCCCAGGGCAGACGCATCTGCTGGGGGCCCGAGAGGGGATGGACGGACCACGACGAGGCGCCAGAGATCAGCCATGCTGCTCTCTCACTCGGCCTCCTGGGAGCAGGCACGAGGGTCGCTGTGGTGGCGTAGGAGGATCAACGGAAGGATGAACACGGGCATCTCAACTCGCTCATTCAGTGGACTCGGCGCGACGGTGTGACGATACGGGTTAGTTCTGATGTATATTGTTCTGGCGATGGCGCGGGTCCGCTCGCTACTTGCGAGAGGAACGCCGCCTGATGATGATGATGAATGCACGTCTTTGCTCTTCAACACCAGGGTTGTCATCAGTCCTTCGCGGGTCCTCACTAGACAAGACCGTGCAATGCTGCGATGATGTCCTTGGCCTCGCCCCTGACCTCCTCGACAATCTCACCAGCCCCCATCACCTTCTTCACAAGCCCAACACCAGCCCCGGCGTACGTGGCCGTCCTTCCCTCCGGGCCCCACGCCTCATCCCCCTTCTTCACCACTGCGTCGTGTCTCTTCTGCAACTCTTCAAACCCCACGCCCTCCTGCTGCTCAACCCAGCTGCGGTTGATGACGCCCCTCGGCGACCACGCCTCCGGCCATCCAAACGTTCCCCTCAAGTGATTCCACAGCTGCGTCCGCACCGTATTGCTCCCCCCATCCCTCGCCCGCACCACTTCATCCTGATACCCCTTCGCGATCCTCGCCTCCCTCGCCGCCAGGAACCGCGTCCCCATCGCCGCCGCCGCCGCTCCCACCCCAAGCGCGCCCACCACCCCCCTCCCATCCACGATCCCACCCGCCGCAACCAGCGGCACGTCCCCCCGTCCCGCATCTGCCAGCGCATCCGCGATCTCGGGCAACAACGTGATGAACCCGCTCCCGTCCTTCACCCGCCCGTGACCCCCCGCCTCGGCGCCCTGCACGACCAGCACGTCCGGCGGCGTGGATGATCGCACCACGGCGTCCACCGCCTCCGTCAACGTCCCGACCTGCAGCCAGATCTGCGTCCCCGGCGACGCGGCGCGCAGCGCGACGGTCCACTCATCCACCTCTGCCTGCCCGTTCCGCGGAGCAAAGAGCCATGCCGCGGCGGGCGGGTGGGCCGTGATGGCGGCGATGGCGTCAGGGAGGGAGGACGTCCAAAGCTGGAAGGCGATGCCCACGGGGAGGAGCTCCCCGGCGGGGGGAGGGGTGGGGAGGAGGGCGGCAAAGGCCGAGAGGTCGGTGTAGGTCCAGGAGGGGGTGAGGCCGGGGCCGATGAAGGGGAGACCACCGGCACGGAGGACGGCGTGGGCGAGGGATGGGCCGGTGAGCACGCGCATCGGGGCGGAGACGATGAGGGGGGAGGCGGTCCATGGGTAGGTGGACTGGAGGGTGTGACGGAGGCGGACGGATTGGGGGGTGCTCGTGGTGGACATTTTTGCGGCTGCTGTGGTCGTGTGCGGTGGTGTTGTTCGTGGGTGGATGGTGATGTGGGTGAGTTGGTGGGCGACGGGACGGAATGGCGGTGGTCTCATGCTGGATGGTGGGGTTGAAGGTTGTGGGGTGATGGTGATGTCGTTTGACGCTGACCAGAGTGTCGATGCTGTTCCTGTGGTTGCAACAATGCGATGACACGAAGCAGGAACCGTTGGCCTGAGAATGGCGATCAGATCGAGACCCTTTTGGAGTTTGCATTCACGATGCAACGAAAGCTGCACTCAACATGTCGACTCATACATGACGAACCGGCAATTGACCCCGCGGAGATGTTTTGGCGGTTGGTCTTGGGATTTGTCAACATCCCCGACCGTCACATCAGGAACAACGCAAGTCCAATGACATTTGCATCACAATCATCGTGGACTCAGTGAGTGAGGCCCGACACTGACACTCATGGTGTCTCTGTGTTTATCCTGGCGTCGCGATGCCGACAGGCCCGGAATGTCTGCAACCAGCATGTCAGCTACCAGTCTCAACAAGCCGCCACTGCCCCGTCAAGACTCAAAAGTTACCAACCGACGGTACCATCTTCTTCTCTACTCATTTCTCCCAGTGCACGAGATGTGCTCGCTCACCATCAAACGGACGCGACCAATTTGGGGGAAGAGGACGTGTCGCATTTGCCCAAGGGCAGCGCCCCGATCTGCATCGCAAGCTGACTGTCACGACAAGCAATGACCATCAAACCCGACAAGCAAACATGCAATTGTGCCCCTAATGGACGGCATCATGGGCAACACACGACGATGAATGCAAGCTCCCATCACAAAGGCAGTGTCGTCACTGACGCCGTTTGTCTCAAGACCACAACGTCATCGTCATCGGACGCAGCTACCCCGGGCCGAGCGCCACTCCCCTGTCCAGTGTGCACGCACCAGGCCGCGCGTCCCTGGCACGCCTGGCTGGTCCCCACTCCGCTGAATGATCGCAATCACCTCCTGGGCAAAGCAATCATCGCGTTTCGCGGCGATGCCCATCGACCGATGGCTGATCGCGACCGACGAACCGGCAATGGTCATTTAGCCCAGGTTCGCGGAGGGTCAGCACCGGGCCTCGGCACCGGGGTTCTCGTGGAAATGGAGCATATCGCGACAAGCGTGACTCTTGATTCGAAATCGAGGACCGACTGAGTCGCCATCGCAGCATTCTTGCTCAACGGCAGCCTGTCTTTGTCGTTTGCACGCGAAATGACCGAGGTTCGCTCACTTGGCTTGATGAACACGCTGTTGTGGGTTTGACGCGGGGATCGAATCTCGCGTCCTCAGCTCTTCGCCCCGACACGAGCCAGGGCCCGGCCGTCGCCCGGAAATTGGCACAGACCAGGCCCGACGGTAAACGAGATTCTCGCTGTTGTCGGATCGGGGCCCTGCGTCTCAATTTCCCGGCGGCGAGCATCGGACCCGCTTCCGGGCGACCCGGTGATCGGGAGCTGGGACACAGACACATCGGTCCAATGGCACCCCAGCGGTGCAAACAACAGGTGAATCAATGTCGGAGATTTTGGTGCGCGCTGTCCATGGGAACGAAACCGGCACCTGGAAGCTGGGATTGGACTCGTTGATGAGTTCGGGGTTGGAAAGGCAATGTGCACTGCCTCATTCAACTTTGAGGGGACGGGGAAACACGGGCAAATCCATGACGAACAGACTGGGACCTCATCGATGGGCGGGATGTTGATTGATCCCGCATGCGCATCACAGGCCGGGTCTGCCACAGAGCTCACGTCACAGCACCAGGCACTGACTGGCAGGTCTCCCAACTCGCTGCCAGAAGATGACGAGATGAAGTTACCCATCTCAAAAGGAAATCTACATGCGCCGTCGCTGGCGACCGCTGCGTCAAAGAGACGCCCGGCAACTCATACTCAAAAAAACTTCCTCCCCCCATTCCAAACCAAGTCCCCGTCAACCAACTCGCACCGGTCCCGTCCCGGACGACTGCGAAACATGTCCCAAATGTCCTGCTTCTCCCCAAAGTAGACAAAATAGGCTCTGGGCCATTCCCGCTTGCGGAGTCCTGGGAACCGCTCGCGCGTGATACCGTGGAACCTCTGACCACATACAATCTTCTCGAGACTCGGGAGAAGCCATGCGTAATCTTCCGCCTCCTTTCCCATATTGTATTTATGCCGAGCTTCGGTGCCCTCGTCGGGACGAGCCATGAGGTCAGAATACCCGCCATGTTGAAAGCTGGGATCGACAAGTGAATCGTCCATCATCATCTCATCGACACCAGCGGCGACCTTGGCAAAGTCTCGACGGTTGAACCCAGGCTGATCAGGATTTGCCTCCGAACGGTTGTAGCCGGGCATGTCGGGGTAGGTGTCCAGCAGAAAGACGAGGGTTTTCAGCTTCGTCAATCGAGTGAAGTGCGTCCGGATGACGGCGTGGTCAGGCGTCCACTGGTGCTGCCACATCTTGCCGGGGCTGACCGACAGGTACAGAGTCTCCAGCGCTGTCAGGTTCCCCAGGGCCATGATGACATCGCGAGAGAGTGAAGCGCTGTCCGGGGACTCGGGGGGGCCGTCCGAGATATCCGAGCCCAACGGCCTGATGGCCAGCTTCAAGCTGGTCAGTCGGGACCAGCGGCCGGGGTCGGAGAAAACGACACCGAACGAACGAACGGTCGTTGAGCCGAGCAGCAGCGACTCGATCTGGTCAGCATGTCGAGCGAGAAATTCTTCGGAAGCTCCTGGAGGTGAACCGCGGCAGTACTTGGATGCGGACCTGCCGACGCCATCCCCAGCTACGACACTCTTCAGTCTCGGCAAGTTTGGCGTGGCGGCAAGAGCCTTTTTGAACCCGTGGTCACGGGGATCGGGGAACCCGAGGAATTCGAGAGTAGGGACCAAGAGTTGCGACCAGGCACTGTCGTCAAAGCATGTTGCTGGGAAGGTCCTCATGTCCCGTAACAAGTGACAAGCTTCAGAGAGGTCGAGGGACACGGGCCGGAGACGATCCAACTTCTCACCGAACTTGTCAAAGGTGATGGTGCTGTGGCCGGGCACGATGCGAAGCGTCTTCAGCGTGTGCTGGGAAGGGGCCACAACAGCCATGAATTGGTCCGAAGCTGATCCTTTCTCGACGTGGACGTCGAAAAACAAAGTCTCCAGGCGGCCCGGGCGAACTTGGCCGATAAGATCGTCCGTGCCGAGCAGAACCCTCCAGTCATGCTCTTGACGATAGGCCGTTTCATTTTGGGGAAACCGTCGGAATCGCCGATCGCGGAATCGCCGATCCGATGCCGCGGTAGCGGCTTTGGGAACCATGCAACTCATGTCGTGGAGGTAGAGGTGCTGGAGAGCCTGGTGCTTGAGAAGAACGTGGTGCAGCCCGATAGCCGCGTGTTTGCCGAACACAAGTGGATCCGAACATTCAAAGGCCGTCATGTTCGGGACGCACCTATCCAGGACGACCTGGATGAGCTTTCGGAACTTCGGTCGGTAGACGTACTCATTGAGTTGATCACCGACAGCTTCGAGGTCCAACGGCCCGTCTGACCACGCGTTGAAGTTGGCCCTGTCGTTCTCGTTCGCGTCGGCAGGCAGCCCCTTAAGCTTTTGCAGGAACATGTCCCCAGCCATCTTGTGGAGGGCTCCGTCGAGGGTCGCCACGGAGGGATGGACTCTGAGCACGCGGATGTGGGGACCGATCATGGGACGGGTGCGAAGGATGAAAGTGTCGACGTAGGATGCATCCATCATTTCGTCAAGGCGTGCCCTGGATTGGGGGTGAACGGGGTCGCGGAAGGCCTCCTCGTCACGCAGTCGCTGGAGGAGAGACAGGGAGCGAGGGCTGAGATCGAGCAAGACGTCGGCAAACTGATATGCGCGGGCGACTCGAGTCCAGTCCTTGTGCACCAGTGCCAGGCGAGCAAGCATCTTCTTGTCGTAGCGGAAGATGTAGCAAATGCGAGCGACAAAGTCCGGTGAATAGGGGCTGGTCCATGCTCGGGGGTGCAGCTCCCCCTCGTCATCGACGTGGTCATGTTCGAGATCCGTCCAGGCGCTAACGGAGCCCCCGTCTACAGCCTGGTTGGTCTCCTCCGCCACGAAACAATTGAGGTGTCGCGCAGCTGGATCCTCGTCGAGGACGAAGGATATAGCCGGTGAAGGAAGACCCTTAACCTTGTTATACATCTCGTCGAACTCGAATGGAACTCCAGTGGAAGACTCCATGGACGTCTCCTGCTCTGGCAGGATCAGGGACATTTCGGGCAAGTGCTCTGAACTGGAAGCGATGTTGGTTAGCGACCATGCATTGATGGAGAACCCCAGGGAAGCTGGTATCGACATGAAGGAATGCGAGCTTACTTTGGAACGCGGTCAAGGTTACCTGCCGTTCACCGTGTTGCTTCTCTGACGAGGCTGAAGAGAGGAGAGGGCGGGAGCCGCACCAGGCGAGGTACAATACCCTGCGACGTGGCTGCCTTGGACTAAGCCGAAGGGTTGGACGGCCCCGAGGAGCTGGCCGATGCCGCGAACTGGGGCGGTGCCGGGGGGGTGGGCCCCGCGATGGAATCGGACGATGCTGAAAAGTTGGACGGTGGGCAAAGTGCAACAACCTGTCGCAGTGATGCGGCGGAGAGTCCCAAGGAGGTGGCTGACGCCGAGGTGAGCGGTGCCGGAGGGGTGGGCGGCGCTGAGGAACTAGACGGTGCCGGGGGGTTGGGCGGCGCAGAGCAGCTGGCTGGTGCCGAGAAAGTGAGCGGTGCCGGTGGGTTGGGCGGCACTGGGGCACTGGGCGATGCTGAAGAGTTGGAGGTTACCGAAGAGTCGGGCGGTGCCGATGAGTTGAGGGTGCTGAGTCGAGGCTGCCGAGGAGTTGGACGACGCCACAGAGTTGGACGATGCTGAGGACTTGGGGCGTCTTGAGCAGTCGGAGGACGATAAGGAGTCGGGCGATGCCAAAGATTTGGACGATGCCGAGGAGTTGGATCAAGCCGAGGAGTTGGGGGGTCCTGAGGAGTCGGAGGAGGATGACGACTTCGACGACGAGTAAGGCGCGGGCGACGAGGTGGACGGGCTGAGTGAGGGAGGAAAAACATTTTGCTGGGATTCGGGGGGAAGATGGAAAATACAGCGTTTTTCAACCAGCGACGCGACGCGACGCGGCATGGGTGAGAGATTGAAAAGTTGGGGTTTCTTTTTCACGACAGCTGCCTCTCCCTTCCTGGAGGGGCCCGGGCTCGGGATCCGACTGGACGGGTCTGCGGTTGCAGGCCTGCACCCAGCTGCCAGGAGCCGGGGAGCCGGGGCACCAACGGCAATCGGCCCCACATAGTCGTTCTGTCAGGTGTGCAGCAATTCCGGGGCCACGGACACGAAGTCCACCAGACATTTTGGCAATCTTGACAAACGGAGCAGCATGGAGTCCACCACTCGAGCGAGCATTGCGTCGGTGAATATATCAATGAACAAGGAAACAAGACTCCCAAACCTGTCAAGTGAAAAGATTGGTAAACCAGGAAACCAGCATGGACACTGGACACGGCCCAAAAGCCCCGGCTCTTCATCGCGTTGGTCCGTCCAGAGTGCCGCAGCTTCCACCGATCAGGTGACTGCGCGTTTTGATGCACCGACCCCGATGCCAAGCCGTGCCAGGTGGGCGGGTGCGGGTGCCAAGCAAGTAGAGACGGGGTATTACGGATACAGAAATCCGAATACGAATCGCCGCGTCGGCGATGCAGTGTGCCACTGCATCCTCGGCGCGTTTGTCAGTGTGCCAGATGCTGGAAGATGCAATGACAACAAACAGACTCGGGGGGCGCACTTCGCAGCGAGTCAATCCGCAGATTGGAACACAAATTTCACTACCTATCAAGATGCATATCTCAATACATGCTGATGCTGCCAGTGGTGGCGGTGGTAGCATTGAACACGGCGTTGAGGATTGGTTGGTAGGGATGGTCACGATCGCAGGCACAGTTTCGACAGCGAGCAAAGTCAAAGCCACAGTCTCAAGGGTAGGTGTCTAGGCTTAGATGTCAGCCACAGGTCTGGGGGAGCATCTAGGGAGCAACAGGGGTAAGAATCGCTGCTGGTCATCGCTGGCCGACAAGTACGGTTGTGCAACTTACACTCCTGTTAAACAGTCTACATAGTCTGGGTTACGACAGTTAATATGTGCTACCGGACATCGGACATCCGACTTGGAAGCAACAATAGATACGCCGCCTGATATATAAGAATCGACCATCTTCCCAGGGAGCGCCTCGAGCTACAATCCAGGTCGTCATAAACTGCCAAGTATACCACAGCCGTCGTTGACATTAATACTCAGTCTCAGAAAATGGCACCCCCGACGGGAGTGAACCGGAAGTTTCCTGATACTACCTCTCTGCTACAATATTTATACCAAGACATCCGTCACTTCCGTGAGATCTCGTCCGACGACATTATCCTACATCCCGCCGACCGTGACCTCTCGACGCCGCCGAGACCCCCGGTCAGGGGAGTTGTTGCCGTCCAAGCACACGCCGAAGCGCTGGTGGCCGCCACAGGCGGCACCTTGTCCATGGACATCGACTCCATCACCGCGAACGACCACTACGGCGTCGCCCTGGGAACAATTCGGGCGTCGCGAGAGGGGGTGGAGGCCCTGGCCATTCCAGTTTGCGGCGTGTGGAAGTTCAAGGATGGGAAGGCGGTCGAGCACTGGGAAAATGCACATGATGCCGCCAAGATCAGAGACTGGATCGCGCAGGGCACCGGCCCGAATTGACGAAGCTTTCTGATGCCGCCCCTTGACAAGATGCTGATGACATGGAAACTAACAGGTTGCATCATCGACGAGATGCCCTCATCGCCCTGGAGCGACAAGTGCGACACTACAAGGGGGAGGGAAGAAACGAGGGGCTGCCGGGGAATGCGGGGGAGGACAAGCACAAGGGAAGAGGGGCAAGAGGGGCAAGTGGGACAAGTGGGACAACAAGCCTTATCGCGTTGCTTTGTTGATATCGATAGCCAGATAGCAAAAATGTACAGGAGAGACCAGTTGACACTTGCCAAACGGCTTCCACCGCCACCATACACTGAAGAGGAGCATCACCTGCCAAACGGACCGAACATCGCTTTGCAAACCCGACATGCCGCCCGCGTTCGACAAACAGACCTACTAGCACCACAGGTTTCTGTCCGAGGCCGCATTCGAGTGGCTGACGCCCTCCGCGACGTTTCTGGAAGTTGCCGCCCCTTTTCTTAGCTATCTGCCCCGCGATGCCCCCATCCTGCAGCTGGGCTGCGGCACCAGCGACCTCCATATCCACCTTCGACGACAAGGCTTCAACAATGTCACCAACGTCGACTTTGAGCCACTTGCTATCGAGAGGAGCCAGGCGCTGGAGCACGTGGAATTTGGTGACGTACGCCACCAGTACATCGTTGCCGACGTCCTCACGTTCGACCTGGGCCGCAAGTTCGACCTCGTTCTCGACAAGAGCACGGCCGATGCCGTCGCCTGCAGCGAGGGACCTTCGGTTCTGGCCATGACGCATCGTGTCAAGCATCATCTGACAGAAAATGGCGCGTGGCTGTCACTGACCTTCTCCGCGTCCCGATTCGAGTTCGACGATGGCTTGCTGCCACTCAGGACCGAGATCATCGACAAGCTCCCCACGCCCAAGAGGAAGCCGACGGACCCGGACGTCTTCCACTTCTGTCATCTCCTCCAAAATGGAACATCGGGCACGACGCTGGGTACCCAATTGCAAAGGCCCCGCCGGCGGTGCTAATGTTTTTCCACGTTTCAGAGTCGACATTGCACGGAGCTGGACAGCCCCCATTACAAACTGATTAACCAGGCAGGTCGACGGCACGCCCCGACACCGGCTTTCTCGGCCACCCTTCCCGCGAACCCTTTCGCTTGATGTTCTCGGTGGTTCGAAGTCACATTGTCTCGAGCTCCCCACTCCTTCAACCCGGTCGTCATCTCCCAACGTGCCGTTGCCAAGCACACACCTTCCCGCATCCGGGCCCCGACACCACGCCGGGGCCTAGCCGTCCGTGAGCACAACCGTCCCGTCGCGACGCCCACCGAAATGAACCATGGGCAGTGGGAGTGGAAGCGAAGAGAACGCCAATGCAGGCAATACCGACGCTGCTGGTCGGGCGAGTCAACCAGGTTTGATGGTCCGGGGAACATGTCCAAGATCAGACCGAGCACGGGGTAGAGGTCGCATCGGCGACGGATTGCGACCCCCGAATTCTCCAACTCGACGGCATCGCGGGATCTGTACAGCTTTTCCAAGGACTACGACCTGAAGGGAACGGAGGTTGAGGGCGATGCGATGGCAACCATGGCGCTGGAGCCGCGATGTCCCATAGAATTCGTCCATAAAAGAAGACGACGTCTGCTTGTGTTCAGCGTCCTAGAGCCTCATCCTCACGCCCCTCGGTCCTCCCAAGTCGTCAACATGCAGGCTCTTTCTGTTCTCTTCCTCGCGGCCTCGGCCAGCGCCCACGCTATCTTCCAGAAGGTTTCGGTCAATGGTCAAGACCAGGGCCAGCTTCGAGGCGTCCGAGCTCCGTGGAGTAACTACCCCATCGAGAACGTGAACCACCCCGACTTTGCTTGCAACAGCAACCTCCAGCTCAAGGACAACAATGTCATCACGGTCCCGGCGGGAGCGAGAGTCGGCGCGTGGTGGGGTCATGAGATTGGCGGCGCCCAGGGCCCGAACGACCCCGACCATCCCATTGCCAGGAGCCACAAAGGTATGCACTGAGACCGACGACGTCTTGGACTGTCATGGGAAGACACGTGAGCTGACTCCGACAGGCCCAATCATGGTATACCTTGCCAAGGTCGACAACGCTGCCACGGCCGGCACATCCGGTCACCGCTGGTTCAAGGTCGCCGAGTCCGGACTGAGTGGCAACACGTGGGCAGTCGACACCATGATCGCCAACGGGGGATGGCACTACTTCACGATGCCAACCTGTGTCGCCCCCGGCCAATACCTGATGCGCGTCGAGCTCATCGCCCTCCACAGCGCAGCGCAGCAGGGTGCCGCGCAGTTCTACATGGAGTGTGCCCAGTATGTCCCCCCAGCTGACGCTAAACAAGAACACCCACACTGACAACAACACAGGATCCAAGTGACGGGCAGCGGCAGCAACACGGGCAGCGCCAACACGGTCAGCTTCCCCGGAGCGTACTCTGCCAGCCACCCGGGCATCCATATCAGCATTTACGACGCCACCGGCAACGCGTTCAACAACGGACGCCCGTACCAGATCCCCGGCCCTGCTGTGCTTACGTGCTCGGCCAACGACAACGGCGGGTCGAACCCCAACCCAGGTAACCCGACGCCGACGCCCACGCCCACACCGGCCCCAGGAACCGGGAGCGGCCCAACGGCGCCCCTGTACGCGCAGTGTGGCGGCCAGGGATACTCGGGCCCCACGGTGTGCGCATCGGGGACGTGCAAGAAGACGAACGACTGGTACAGTAAGTTTTGCCCAGGCAATGTGGGGGTCACGACGACGATGCGCTGACATTTGACCCTAGGCCAATGCACCCCATGAGTGGGCCGAAGATTTTGAGATGCCAGAAGGAGTGCAGGATGGCAATGAAGATTCCAACCGAGGAACGGTGACGGGATGGAGGAGGTCACCCTCCAGAACCTCTGTCTAGACCATCCGCAGCCATCTCCAAGAACGGGGAAGATGACTCGCCCTGAAGAAGAGCTGGACATCGAAATTCCCTCAACAGCTCCAATGCCAGCTCCCAATTGCACAACCTCTACATGATGAACCTTGCAAATTGCTGCTCTGCCTGCGGACAGCCCGATGACAGCAATCCTCGTGTCATCCCGGCCATGCGAATATGTTGACTTGACGATATGGACATGGTGCAATGGCCTTGCTGTCGCAAAACGCTTGTCCTCAAGCCGTGGCGCAGCTGGTGCAGGTCACACAAGCCCCAAGAACACAGCACGACGATATCGTCCCTGCCAACGTCGCAGCCAGTGCCCGACTTTGGCACGGAGACAAGTGTCCGTCGCCTCCCTTGGCGACGGTTTCAAGTTATTGGCGAACTGCAGACCCCTCGCTTGCACTCCCCCAGTGGTGACACGCCCGAGGCAATTTTCGTTTGTGTTCCCACGCGACGAGGGAGAAAACGCACCTTCCAAGGTTCGGAGCCGGTGCGGCCGCAGTGGTGACTGAGTGCTTAAGATCTGCCTCTTTCCCGAAAGTCTGCGAATACGGATTACTCGCAATTCCTTGGGCGGCGTTGCATGTAGGAAACTGTCCTCCATCTCCTCCTTCCCCGCAATGATCGGCAGCTCATGCAGGGGCAGGAGGAGGGTCGAAATGTCTGTGCACACCAGTCGCAAAGGTGCGCGCTCGGGCTGGAAACAGCAAGTGGGGGTTGGTCTGAAGAGCGAGGGGCGGGGGAGGGGCAAACGAAGGCAGCAAACGTCGCAGTTGTCAACAGCTCTTGCATGGAGAACCGGCCGTTCGTGCAGGAAACCCGGGCGTCGTTTGAGGAAGTGCCTGGCCCCTCCAGTGCGGCCCGTCGCGAAGATCATGTGGATGTGATGGGTCGTGGCTTGCACATACGCATGTCGTGCTGCTTATCTGTCCCGTTCCCGCCCCCCCCTCCATAGTGAGTGACCGCATCCAAGCCAACTCCCAGCCATCTGTCGAACGAGGTACTGCTCCTGGCTGGGGACACAATGGCTGCAATGGATCCTGGCGCCAGAGTGATTGACAATATCCATTGGATGTAAGTGCAACCGGCGGGCGCGTCCGGGACGACAAGGAACTACGAGAGCTTGACTGACATGTTGCCCAATGCAGTGCGATTAACACGGGGTGTTTTGCCGCCAGCAATGCCATCTCTCGAACGCTCCTGGGCTTCAAGGACTTTGTCCGCGATGTGCGCGAGTCTCGGGCCGAGGTCGAGGACATTGCCAGTCTACTCCAGTCGCTGGACGGCGTCCTCGACATTCTCCGGGACGATGCCGACGCCTTTCCGCCCCAGCTGGCACGCTTAACGCCGGCATTGCTCGAGCGCAGCTGCGAAATCATCGGAGAACTGCACGGCTGCATTTCTGTGCTTGGTCGGGCAGGTATCCCCAGGGAAGAGAAGAAGGCGCGGTGGACAGCGAGCCGCGAACACATTGGCAAGCTCGAGGCAACACTGCTTGGGTACAAGACCGTTCTTGCATTGGCGGTTGATCTGGTCGCAATGTGAGTCGCCCCCCGCCCGTGACGATGCGCTCGCTGACACGATGGATAGAACGAGGAGAGGACAGGCAATGCATTGGCACTACTCAGTAGCGCAAGACGACTTCAGTGTGACGGATGCCATGCACGACGACGAAGAGGAGCTTGCCATTATGGCATCAAGAATCGGCGAGGCATCTGCACATCTCCAACAAGAAGCCCAACACAACGGGGCATTGGGAAGCCTCCGGTGGTACCTTGACGCGCTCCAACACTTCGCAATATGTGCGACCGAGATGGAGGGAGGGCGACACGACAGACAATTGGCAACCCCGTTCAGAGACGCGGCGGACAGTGCAGTCGCGATGGGACGCGTCGAGTCCCCGATCATCGCACCCGCGGACTATGGCATCGCCGCAATGCCATTAACGACGAACAACCAGGTCGGGGACATTTACAACGAGCAGCTGGACCGGCACACAGTCATGCCGCAGAATGAAAGGCCACCCACCCCTCCCCCAAGGTCACGAGCAAGGTCCAAGTCAGCTCCAGTGCCGCGCGACGACAGCTTCACAGGTATCGTCATTCCAGCATTGCCACAGAGCCCATGGACACCCCCGCAGCCCTTGCTCGAAAGGAGACTTGTCAACGCAGCACCTGGAGACCTCGATGGGGGAGATGGCGCCCGCCGGTCACCACAATATCTTCAACAACATGCGCATGTTCCAGCCAGTAGCACCCGCAACGGACATTCACGGCGCGCCACAGAAGGTCGACTCAGCAGCGCGTTCACCATAAACGACGTCGGCGGCAGCTCCCCAGACACGCAAAAGCAGATGCAGGCGGAACGTCAGCGCTGGCATGGCCTCCCACAAGGACTCAGCAACCAGCAAAGCTCGAATGACGTCACAACCACCGTCACCGCCTCCTCGCCATCCTCAAACACACGTGAGAGGTCAAAGTCATCGCGGTTTTCAAGCTTCATGTCGCGATCGCTTAGTCTCCGACGCAACAGAGCTGGGTCGACACCAGCACCACCCAATCCCCACCTCACGAGAGGTGATCGGGGCGCAGAGCCGGTCTCCATCTTCGGCTGCTCACTGGGGGCATCAATGGAAGTCGCCCGCGGTCTCGCGCCAGTCACCCACCCCTCAGGTCAAACCACTACACAGTCATTTCCACTCTGCGTGCTGCGATGCGTCTACTTTATCCGCTCGTCCTCGCCCTGCTCAATTGACGGCAGGGCACAACGGAGGAGCGGGCTGACAGTGCCGCACATTTTCGCCACGCAACCATCGCACGTGTCGCTGTCGCATCTCATTGACATCTTCTCAACACCATCCACCGGCTACGGGAAAAGCATGGACTGGTCGGCGTTCAACGTGCATGACGCGGCAGCGCTCATTTTACACTTCATTGCTTCGCTGCCCAGTCCACTGGTGCCGGAAACAACGGTCACGCGATGGGTATCGATGTCACGACAAGCAACAGTGTCGGGCACAGCGGGCACAAGAGTCGAGCAAGGACTCGACTTCTGGGAGGAGGCGCTGCTTGGGATCAAGGGCGGGAGGGGAAGGGGACTGGTGAAGTTGCTCCTTGGACTCTGGGGAGAGATCGCACAGCAGGCCGAGGTGAACGAGATGACAGCTGAGCGACTGGCCGGGTGCGTGCTGCAATCATTGGTGGGCGCAGGAGCAGCAAATGGCAAGAACGCGACGAGGTGTCTGCTGGGCCTCGCTTTCTTGATCAGGAGGAGAGCGGAAGACACGGCGAGCATAGGGCGAGTGGAGGAGGTGAGGATGAGGAACAAAAGAGACGAGGGGATGGGGGACAACGTCTTTTAAGGTCGAAGAGTAAACGGGACAAGACATTACAATCACTCGAGAAGGACGACGATCAAGCGTGGCGCATTAGGGGCTCGCAAATTTGCCGCAGTCGCGTCGACGTGGGGGGTGATGACCCAGGGCTAGGGTGCTGGGAGCAAGGGGGGCGCGTCCCCTATGTCAGCAAAATGAGGCGGCGTGCAACAATTTTGACAGTGACGGATTGGGGAAAGACAAGTCGACATTGAGGAGTGATTCGAATGTCATGGCCATTTCCATATAAGCTGTACCTCCCGCCTTCATTGAAAGAAACATGGACATCACTCTCAGCGTCCACGTCTTCACCACGCATCTTGACCACGCACCCACCTTGACCAACGTCAACATCAACCAACATCCAACATCCAACTCCCAGCGCCTCAACGACACTCGCTGCAGAGCCAGCCTTTGGCTCCGCCTCACCCCGAGTTCGATGGCATTGTCGACACTACATCTC
>MU839494.1:0-64376 GCA_030685255.1 Podospora conica
TTACCCTGTAACGTAAGGGTAATTACTATTAGGCGGAAGGGTATATACCCTAGAGCGGAAGGGTAATTACCCTTATACGGAAGGGTATTTACCCTGTAACGTAAGGGTAATTACTATTAGGCGGAAGGGTATATACCCTAGAGCGGAAGGGTAATTACCCTTATACGGAAGGGTATTTACCCTATAACGTAAGGGTAATTACTATTAGGCGGAAGGGTATATATACTAGAGCGGAAGGGTAATTACCCTTATACGGAAGGGTATTTACCCTGTAACGTAAGGGTAATTACTATTAGGCGGAAGGGTATATACCTTAAAGCGGAAGGGTAATTACCCTTATACGGAAGGGTATATGCCTTAGAGTAGAAGGGTAATTACTCTTAGGCTTTAACCCTAATTTTTTACTAAAAGGAATATAAATATATTTCTAGACTACTCGAAGCCTTTTCTACTTTCTTATATTATCCGGTCTACTTAATACGATATACTAAGGGCTAGTAGACTCTAAGAGCCTACGGATAATATTTATTACTACTTTCCGCCCTATCTCCTATTCTAGTTACCTTATCTAGTAACCTCTCTCCTCGGCCTACTCGATATCCGTCGTATTAGTAACGGACCGATAAGGGTAGCTAGCCTATCTCTTATACGTAATACAATTACTATAACCTTTTCCATCTACCCGGTTAGTCTACGAATAAGTAAAGAAGACGTTAGTATCCTAATACTCTATATAGTTATAGTAAGCTTATCCGCCTATATCGCCTATAGCGAATTAGTTAAGGGTATCTACTAAGAGGGTATCGATAATATACTTCTTTATAAAGAATCTAGGAGTTTCCTAAAACTCTAGCCAGATTTAGCCGAGGGGCGTTATCGGGTCGGTACGGATAGCGTTAACGTTAAAGCCGATAGGAGTTAATATATTAGCCTAAGTAGAGAGATACGGGACCTAGCTAATCGTAACCTAATCCGTAGTAAGGTTAGTAACGAGCTATAAAATAACTTAGTTATTAACGGTAATGTTAAAAGTATTACCCCTTAGGGTAGTTATAAAATACTTATCCGTTACTTATCGGAGTAATATACTATTTAGCTTTATAGCGAGCGTAGGGGATTCTTATAAAGCGCGAAGTTTATTACTTCTAGAACTATATAATAATTAGATATAGAAATATAGTAATAATAAACCTAGTAAACTTATAACGTAATTAGGGTTTTACCCCGGTCCCCGTTAAAATTACCGAGAGGTATTTTATCGTAAGATAGCGACTTGTCGCGGCTTTAAAGATTAATATTAAAGTATACTTATATTAATTAAGCTAAAGAGAGGTAGGCTTACGAAGGTCGTTAAAGTAGTCGAGGTATAAGGAGGGTAGTATTAAAAGAGGAGGGTAGTATTAAAAGATAAAGTTTATATTAGAAGAGGAAGCGGGATACGAAAATATATATATACTAGAAAGGGTCTATATACGTATACGAATTCTGAAATACCCTACTAAAGTATAGACTAATTATAAGATTAATATATATAAGATAAGATATATAGATTAAACGGGTAATTAAGGTATCCTATTAAAGGATAATAGTATTATATAAACCTGAAAATATAACTATATCGTAGAAGCTAAAGGGTAAATGCCCTTTAGATCTTTAGCGGTTAAATTATATCTAATTTAGTCTTCTAGCCTTCCTCTACTCCTAGGCTACTAGCGGGGTAACTATAGTATATCGGAGAGTAGAAGGGCGAATACTTATTAGCCCGAGTAAAAGATTATAGTATACTTACTTAGAAGCTAAAGGGTAAATACCCTTTAGATCTTCGGTCGGTTTACTAAAACAAAAGTACTACGAACTACTATACCGAACCGCTTCCTAGAAGAATATTACCCTTACGATAATACTTTCCCGAAATACCTCCTATCGTTAAAGATTAAAAAAATTATTTAGAGAGATAGCGTAAGTATAGAGTTAGCAAATATATAAATACCCTTAGGCCTGTTACTAAAAGTATAGAGTATAGTAAGGCTAGAGCCGGCGATAAGGGCGGCTCTAGGCGCGTATATAGTTATATAACCCTAGGTTACGTAGTCGGGAGTTAGCCTACGTTACGAGAGATTACCTCTCGCTACCTCACGCCCTAGACTTTTAACCCCTCGACGAATAATAATTATCTAACCTAGCCCCTAGGGTACGCCCCTTTTACGCCGTATCGACCTATCTACCGTATTCGACGGAGCTAATATACCCCGACCGATAGACGCGTAAGGTATACCTATCTTTAGGTAGCGCTATAGCGAGTTAGATATTTAAATACTAATATATTTTAGTTTAACTTACCGTTATTAATTAGCTATATAAGGTAGTTAATATCGATACCCTCGTCGGTTAAACCCTTAATAATATACTAAAGGGCTGCTAAATAAACTCGAAGGTTAGATTTAGGTATAGAATAATCGTTTATTATTTATTAAGTAGTATTAGTATATTTTAAATATATAACGGCCGCGGACGAGTAGGCCTAAGGGCGCTTAGTAGACGAACCGGTAACTTAAATATCGTCGTTAATAGGGGTAGTACCCGAAGGGGCGCCGCTACCTATAGGAGTAAAGGCTAATATTAGGATAATCTCGGGCGGATAGCTAAGAGCTAAAGATAAAGGAAGAAAAGCCGGAGGTAGATATAAAAAAACGAAGAGGGGTTGGGGGGCGCGGGTAGTACTCGGAAGGGGGGAGACGGCGAATAAAAAAGAAGAAGGAAGGAAGGATAGAGTAGGATACCTTTTTATACCCCTAGGAAGGCCTCCGAATATCCGGGCCCGGGGACCGAAAGCGGGGTAACGGAGGTAGGGAAGGAAGTATAGGCTACTTATACGGGTAGCTAATATATACTTTACTATAGGTATAGATTATAGTAGCGTACGGACTAATAGAAATACCCCTTACTTAGAAGCTAAAGGGTAAATACCCTTTAGTTCTTCGGTCGGTTTACTAAAATAAAAGTACTACGACCTACCGTACTAAACCGCTTCCTATAAGAATATTACCTTTACGATAATATATTCCCGGAATACCTCCTATCGTTAAAGATTAAAGAATTTATTTATAGAGATAGCGTAAGTAATAAGTTAGATAAATAAGTAAATACCCTTCGGCTTATTACTAAAAGTCTAGAGTATAGTAAGGCCTATTACGGCGTAAGGGTAGCGTACTATAGGGGTTAGGTTAGATAACTATTATTCGATGAGGGGTCGGAAGTCTAGGGCGCGAGGGCCGCGAGAGGTAAGCTCTCGAGGCGTAGGCTAACTCCCGACTACGTAACCTGGCGTTACCTAACCCAGGTTATATAACTACATAACTATGGATACTATAACTAAGGAGTAGGTAAAGCCTGTAACACTTACCTCCCCTCCTCGGCAATTACGCCTTTACGCGGATACTTACAAGTAGCAGCTAAAGGCGTAATTAAGCTCCGTCTTTCTTTCTTAGGCGTACGGAGCGCCGCGGTATGGGCGGGGGCGTAGGCGGGCGCGCGGAGGAACTCGTCTCCGGCGCGGCGGAGGTACTTATACTAATAATCTTCTTTTTCTTTAACTACGCGGGGGGCTTTCCTTTTCCTAGGTTCGCTTCGTAGAACTCCTATAAGTCGTCGTCGTAGCCCCTTAAATCGCTAGCTAGTTACTACGTTAGTTAATCGTAGCCTGCCTATTTAACGAGGTAGTTCTATCGGCCGTTATCGGCTTAGCCGTAGTCGAGGATTCTCTCGAAGGTATACTACTATTCTTTATAGAATTCGTCGGTCCGTACTATCTAGCAGCCTTAGTTTACGCGGACTTACTACTTTACTACGTCTTAGCCGGGGATTCTACCTAATACCTATCGGCGGATAAGCTATACGTAGAAGGTATTATTAACCTTTATATTAGCGGGGAGTTATAGTTAAACTATATATAAGGAGGCCTTAGTAATCTTAAACGGGCCCTTCTACCTAGGGGCGAGTTTCTCCGAGGGGCGGCCGGTAGAGATATTCCTTATATCGAGTATTACTTATTCGCCGGCCTTATACTTCGGGGTATCGGTTCGCTTAGTATTAGCGTTACGCTCGTATCGGTCCTAGGCTTAACGTAAAAGGGTATTAACTTAGTCTAGTATACTTTAGAAACGGTAGGCGATCTCTATTACTTTAAAGAACTCCTAACGTTAGTAGGTGGAATAGTCGGAGGGATAGGGGGTTACCGGCTCTACGCTAATCCGAGGGTTAAATCCGTAGTTAATATAAAAGAGGCTTACCCCTATAGTCTCGGAAATAGTATTATTACCGGTAAATTCGGTAAGGGGGAGCTAATCGGCCTAGTTATCCTAGGACTACGAGATATAAGAGCGGAGGTACTTCTCTAACTCGGCGTTAATCCTCTCGGTTTAGCCGTTAGTTTACGGGTAGAACGCCGATAAAGGGTAAAGGGTAATACCAAGGCGCGTTAATAGGGTATGTTAGAACGTTAAGACGAATTAGTTACCTCGGTCGGAGACGATAGTCTCCGGGTAGCCGTAAAGGCTATAAACTCGTTATAGGAAGGCGTTTATTAGTTCTTCCGCTTTTAGGGTTTCGGTAGTAATAAAGTACTATATCTTAGTTAGTCTATCGACGACTACGGTAATATATTAGTAGGTATAGCCCCGCTTAGTATAGGGCGGTAAGGGGGTAATATAGTCGACGGAGATATCCTACTATAGGGAGAGGGGTAGGGGGAGAGGCTTAAGGAATCCGACGGGCTTAGATCGAGAGGGCTTCGTCTTAGCGTAAATAAGATATCCCTTATAGAACTCCTTTACGGAGGTTACGAGGCCCGGCTACTAGTACCGGCGGTTTATTAAGTCTAACGTCTTAGTTCGGCCGGGGTAGCTAGTAAGCGTAAACGCGTATATCCTATAAATTAGTTATAGCTATAAGTCGTAGTCCTCGGGGTTTATAATTAAACGGTTCCTATAATAGGCCTAGCCTTATACTAGTTTATACTCGTTAAAAGGTATCCGGAGGAGGTCTTTAAAGGGCGTCGGCTATCCTTTATTATTCTCGGGGTCTCTTAAGGTTACTATAACTTCGTTAAGTAAGGTAAACTTCTCGTAGCTATCGGCGATAAGGTCGTCGATATACTTTAAGGTATTTAGGGCGTAGAGCTAAAGGTTTACCTCCGTAGTAAGAGGGTACTCGTTACCGACGTCGGCGGCCGCGAGGATAAGGCTTACGTAGTCTTCGTATATACTAGGGTCGAACTTATAAGGGTTTATTAAAGGCTGGTTACGGGCGTAAAAGCGGTCGTCGGTCTCGTCGGTCGGTATATCCTCCGGCTTCCTACTAAGGGCGTCCGGTATAGTAGCTAACGTACCGGGGTAGTACCGGATCCGGAAGTTAAATCTTAAGAGGAACTCTGACTACTTTATATAGCGCGGGGTAAGTTACTTAGTTATTACGAAGGTCTATAGGTTCTTATAGTCTATAATAATATCGAAGGTATTACGGGTCCCTTCGAGCTCCGGGCGCTATTCCTTAAATACTTTAATAATAGCTAGGAGCTCCTTATTATAGATATTGTAGTTATACTCCTATACTAAATACTTAATAGAGAAGTAGGCGACTAGGTAGGGCTTCCTATTATCTCCGATTTAGAGGAAGGTACCGCCGGTACTTTAGTTAAAGGCGTCGACCTTTACTATTATTCGGTAGTTCTAGTCGAATACCTAAAGGGTAGGAGCTATAGAAAACGCTATTTTAAGGGACTCGAAAGAGCTTTAGTATTCGTTAATCTATTACTAAGGGTAGTCCTTCTTAGTTAGTTCGTAAAGGTATTTAGTTAAGCCGGAGAAGCTACGGATAAACCGTCGATAAAAGTTAGCAAAGCCTAGGAAATATTATAGCTACCGCCTTATTATTAACAGCTCCTAGGTTATTATTACCACTACTTTTTCGGGGTTTATCTCGATACCCCCTAGGGTAATAATAAGCCCTAGGTATTTAGTCCGGGTAACGTAGAATTCGCTTTTAGAGAAGTTAATTTAAAGGCCTACCTCGGCGAGACGTCTAAGGACCTTCCTAACGTACTTAATATAGTCCTCGAGGTTATTAAAGTAGATAAGGATATCGTTAAAGTAAACGGTAGCGTACTCGTTAAGGATATCGTAAAGTATATCGTTAATATATCTCTAGAAAGTAGCTAGGGCTCCGTAAAGGCCGAATAGGGTAACGAGGGACTCGTAAAGGCCGAACCTTATAATAAAGGCTATTTTCTATTCTTCCCCTACGGCGATCCTAACTTTATTAAACGCCGAGATAACGTCTACCTTCGTATAGATCTTAATATTACAGATAGCGTTAAGGGTCTCGCGGATTAACGGTAATAAGTACCGGTTCTTAATAATAATATTATTAATCCCGCGATAGTCTTAGTAAATCCGGACGCCTCCGCCGGACTTCCTTACGAGGAGGAGGGGGGCTACTATAGCTAATATAGATAGGCGGATATTTCCCTTAGCTAGGTTATTATCGAGCTATCTCTTAATAATAGCGAGCTTTACGGAGGATATAAGTTTATTTCGGCTATATAAGAGCGGGGCTCCTAGCGTTAGCTCGATCTTATAGTCGTAGGAGCGGTATAAGGAAAGGTTCTCCGCTTCCTATAATCGGGCGATATAAAGAAGGTTGTAATATTTAGCGGGTATCTTCTTCCTTATTTCGTTATCTATAAGGGGGGCCTTATCTAGCTTTACGAAGAATTAGGCGGCGTCCTTATCGTTAATCCGGCTTAACGTCTCGGCGTCCTTACTTAAAGTAATAGGGTTAGCGAAGATATAGTCGACGAAGTCGTAATAGGGCTCGGGGAGTACGGACTTTTAGTAGGCTATATCTCTTTCGCCCCGTATAAGTTCCTTAAAGGCGCCCTCCGTTAGCTCTAGGAGTATAAAGGGTTATATATCGGTATAAATCTTAGCGATAGCTACGTCTAACTCGCCTATAGTAATCCGTATAGTTTTAACGCCCTTCTGGCGTAAAAGGAGGAAGAAATTAAAGGCGTTAAGGAAGCGGATATCGTTAGGGTCGATAGGCTTTAGGGCGCCGTTATCCTTTTCGATAAAGAAGCGTTAGATAGGGACGTATTTCTTCGTAGGGATCCGTATCGTACCGGCGCGCCTAGCGTTCTAGGGGATTATTTTAAAGGGCGGGGGGGGCGGCGGGGGCCTAACGCGGGCCCGCTTAGTCTGCTATTACCTAGAGCGGGCGGCTCTTTTATAAGCGATATAGCGGAGGTTAACGTCGTAGGGATTATCTTCCTTCTTAAGGTCTTCTATAGTTAACGGTTTATAGTTAGTATAGGGTAGTACTTCTATAGCGCGGGGGGCGAGTACTAGAGCGTCGCGGGGGAGGTAAGTTAGGCCGTAGTTTATAAAGGTTAGGTTTAATATATCCTAGCTAACGGCGGGATTATACTACTAAAGCTAAGGAATCCCTAGTATAACTAGGTATTCTTTAGTAAGGGGCGTAACGAAGAGGGAGATAGTTTCCTTATAAGCTCCGATTTAAAGGTCGAGGGTTACTATACTTCGGATCTAGTCGTATAACTAGCCGTTAGCGAAGAATAAAGGTTTAGTATAGGGAAGGGGATCGGTAAGGATATAGTAAAGGTTTACGAAGCCGTTATTAATAAAGGCCTTCCCTATATAGCCGGAGTCTACTAAGCTAGTATAGTATACTTTACGCTCAGAGAAGGAGAGGTAGGAGGATAATAAGATTAACTTCTTCTATTACCTAAGGGTATTAATTACGAGTTTATCTATTTAGGTCCTCCGCGTCCTTTATCCTTCTCCGGTTACCCTCCTAGCGCGATTTAACGGGGAGGGTACTCTTTTCCCTAGTAGTCTTTAACGGCGGGGTTATCCTAGATCTCGCCCTTAACGAACCTAGAAGGGTAATTATAGTTAAAGGGGACGGTATAAAAGTCGTACTAGGCGGAGGGGAAAGGCTACTACTAGTTAAGGTCCGTCGCTATAGATCGGACGTAAGTAACGCCGTATTACTAGGGGCGGGGGAATTACTACTACAGGTATTATTATAAGTACTAGGGTTAGGTAGGGTAGGGAGTTAAGTAGCCGTAGCTATAGCCTATACCGGCGCCGCTATATAGGGCGCCGAAACCTCTACGTCCGCCGTAACTATCGCCGCGGGGAGTACCTTTATCTTAAATACCTCCGCGGGCTAAAGTATTAACGGTAACGGCGCGGTTTACTAAGGTATAGTAAGCTACGATATAACCGGCGCTTCCGTATCTCTTATAAAGGCCGTTATTAATTCGGTATTAGAGTTCGGCCGGGGATAAACGTTAAGGGCTACTAACGCGAGCGTTAGAGAGATCTATCGCGTCGGGGTCCTTCTTAGGAGCTAAGGAATCCTTATTACCGTTACCGGAGCCGAAGCCGCCGGGCTTATTACCGTACGACTTAGAAAGGAACTCGTCGTATTCGATATTCTTAACGAGTTACGAGATAATCTTAAGTTAGCCGGGCTAATTATCTCTATTAAGCTATAAAACCTAGGAGACGAGGGCCTTACGGATATAGCCGTTTACTTTATCGTAGATAAAGCGGACGTAGGTAACGTCGTTAATCTTAGTACGGTCCGCGAGGGAGACGAACTTAGTAATAAAGTTTATAAAGTTAGAGAAGTCGTCCTTCTAAGCGAGGAGGGTAAGCTTCTTCTCGGCGTCCGCGGTAACGTTAAAGTTACGATAGGTAGTATCGAGGACTTTAAGAAGTTTAACGTTAAAGGGTTACTTTTACTAAGTAGGGTCCCCCTTATTATTAAAGACGGTATTAAGGCCGGTCTAAATACTTTAGTAAGCGGAGCCGGAAAGTAAGCTAGCGATATAAAAGATCTTTTAAAACTCCGAGGAGAATTCCTAGGAGTCCTAGGCCTATCGGATCTTAATCTTAAAACGTTAGTTCTCGTAGGTAGTATTACGCTTTATCGCGTCCTTATCGCTAGCGTCGAACGCCTTAGGGTCCTTAACGAGGGACTTCTTAAAGGTAGTACCGTAGTTATTTAAAGTAGCGGCTATAGCCTAGGACTAAGTATTAACTTACGCTTAGAAGTCGTTATAGTAGGAGCGGAGGCGTAGGTTCTCGGCCGTTTCGAGGGCGTTAGTAGTACGGAGGTTACTAAGGGTATCGTATATCGAAGTAATTATATACTTAGTTATCGACTAAGCCTTTTATACTACCGAGCCGAGGACTACGTCGGCGAGGTAGTCGTAGATAAAGAGCGACTAATCGTAGATAATAGGGACGTTCGTATACTCGGCGACTACGGAGGCCGTTATAGGGTAGCCGGTAACGATTAAGATCTTCGTAACCTTCTCCGTAATAAGGCCGGGGTTATCGAGTTTATACTTAGATTAGGCCGGGGGGGGGAAGATAGTCTAGCTATCCTTACCCTTCTACTAAGAGGGGCCGGGGTTAGCTATAGTAATAGGGTTAAATACTAAATATAAAGTAAAAGCGAAAGTAGTAAGGTTAGAAAGAGAGGGTATCTTTACCTATAGTCTTACTTACTTAACGGGGTACGAATATTACCGTAATAGATCGTATAGAACGAAGGGAGGGTTTACTATTAACGTCGGGGATCGGTTAATTAGCGCGGGGTTGGTCGGGGGCGAGGGTACGAATATAAGGATTTTCGTAGTCGGGGATCGAGGATTTTTAAGGTCGAGGATCGGGGATTAAGGCGGAGGTCGTGTAATTCGGCGCGGGGTTTGTTAGATTGATCGAGGCGAAGGACGAGAGGTTATTCGTAGATAGTAAGGCTATAGGAATAGGTCGAATAAATTATTACGGCGTAAGGGTAGTGTACTATAGGGGTTAGGTTGGATAACTATTGTTCGACGAGGGGTTGGAAGTCTAGGGCGCGAGGGCCGTGAGAGGTAAGCTTTCGAGGCGTAGGCTAACTCCTAACTACGTAACCTGGCGTTACCTAACCTAGGTTATATAACTATATAACTATAGATACTATAACTAAGGAGTAGGTAAAGCCTGTAATAAGGCCTAGAGCGTGGGTAAGGCTAGAGGCGGCGATAAGGGCGGCTCTAAGCGCGTATATAGTTATATAACCCTAGGTTACGTATTTAGAAGTTAGCCTACGCTACGAGAGCTTACCTCTTACGGTCTCGCGCCCTAGACTTCCGACCCTTTATCGAATAATAATTATCTAACTAAACCCTTATAGTACGCCCCCCTTACGCTATATCGACCTATTCCTATAGCCTTACTATCTACGAATAACCTCTTATCTTCGCCTCGATTAATTTAACGTACCCTACGCTAATCGCGCGACCTCCCGCCTTAACTCTTAATCCCTAGCCTTAATCCTTAACCGCGAAAACCCTTATATTCGCGCCCCCTTACCCTAACTAACCCCGCGCTAATTAACCGATCTTTAACGTTAATACCGAATAGTCCCCTCGTTCTACGCGATTCGTTACGGCCCCCCGACGATAATTCGTACCCTACCTAGTAAGTAAGACTATAAGTAGAGATACCTTTTTTTCTAAGCTTACTACTTTCCGCTTTCCGCTTTCTACGGTTAAACGGTTAACCCCGTTACTATAGATAACCCTAGCCCCTCCTAGTAGAAGGGTAAGGATAGCTAGACTACCTCCCCCCCTGTAGCTTAACCTAAGTATAAGCTTACTAGCCCCGTTATAATTACGGAGAAGATTAAGGAGATCTTAATCGCTACCGGTTACCCCGCGATAGCCTTCGTAGTCGCCGAATACGCGAACTACCCCGCTGTATACGATTAGTCGCTCTTTATCCGCGACTACCTTAACGATATAACCCTCGGCTCGGCGGTATAGGAGGCCTAGGCGATAAACGAGTATATATTTACTACTATATCCGCTACTATTAGTAACCTATATACCGCTAACGCCCTTAAGAAGGCCGAGAACTAGCGCCTCCTAGCTTACGGTAACGACCTCTAGGCGTAGCTTAACGTATAGTCTATAGCTATAGCTAACGCTATAGGTAGCCGCGGTACCTCTAAGAAATCCCTCGCTAAGGACCCCGATAACGTTACCGCGGATACTAAGAAGAAGCTCGCTATTCTAAGCCTCGAACAGCGTACTAGTACTACCCCTACTAGTATAATTACCCTAGCCTCGTCAGGGATTAATTAGCGCTTGAATTTACTCTTTTAGAACGATCTCTCTAGCCTCGATTTAGATTTAGATATCCTTTAGTTCCTAAATAGTTTACCTAGATAGTCTATAGATTCAGAGGGGCTTAGTAATCTCTACCTCGCTCCTTACTACTACTAATCTACGTTTTTCTACGTATCTTACTTTCTAGAGTATACGACAGGTACGTAGAGTATTAGAAAGCAGGGACCGGAGAGCTAAAGGGCAAATACCCTTCGCTCTTTAATCCATCTACCGAAAAAAAGAAAAGTATTACGACTAATCTGCTAAAACCGTTTTATAGAAAAACACTACCCCTACGATAACATTTTCCCGGAATACCTCCTATCGTTAAAGATTAAAGTATTTATTTATCGAGATAGTATAAGTATTAATTTAGGTAGATAGGTAAATACCGTTCGGGCTGTTACTAAAAGTATAGAATATAGAGTATTAGAAAGTACGGACTTAAAAGCTAAAGGGTAAATAACCTTTAGCTCTCCGGTTAGTTTACTAAAAAAAAAGTACTACGACCTACCTGTAAGAACCGTATTCTAGAAAAATACTATACCTACGATAATACTTTCCTAGAATACCTTTATCGTCGAAATAGTCCTTAGTAGAATATAGTAAATATATTTATATATTCGATAGTATACTATAAATCTTCGAGTATATAATAAAGGACCGTCCTAGTAGATAGTTTAAGTAGGGAATATACTAAGCCTTCCGATTAGTATTCGAGGGCGTCTATTAGGTAGTTACCCTACTTATATAGATAGGTATCCCCTACTAGGTAATTATCGACTTTATTACGGATAGTATATATTACTTTATCGTTCCTAGGTATTACTAATAGGAATAAATAACTATAATATACCTATTCGAATACCGTATTCCCGATAGTTATAGTAATATTATATACGAGGAGGTATCGCCCTTATATTCCGCTTACTAGGCTAAGACGCCTACTTCTATATCCTCCTAGGGCAGAAGTACTAGTAGTAACGGAGGGGAGGACGCCCGAATAGAGGATAAAACCGAGAATTCGCCTATAAAATTTACCCGCCCTAGCCGCTTTATATAAGGTATACTAAATATAAATAAATCGAAATATAACTTTAAGTATTAAATAACTATTATAGATCTATACTTCTAATACGCCCTAAGAGAGGCCTAGGTATATATAAGGGTAGTATTAAGTACTAGAGTCTTAACCGGCTATAAAGTCGAGTAAGAGATTTCCGCCCTCGGAAAAACCCTAAGGTCTAGGTCCTACCCTAACCCGTAGGCGGTATCGCCTTTTATAAGCGAAGATTCGCCTATATATAGGAAGGCTAAGAAGACCGATACGGTTTTACGCTATAATATAAATAAAAGGGAGGTAAACGAAAGGGTTTTAAAGTAGGAGGAGAGAGGCTATATATATCTTACTCTAGGTATCTATAGACTTTAAGTCTACTAGCCCCTTATATTCGTTATAAGGTTAACCGGGTATAATAGATAACGAGTATATTCTAGTTTTCTTACTATACTAGCTTCTTATCGGAGTAGGGATTAATTAAAAAGGTACTTACGTTTTTATAGAAATAGTAATATAAATATACAAAAGCTAAAAGGTAAATACCCTTCGGCTTTATAATCCGCTAGACGATAAATTTCCCGACGATATAATTAATAATCTATAGGTTTTATTTTACGAGGTAGTTATTATTATATTACTAATAAAGCTACCGGGTATTTATTATAGGGATTTTCTTATACTTTCCGGTTAACTTAATATTAAATATTAGGGGCTAGTAAACCCTTAGATCTACGGAGAGTATCGGCTACTTTTACGACGGATATACTACTTATAGGCCTTAGGGCTACTCCGATTCTCTATCGTTATCGGGGAAAAAATTAGCGTCTACCTTCTTCTTCTTAGAAGTACTACGAGTAGTAACTAAACCCCGTATCGTCTTAGCGCTCTTCGAAGGAGTATTAACTTAATCCTCCTTATCCTCGCTAATTATAGCTAGGCGCTTCTTACCCGAGCCGGACTATACCTAGAGCTTTAGGAGCCCCTTTAAAGGAGTTTTCTTAATGTCCGTATCGCTAAGCTCGGAACTTAGCTTTATATCGTAGAGGGTATTAAGATTAGTTACTAGAATTAATTAGTTTATCCTATAGTAGTAGATATATCGATTTTACCTACTAGTATTAAAGACCGTTAGTAAGTCCTCGATTACTACTTTATCCTTAAATAAGTACCTAGTTATATAGAATAAGTCCCGGAATCTATATAACTACGCCTAATCTCGAGCTAAGATCGGGGCTATAGTCCCTTATAAATATAGTTAATATTATAAAGTAAATAGTAAAGAGGGGTATCTAATAGGGCTTCCTTATAGTATCCTTACTATTCTAGTAGAAAGTTATTTTAGGGAAGGCTAGGATAGTATAACGCGATTAGAAATATATAGGAAGATAGTTAGTAAGGTTTCGTATTCGATACGGGGTAGTAGGTAAGAATATTTTTTCGATAAGTAAGTTATATAATTTATTTTAGGGATAGAATAACGGGAGGTAGGATATTAGGTAATCGGGTATAGGGTAGTTAATACTATATTAATTTTCCCGCTTAAAAACTCTTAATTTAGTTTTCTTTTCTACGTTTAAATTTTTACGATACCCTTATAAGTTAAACCTTATACTAATACGAAAACTAATAATAACCTAGGAAAATAACGGAATCCTACGAACCTATCGACCTTAAGGTCTTATATTCGGCTATACTAAAGATAAAAAGTAAACCGCGTAATTTTAAGGAGTCGATTATATAAGCCGTCGAGGATAGTAAATAATTTATATCCTTTTACTAAATAGAAACTAATACTATATAGTTCTACGTAAGGTTACGCCTAAGGACGGAATCGACTAGGTATTATTTATCTAGTAGTAGGTCGCTACCCTAGTAAATAAAGGCGTTCGGTATAAGGTAATTACTAGAATTATCGTTATAGGTATAGTAATAAATTTCTTTTACTTTATCTTACTATATATTTTTAATAGATTAAAATTAACTCTTCTAGCGGACTAGGTTTTACCGGTCGTAAGTACCCTACCGACCTTACTATAACTCCGTAGTACGACTACGGCTTAACTAGTAATATAGCTTCTACTAATAATAACGAGGAGGTTAGTTAAGATAATTAGGAGGTTGAGGGTAGAAAGGGAACCTTTATTAGAATAAAGAAGAATATAGGAGTAGGAGACGAGGATTTATTTAGGCTTATCGACGCGGGCGAATTAAACGATTACGTCCTCGTCCGCCAGGCCTAAGGTAAGGATCCCTAGGGCGTTAATAGGTTTATTACTAGTATAATAGGTAGTCTTATCGTATTACTTAAAACGCTAAGGGTATTTACCCTTTAGGTCTTAAGTTACTTAAGTAAATACTACTATTACTATATTATATTTTAATAAGAGCCTATTTCTCGATAATAGTCGCTATATTTTATATTCTTTAGTAGACCCTAAGGGTATTTATCCTTTAAGTCTTAGTTTACTTTATCGTATAACTACTATTACTATTTTATAATATAGTAAGATACTATTTCCTAACCCTAAGTATTATATTTACTACTTCGCCGCTAATCTATCTCGGACTTTCTCTACTATCTACTCCCCGGTTAACTTAATACTAAAGTAAGTACTAAGGGCTAGTAAACTTATATCTACGGGAAGTTTTATCGTAGGACGTTTATAACAACGAGGGTACCCCGCCCTAGAATACTAGTAAAAAGCGCGCTACTTAGTATTAGCGCGGGTAATAACTTAAATTAGGCCCTCTAGAGAAGTTACCTAATAGGCCCCTAGGGCGGCAATCCCTTCCCGTCTTAATATCTTTAAGACTAGAGTAGTATCTAAAGTATTACAGATACTCTAGATTTTACCGCCCTTAACTTTAACTAAGGTATTAATAATATCCTCGATATATTCGCGGCCGGTTCCCCTAAGCCGATCCCGATAGCTGTAAAATCTTAAGTTAGTTATATAGGTAATAAGTATATTTAGTTAGAACTTATACCGATTTATTCTCTAGGAGGAGTAAATAAGCTCCTTTGCTAAAGGCTTATACTAGGACGCGAGGGATCTCCGTATAGCGGAGGTAATCCTTAAGCGTATCTTAAGAGATACTAATAGTCTAGTAAAGTATCTTCTATACCTTACTCTTCTAGGTTTAGCTAGCTTATAGCTAGCTATTCTACTCTTCGAGGTATACGATAATATCTAAGCCTTTACGGGACTTAGTAGTAATAACGTCGCGGATTTTATCCTAAAGGTCCGCTATATCTATAATACGGACGTAGTAGAGAACGAACGTTTATACGAGATTTATATCGTTCTATAAAAGCTACTTATAGGAGTTATAAAACCTACGAATAATCATAAGTACCTCTTCGTTACTAGAAATTATAGCGGCGTTATCGATAATATTATAGCTATCGATAGTTTAGATAATATTCGTTACCTAGCCGAAGATACCGTCTAGTATATCCTATATAATAAGCTAGGTAATCGTAACCGCTTATACTACTATTATCGCTTTAACTTTAAGCGAGTTATTTTTTATAACGCGAACTTAAAGGCCCTTTAAGCCGGCGAAAATTCGAGCCGCGAGCTAACAGAGGACCTCGGTAGCGGCCTCTCTATTATCGTTTAAGGGATATACGAAATATCCCTTCTGCTAGATCTTTATAGCGTAGTTCTAGCGTATCGTAACGTTTTAAAACTAAACGTACGTAATATTATCGTCGTTATCGTCGCTAATGTTAGTCTTTAGCTAGAGCTTTAAAGTACGGCCTACGTTTTTAATCGTACCGGGGTTTCCGCCGTCGACGATTTCGTCTAGCTATAGATATAGTAGTATTAGTAAAAGTATTAAGGCGTTAGTAGCGTATATATTATAGAAGATAAACCTAGCCGAGAATACTAGCTATTATTCGCGAGATTAGAAAGTTCGCTTTACTAGCCTTAGCGGGATCGCCCGCTATTATATTATCGTTTATTAGAAAGTAGTAACTTAAGTAGGGTTAGTTAATATACTAGGTAGTTACGGTTAAAATCGTAGTAGTTAATTCTAAGGTTATAAGGAGGTAAGAAAAGTATTACGAAGGTTTATTTTATAATAAATGACGGGGAATTATTTTCGTAGGCTAGGGGCTCTCTAGTTAGTTTAAATCTTATAAGTAAGTCTCGTTAAACCTTAAGTATATAGACTTATTTTTAGTAGGGTAGGTAGGCTTTTAGTTTTATAAGGCGTTAAAATAAGGCTAAAGGGTAAATACCCTTTAGCTCTTAAAGATAAAAATCTTAATTTAATAGGATATATAGTTTTAATACTCCTATATATAAATAATATATCTCGAGTTTCGTTATATAATTAAATAGGGTTAAGAAAATATAGCTAGAAGTAGCTTATTTCTATTCTATCCCCTATACTACTAGTATAATATTTATACCCTAGAAGGTAAATCTCCTACTATTTTTATATAACCGTACTATACCTACCCTCTCTATACCCTAGTACGAAAAACCTTTACCTTTTTTTCGCGAATAACGAAATAACCTTTACCTTTTTTTTACGAATAACGAAATAACCTCTACCTTTTTTTTACGAATAACTCCTACTACCGATATCGTATAATTCTCTATTATACTACTATTAAGACTATACTATAACTCTTATTATAATCTACGATACGTCGTATTAGAAGGTTATTAAGTAGTTTATAAAAGCTACTAATTTCCTAAAGGACGAGATCGGACTACCTTTAGCCGATATCTTTATAATCGTCTAATATAGTAAGGAACCTTAGAATATACTATCGTTAGCTACTAATTAAATATTTCTAGCGGTATTTAACTCCGAGTTAAAGGTTATACTTAATAAGGTAGAGGAGAAGCCTATTAAAAAGTCCGGCCCTTATAGTAAGTATTTACGTTCTTACTAAATATTTATATATTTACTTATCTTAATAACCTATCTATATCTAGTTCTCCTTACTACCCCGATAAAGAAGGTCGCTAAGCCCGAGCCGGCTACGCCCGGTACTTAGAAGAGTTATAACTTTATTAAAGTATAAACTCCTAGTAAGAGAGTCTTAAAGTTTTTAGTTATCGACGATAAAGTCGTTAAGACGCCGCCCGCTAAGTATAGGGTTACTAAGGCCGGAAAGGGTAAGCGTATTACTAGGGGTAGAAAGTCGGCGTAAACGACTTTACTATAGGGACCCTTCGGTTAAGGAATAGGAATAAGAAGAAAGCTTAGGTTTAAGAATAACGTTATAGGCTAAGGGTATTTACCCTTTTAATATATATATACGTATTAGCTATAAAATAACTTATCCTTACTAAAATTATTACTATAATATACCGGATATAAAGTAAATTTAACGTTTTAATTATTTAGGGATACCTTAAGCCGGGCGGTCCTAGGGGGCTTAGGGGATACTTAGGGAGGTACGGAGCTATTAAGGTATAATAGGAGTTTAAAGTTTAAATAGGAGGATAATAAAGGTACTTTATAGTCCCGGAGTTTAAGAGGCGGTAAAAGGGTAGATAAAAGACTAAAGTCTAGGAGGCGAGAAAATAAGGTATAGGGTAATTATTTACAACTTTAGTAGTCGTTATATTATCTATTCTTTAGTAAACCTTACGGGTATTTATCCTTTAAGTTTTAATTTACTTTATCGTATAACTATAGTTACTACTATTTTATAATATAGTAAGATACTATTTCCTAACCCTAAGTATTATATTTACTACTTCGCCGCTAATTTATCTTAGACATTCTCTACTATCTACTTCCCGGTTAACCTAATACTAAAGTATATACTAGGGGCTAGTAAACTTACGTTTACGGGAAGTTTTATCGTAAGACGTTTATAACGATAAGGGTATCCCGCCCTAGAATACTAGTATATACCCCGCTCCTTAAAAGCCCTATCTATTATATACGGATTAGTTCTCCTTCTCCTTCCGCTAGCCTCCTTTTACTCCGATACTTCCCCTAATAATCCGCCGATATATAAACTTCGGTATCTCGAAGTCGTAATCTACTATACCGCTATTATTATCTTCCTTATTACTACTACCCTTAGTAGTATATAGGTCCTCGTAGAAGACTAGACTATTAATTAGTATTATTCTCCTATTATAGGTAAGGGTATAAACCTTAATAAACTAACGAGAAAGCGTCCTATATATCGAGACTATTATCTCTTACTACCGTTATAGTAACGGTAAAGTCTTTAACTACTTTCTAATCCTTCGTTTTTAATTTCTTTACCTTAGGCGAAGGTACGGGACTAGCTTAACGTTTCGTACCTACTTTACCGTTTCCGGTACCCGGCCCGATAGTTAAGGTCGGATCCTTATACCTCCTTAGCCTAATCTAATAAGTTAGCGAAGGAGAAGGCTTATTATAAACCCGGACTAGACGGGCTAGAGGTTGCCTATACTTAATAGTCCTAGTAGGACGCTTACGCTTATCGTCCCTAGGAACGCCGAAGATAAACGTTATACTACTACCTCCGCCGTCGTTTAACGAGTCGTTATTTAGTATATTCTTACCGTCGATCGACCCGGAGGTAAGGGGACTCTCGGAAATAGGTAAGCTCTCTACTAGGGTTACGGGGCGGAAAACTTACGGGGAAGAGGTTTCCGTTTATTATAGCTTTAGGTAGGTATTTATATAAATAGGTGTCCGGGGAGCTTTACTTCCCGATCGTCTTCGGAAGGTTTACTTAACGTAGGTTATTTCCGATATTAGAATAATTACTAGAAGTATAGCGTTAGTTAATATTCTAGTAATAAGATTCCCGTTTTAGTAAAATATATGGTATTCTTAGCTTATCCGAGTTTATTAAGAGGGCGGTAGTAAGAGGGTAGTAAAGTAAGGGTAGTAAAGGAAGGGTAGTAAAGTAAAGGTAGTAAAGGGAGGGTAGTAGAGTAAGGGTAGTAGAGTAAGGGTAGTAGCGGGATAATATTCGCGATTAGAAATCGAGGTCCGCGAATTTTAAAGACGTAATAGTTATAGTACCCGTTTACGCTCGTAGTTAGAGATTAAGGTACGAGAATTTTTCTAAAGGTAAATTAATATATATAGAGTTTTATAACGTAACCGCTATAATACCTATTTAAGGAACGAAAAGGTAATTACCTATTCGCTCGTAGTTAAGGATTAAGGTACGATAATTTTTCTAAAGGTAAATTAATATACGTAGAGTTTTATAATATAACCGTTATAGTACCTACTTAAGAAACGAAAGGGTAATTACTTATTTACTTATAGTTAGAAATTAAGGTATAAGAAATTTTTTAAAGGTAGATTAATATATATAGAGTTTTATAACGTAACCGCTATAGTACTTATTTAAGGAACGAAAGGGTAATTACCTATTCGCTTATAGTTAGGGATTAAGGTACGATAATTTTTCTAAAGGTAAATTAATATATGTAGAGTTTTATAACGTAACTATTATAATACCTACTTAAGGAACGAAAGGATAATTACCTATTCGCTCGTAGTTAGGGATTAAGGTACGAGAATTTTTTTAAAGGTAGATTAATATATATAGAGTTTTATAATATAACCGCTATAGTACCTATTTAAGGAACGAAAGGGTACCCTTTAAATATATATATTAGCTTCCCGGTTCTATAGTCCTAGGATCTTAACGTATAAACTATACGGTATATAACGAAGGAAAGGGTATTTAGCTATAAGATCTATATTTTCTATAAGAAAAGAACTATAATATCGTAAGTAATCCTATACTTTAATTATCTAGCTCTTAATCCGTCTACTTTACTCTAGAGTTACTTATCTTATTCGCTAGTAATCGCTATAATAAGCGATTTTAAGTCGTTAGCTTAGGGAAGGGCAGGTAAGTTAGGTAAACTTAGGAAAGTACTATCCTAAATCTTCTTAATAATTAAATAGTCGATCCCCTCGTATAGCTCCCGAATTATCCCCTTTTTATTACTTACCGCGATAACCCGGATAATACTATTAACCTTAAATATAGCGCCGAAATAATTACGTTTCCTATATTCTATTAATTTACTAAGGACGAAGGAAGGAAAGGGGAAGGAACTTACGACTTATTCGTATTCGGTAAAAGGAATAGCCTACCTTTACTAAAATACTTAAATATCGCGACTAGGATAGTTACGTCCCGAAGGAGCTCCCCGAACGCTTTAGGATTTATCTTTATCTTACTAAATAAAATATCCTTCGCCCTCGTAATAGCCGTTTACCTAGGGAGGAGGGGGTTTTACTTTAAGTTTAACTACTTTACTATACTATTATTCTTCCTAGCCCGGTACTCGTTTAAGTCTTCTAGGATCTTCTCCTATACCTATAATAATCGAATAAGACTAATATTACAATTTAAAAAGAGGTATATTAAGTTTACTTATACTTTAGATAGCTATATAAGGTTTATAGAGAAGTTATAAATAAGGATAAGGGTATTAGGATCGTCGATTATCGCCTTACTTACTATAATAGTTTATTAAGTATCCTTAACTTTTATAAAGTTAACGAATCGACCCTTTATCGCGTATAAGAAGTTTACGAAGAAAGTATCGAGTATAGTCTTTAAGTCCTCTAGAGATAATATATCGTACTTTAGGACTTTTAACTTAACCTATAAAATAAGTTATATACGAAAAGTCTTTAGGAAGTTATAGTAAACTTCCGAGAAATATATTAAGGAATCTATATCGAGGGATTAAAGGGTATTCCTTATAATATTATCGATATCCTTAATAGTATTATCGATATCGTCCTTAACCTTTTACTTCTTCTTTTCCGGTAATACAATAGTATCGTCGTCCGAATCGGTAATAACCCGTTTCCTATAAAGCCGGATAGGGGATAGAGTAAGGGATAAGACGGGTATAATAATCTTATCTATAATAATATTATTAAAGTTATCTCTTCCCGTATTTTCGTCGGTCTCTTTTTCCCGTCCTTATATAAGTAGTAAGACGGAAGGGGGGAGGATCCCTTACTCGGGATAACTAGATATTTAACTTTCGCCGTCCGTTTAACGAATAAACGAGTTTATATCGTTCTTAGGACCCTTATCGCTTTATAAAGGGTATTAAGTATTAACTAATATAATATCGTTAGCCTTATTATTAATTCTTAAGGGATTATCGTAGGGAGATTATTTATCGTTACTAATAACGGGTTAGGGAACTTCCTTACCGTTTTATAAGTCCTTATTATCGGAAGATTACTTATTATTACTAATAGCGAGTTAAATAACCTTTTCGTTAATCTTTAAAGTATTATCTTATCTAGATTCGTTATCGTTATCGATAATATATTAGTTATCTTCTTTATTAATTTCCGTAGTATCGTCTTAGCTAAATTCGTTATCGTTATCGATAGTAAGTCGGGTAATCTCTTCGATATTTTATAGATTCCCGTCGTAGGAAGATTCGTCGATGTTATTAGGTTCGGTAACCTCTTCGTTATTCTACGAGTCCTCGTTAAGGGAGGATTTGTTATCGTTATTAAGTCGGGTAGCTTCTTTAATATTCTATAAGTTCTTATCGTAGGAGGATTTGTTATTATTATTAGGTTAAGTAGCCTCTTCGACGTTTTATAAGACCTTATTATAGGAGGATTCGTCGTCGTTATTAAGTCGGGTAACCTCTTCGACGTTTTATAAGTCCTCGTCGTAATAAGATTCGTCGTCGTTATTAGGTTAGGTAGCTTCTTCGTCGTTTTATAAGTCCTCGCTATAGGAGGAATCCTAATTACTATTAGGAAGGAGGGAAATCTTCTTTTTATAACGCTAGTTACGGCTAGTTAGTAAAGCTTTCCTCGCTTATTAAGGATAGGCTTATTCTTTATTACTTTCTTAGTACTCGTTAGTTTCCGAGTCCTCGTTACTTTTACTTCGATTAGGAATACGGCGTTAGGAAGTTTACTTTTTAGCTTAATAACCGCGGGTATTTAGTAAAGGCTCCTTCGGTCGTTTAGGATAAGCCCGCTTAGTCGGAATCAAGTATAAGTACCGTTCGATAGAAAGTATAGTAAGCCGGAGGAATTAAGCCTAACGCTTTACTAGTACTTAGTCGTTAAGGAAGCGTTAAAATACTTTATTAAACTATAATATTATTAGCTTAAACCGGGAATATTAAACTCGTATAGAATAAAAATATACCTCCTATAATACTTGTAATAGAGGTCACGGGAGGGACCGGGGGGTCTCGGACTCTAGGGAGATCGGGGCCCCTAAGACAAGGGGGCCGAAGGGTCCGGAGGGCGGCCGAGGTTACGTAAGGGACGAGGGCGGCCGTGGCTCTAAGGTCGTCGTCGGGGGTCCGAGGGACTCGGAGCCAGAGGGACTCGGAAGGGCTCTAAGGGACTCCGAGGGACTCTAAGGGGCTCTAAAGGGCTCTAAGGGACTCTAAGGGGCTCTAAGGGGCTCTAAGGGGCTTTAAGGGCGAGGGCGACCGAGGGACTTTAAGGGATACCAAAGTCGTACGAGGAGTAATAGGGCTGGCGAGCGTCGGAGAGGCGATGCCAGACTTAGAGGGATACGGAAGATAATAGAGGATGGAGGAGTTATAAGAAGGGTAAATACGGTAATTACTTCTCTTAATACGTATAGTAATAGTATAAGTATAAAGGTATAAAGATGGATAAGAGAGAGGAGAAGCCTTTCTCGCCCTCCGTAGGAATTTACCTTATATAGGGAGACTCCGACGGGGGTAGACCTTATAGTCCTTTATTTATTTATATCTATAATAGTACCCCGAACGAAAAAATACTACCTCCGCCCTCGGAGGCGTCCGGGTAAACGAAATATAAGTACTTACGAGAAGTAAAAAACGAAAAAGTTATCGCGGGGAAAATAACGTACCGTAGGGAGTACTTAATGTATATCCCTATAGTATATAACGAAAAAGGAAAGAAATTAATACTACAAGACCCTACGACCTTATACTAGAAACTGAAAAACTCTATATCCCCTACTTTCCGCTATCCGCCTCTCTTATACCTTCTCCCTTCTCCTCGGATACCGTAGATATCCGTCGACGGCGATCTTAAGTACTTACTACTTACGGAGCGCCGCGAACCTAGGGTCGTTCTTATCTAACGGGGGTTAAGGCGCCGCCGACCCCTACTACTATTACGGGGCGGGGGGTTACGGTAACTACTATAAGGTAAAAGGTACCTATCCGGGGGGATATTATCCCTGGGGAGGGAAACCGTATACGGGGGCGCCTAGGGGGAAATAACCGGGCTACTACGGGTAGTACCCGTACTAACCGGGCGAGGTAAAGGGTAGTATGCCCGATAGGCTCGGAGGGTAACCAGGGTACTAGCCTTAAGGCGCTATCTAGTATTACTACATTTAAGGCGTCTGGACATTAAGGCCGCTTAGACCCTAAGTAACGCCGTGGCTCGGCGTAAAGATATACTCGGCGGGAGCGGGCTGGATAACCTTTTTCCGGGGCGTACGTAGGGCCGTGCCGGGCGTATCCTCTTACTTAATATGGGGTACGGGGCTTTTAAGGCGGGCCGACTTAGCGGGAGGCGTGTCCGATCTAAAGTTGGCCGAGAGTTTACGGTTACGGGATCGCTTTATAATCTACTACTAGTCGGAGACCTTCCGGCCGGGGTCGGTAATCGTTATAAGTAAGAAGTAGGTATACTTATAGTTTAGAGCGATTATCTTGTTAAGGGCCTTAAAGACCTCGTACGCGTCGTTAGACTTACCGTACCTCCGAAGGTCCTTTATAATCTTCGACGCGTAGGCGGTCTCCCGGTTAAGAATTATTATAATAGCGGACGCGACCTTAGTATTAAAAGGCTACTCGGAGATACCTATATTATCTATAAACGCCTCGATATTCTCCGGGGTAATTACTTTACCTGTAGAGGGCTTTCCGACGGTTACGTTCTTACTAGTATCTAGGCCGTACTTTTAGTTGTAAAGTACCTAAAGGACTATAAAGCGAACGGCGATACGATAGACGGGCGACGAAATCTAATACTTATAACGGGGGTGGAAGGGTATAGCGGCGTTCTTCTACCGCTTTAAGGCTACCGTTAGGTCGATTATCTCCCTATTATAGTCGGGTAGCTAGTTAAGCGATAAGAAGTCTACGAAGTCCTTATCGTCCTCGTAAAACTAGTAAGCCTATCCGGGGATATCCTCGTTCGTTATCCCGGGCGTAAATTTACGGGGCTAGTTCGAGGTAGTCCCCTTATTTACGAATAGCCTACGCGCGATAATAAGGGGGATCTCCTCTAGCTCTTCGGAGTCCTTAGCGAGCGAGCTAGTCTTATGGCGAAGGGCCCGTTACCGCTAGGCGATACTAACTTCGTATTAAAGGTACTATTAGGCCTACTACGAGATATAGTAGTCCTCGTTCTTAGCGTTAGCTTAGTTCTTCTAGGGCTACGTATTTAGCTCCGTAGTTTCGTAGAATAACTCGAGGGCTACGATAATATTAAAGGAGGCGAATATATCCTTTATTTCTAGGAATACTTCTAGGATATCGTCGACGGCCTTAGCGTCCTTATTATAATAGTTTTCGCCTTTAATCTTAGGGGAGTAATTCCGGATATATCTTATATCGCTATAGGAGAGGCGGACGAAGTCCTCGAGGCCGTTAGCGTAGAGGAGTAGTATAAGCTTGTATAGGAGTCTGTACTTACGGAAATAGGTAAGGAGTAACTTAAAAAAGCGGTACCGAGTATCGTCGGTATACTCCTAAGGCCCTTTCTTATTATCCGCTACTAGGGGCCTCGTTATAAAGCGTCGGAGGAGCGCGAAGATAGTATCCTATTTACCTTCGGCGTAAAGCTTTAGAATAAAGTCGAAGTCGTAGGTAGTATAGGCTCGGATAGTATTAACCTACTTCTTAACGGCGGATTAGTTAAACGACAGGTCGTTCTTACCGGGCATCTTAAAGGAATCGCCTATTATATTAGTAGTCCTTAAGGAGCTCCTATATATGGCCGACATTTTAAGGGTATTAAAGGGCTCGGGGGAAAGATTTACGGGGTTACGGAGTAGTTAGGGGAAAGAAGGTTTCCTAAGGAAGCGGTTCGTTATCTAATCCTAACTCGGAGAGTAAGATAGGTAACCTTACGGGTTCCTTCCGTACTTTTAAGGGCGTCGGTTGGAATATTTTCGTAGTTAAGAGTCTCGTAATTATTCTAAACGATACTTAGTTAAATAGGTAGCTCGCTAAAAGTCCGCTCGCGAAAGCTAGAGTTTTAGTAAGGCCCGTTAACGAGGTATAATCGACGAGTAGTCGTAGCTTCTTCTTAACTCGCGAGAGCTTTAAAGTTCGGCCGCGCTTACAGGTTAGGGAAGGGAAACTAACGGTTATACGTACTTCTTCTTTAACTTGTAAGGGCTTCGGATTTAGCGCGGCTAGGTTAGGGTATAGGTAACGGGTATATTCGCGTTATCTTCGGCTTGTAAGAGCTTTAGTTTTAACGAGGCTAGGTTAACGGATTAGGGGAAATGGATATATACGGATAGGGAAAGCTTAGAGAGCGTAGGGTTTACTTTGGAAAGGGAAAGGTTAAGTAGTTGGAGGCTTGTAGAGGCTAGATAGGGATCTAGGACTACGAAGCGGAAGAAAGTAGTTATTATTAAAAGGTGGAAGAAAGATTAAGCGGTTCTAAACCGGAAGAGGTATTTAAATAGGCTTAGGGCCGGGGCCGGTACTAGCGCCGGGAGTAAGGCTATAGATTACGGGGCCCGGAGGCGGTAGTAGCCTCTAATTAGTCGTATACCCGGCGTAAACGGGCTTAAGAATGGAAAATAACGGTAAGGAAAAAGTTAGGCGTAGGGGTAGCGCGCCTTCCTACGAAGGAGGCGCGCTTTACGTCTCCCCGCGTTATCTAGGCTTGTAAGGGAGCCTAGTCTTTACGGCGTTTACCTAGGCGGCCGTAGGACTAGTATTACGGCTTTAGTTTATACTTAAGCCTTACGTACTTAGCTTAAATATACGGCTACCTAGGGAGCTACTACCCGGTAGGCGTATTACTTTATCCGCTAGCTTACGCGAGCTTTTAGTTCTAGATACTCGGTCTAAGATAACCGGGCCTTATCCGAGGACTCGGGAAATACGTTTAGAGATAAGGGGATCTTACCCGAGGGCTCGGGTACTTAGGTTGTAGCCCTCGTCGACCCGGACGCCTTCGAAAGGCTTACGCTTAGTCGCCGGGGGCTCGTATCCGTAGGCGTATCTCTTACCTAGTATAGGGAAAGGCGATACCGTATACGCGAAAGGGACGGTAATAGCTCCCTCTACTTATCTTAGAGCGAAAGGTCGTAGTTCTCGGAGCGACTCCTCCCGATAATACTTTTAGGCTTCGAAACGTATACTAAGCTAGTCCCTATTAACTTATTCCTTAGGCGAGTTCGTTAAGACGAAGATATTATATACGGATATTACCGAGGGTAGGCGAGTTACTAGACCTTTAACGGAGATACTAGTAATCTTAGTTCCGGGATCGGGAGGGTGGATAATATCCTTAAAAACCCGACGGAAGTCGTCCTTTAGAAGTTAAGGGAAGTTGTCGCGCGTAAGTAGGTTATATAATATTACGATAAAGCTAGCGTATAGAATCTTATTATTAAATACTTAAGGAGTATATCTTACGGTAGTTACTACGTTACTAACGATCTTATTATAAGCTTATATATATAACGTAATAGTTCTCGCGCCCTCCTATAGCGTAGGATGTTATTAGCTTCGGGCGATATTAGGGTAGAAGTCGGTAAAACCGATATCGATATCGCCGTAGGCGTCCGAGTCGTTTTTATTATCTATAGTACTAGGGTTTATTATAATAGTTTAAGGCGGTCCGTCGTTCTTAGGGGTCGTATCGGTATCGCTATCGATAAGTCTATCGAATATACCGCGGTCCCTAACGAGGAGTCTAACTTATTTTTTTCTCTTCTAAGGGCGGTTTATTTCGATAAGGGAGCTTAAGGTTTTTATAGCCTCGGGTATAGCGATTTCGGTAACTTATACCGGGTTTTTCCTAAGTCGTCCTACAGGGCGCTTAACGGGCGTCTCCGTATTACGGGGCGTTAGGGAGGTAGCCGGTATCGCTACTTAAGTCGGCTTAAGTAGGCTAGTCGTCTCGGTATCTCCCGGGATATTCCTAGTTCCTGGATAAGTCGGAGCTATCGGTAAGAGCCTCGGGCTATATTTTAAGGTATCCTTATCCGGTAAGTCTATTAAAGTGTAAGGCGGGGTTACTTCCTTTATAGCGTTATCCGGGTTCGTTACTCCTAGTTTAATAGGTATATCTATCGTTTCTAAGTTAAAGTTCTTTTACGGCCGTCCGGGTACCTTCTTAGGTACGTTAGAGTCCTTTCCGGGCGAGGTACCTTTATCCTTAAGTCTTTAGGATTTCTCGACCCTTAGGAGGTAGTCGGTAACTCTCTCGGGGGCGGTTTTATTAAGCTCCTCGTCGGTAGACTATATGTCGTGCTCGGGGCCGAAACCTATTTAGCGAATCTTGTATTCTCTCCCTCTTCGGCCGTCCCTGTAGGCTACGATAGATAATACTTCCTAGTACTCGTAAGGGTTAGCGTAGGCTAATTAGTCCTCGGTAACTACGACCGGCTTTAGCGCTAGGTTCCTCTGGAAAGGGTTGTTACGAGGGTTAACGCTCTCCCTTAGGAGGCCGATAAAGATAACTAGGTATATCTTTATATACTTAGGTAGCTTTAACCGGTATACGAGACCGTTAGGGATAACGCTCTCGATCTCGAAGGGGCCTAGGTATCGTTAAGAGAACTTAATATTCTTAGTATCCTTAATCTTATAGCCTTAATGGAGTCGTAGCTTAACTTATTATCTAGGCTTAAAGTCGACGCGTCTGTATATAAGGTTGTAGCGTTACTTTATTAGCTCCTACGCGAAGGCGATAAAAGTCCTAGCTTATTCCTAGCTTATATCGCGGATAATATCGTAGCTAGCGAGAGGGGCTAAGGTATCTAGCGGGGCGAGCCTAATGTTAACTCCGTTTAGTAGCTAGTTTAGCGAGTATCCGAGTACCTCCAAGTACGCGTTATTAAAGTTTGCTTAAAGGAGTTGGATACAGTCGGTCTAGGGCTTATTAGGGTAGTTTTATATCTAGAAACGGAGCGCCGTTTCGACTACTTAATTCCTCCGTTCGGAGGCCCCGTCCGTTTACGGGTGGTAGGCGGATAATATTAGAAGGGGTATCTCTATAATCTCCTAAAACGTTCTCTAAAGTTCGCTAACGAATCGTAGGTCCCTATTACTAATAATTACTATTAAGATACCCTATAAGCTTATAATAAGGGCGTTAAATAATATTCTTCCCTATTCCTTAGCTTTATAGCTCGAAGAGCCTAGGATAATAAGGCCCTTTTTAGAGAATTTGTAGGTCGCCGTTATAAATACGTTTAGAATCGGGAAACCCTTTAGCTGCTATTAGGTAAACTCTAAGGGTACTAGGGGTAGGGCTGTAACGATGTCGATAGCTATAGTATGGAAAGGGATCGCTAGGGTTCGAATTAGTTATAGGTAGCCTAGTAGCTTACGCCGGTCTATCTATATAAGCTAATAGGCCTAGTAGTTCTTTACCTAGTCGGTAATAGCCTTTTTAAGGCTAACGATTATAAACCGGCTAGAGATTCTCCTCTAGACTTTGTAAATCCTAGCGTAGAAGGCCTAGTCGTAGTATATCCTTAGGATAGTATCGACGTAGGACTTAGGGATATATAGCCTAATCTAGCCTCGGCTACCCCTATGAAATAAAAGTTATTTAGTACCTAGGAAGAAACCTTCGACTCGCTTACTGGTAACCGGTTTCTCGTTACCGAGTTAGTCTAGTACGACTTAAAAGCGGTTCTCTTCTTAGTAGCCCTTCTTAAGTATATCTACGAACTCGTCGTTAATTATAAAAGTATTTAAGTCCTCGATAACCTTATTAGAGATAGCGTTATTGTAATCTTAGTCCGAGATCTTAAAAGCGTAGAAAGGGGTTTACGCCTCCTCCGCGTCCCCGTCGACGTTATAGACGTTATCCAGCTCGCTCCTATCGTACCTCTCCGGCCCGGGTCCGGGTAGTCGGCTAAGTACGTCCGTAATCTTATTCTAAGTACCGGGGATATAACGGACGTCGAGTTCGTATTAGGAGAGGTATATCGCAGCCGTTATTAATCTTTAGTTAACTTTAATATTATCGACGGAGTGGACGCTAGTATTAGTAACTAGGGCCCGGATTACTAAGTAGTTACTAAGGATAATAAAGCGGTACCGGGATAACGTAATATATACTCTAAGCTTCTTAACTAGCTATAGTATATATACGGTCTCTAGCTTTATTAGCTAGTAGTTCTTCTCGGCGGCGCTAGTTATCCGACTATAGAAACTAATAGGTTCGATATCCGGGGGGGGAACTACGCCTTTCCTATCCTATTTAAAGCTTTCCTTAACGTGGAAAAGGATTACCCCGAAACCGACCTTATAGGCGTTAGTTAGAGCGTATAGGACTTACTTTAAGTCGAAATAGTATATTACTATACGTTCTATAATAACGTTCTTAATATCCTTAAAAGCGGCTTTCTCTAGTTTTATGGGAGTCTAGGTAGTTTTGGTTACTACCTCCTTCCTATATCTCTTAAACGCCGGCTTATTTTTTTCTTCCTCGTATAGCTTTCGAAGGAGCTATATCTTCCTTACTTATAGGGGGTCGATACGTTCCGCGTACTTCGGGACTATATACCTAAGGTATCCGGTCTGGCCGATAAAGGTCTCGAGCGCGGATAAGTTCGTTAGGAACTTCTAGTACTTAATTACCTTCGTTCGCTCTTTAGTAGCCTTAATACCGGTACCGTCGACTTATATTCCGAGGAGATAAACGGATAGGTAGCCGAGGAAAGACTTCTTAGCTAAGAGTCCTAGGCCGAGGTTAAGGTATATCTTAAAAAAGTTTTAAAGGTGCTCGTAGTATTCCTTAGGACTATTAAAGAAAATAATAATGTCGTTAATATATACGGCTATATAATACTTTAGGCCGGCTTCTCTAATAAACTTATCGACTTATCGCTAGATGTAGGGGGGGGAGTTTTTAAAGCCTATAGGCGTAACTTTAAGGGTTTTTATTCCTCGGTAAGTAATAACCGTAAATTTATAACGGTCCTCTTTCTTAACGAGGAATTAGTAGAAGAACTTAGTAACGTCGACGGCGGAGATAATTTCCTTACCTCGAAGTTTACTAAGTACTTCCTCTATAAGTAGGAGGGGGTAGGTATCTCTAATTACGACTCTGTTAATCGGTCGGAGGTCGAAAACTAAGTATCCTTTTAAGTCTTTAGGGGTACGATAGATAACGAAAACTAGCGAGTCGAAAGCGTAAGGCTTAGTTATTATATATATTAGGCGTTTCTTATAAAGGGCGTCGAATAACTTATCGATCGAGCGGCGGTCCTTTAAACCGACTCTATATATCCTCGTAGCCGTCTGGAACTCGTGCTAGTTATTAATAAGGGGAACGGTTATATATTCTTCCTCGGGGAAGTTAATAGTACCGTAGTTATCCCAGACCGCTTCGACCTCCTATAGTACCTCCTCGATACGTTAGGCGACTTTAGGGTCCTTAGTATAGAGGTAAATACCGTTAGCGAGTTCTTTTTCGGGCTACTATATATCGCGCTCGATACCGAGTATCGGTACCGCTTCGTCTTTGGAAAAACGGTATCTAAGGTCCTTCTTTATATCGATAGGCTCGCTAGGTATCTTAGGTTATATAACGGCCTTTAGGATATCTTTTAACGGCGGGTCCGCCTCCTAAATAGTAAGGAAAGGGTCTTTAAGGGAAGGGTTAGTTTTACCCGAGGTAGTATAGAGGATAAGGTCGGAGTCGATTTCCGTAAGTCTACCGAGCTTCTATCCGCTAGTAATCTTAACTAGTTTCTTAGTATTATTCGTAAATAGGACGTAGAGTATTAGGCCCGATTAGATAGAACGGAGTACTCCCTCGGTAACTAGGATAAGCTCGAAATCCCTATCCTTCGGGACGAAAATCTACCTATAGCTTAACCTTACTATCTAACCGGGTCTAACGGTAGTAGGGGATACGGCTTTAACATTAGTATTCATCCTCTTAGTAGCTACGTAAAAGAGCTCGGCGGGGACTTAGAGGTTATCGTACCCTTGGACTTCGATCCGGCGGTCGGCGGTGTAGATATTCGCCTTATTAAGGGTAAGTTAGTCTATTCCTAACAGAATTCCGGCTACGAGTTTCGGGACGACCTTAGTAGAGACCTATATCCTTACGATACTTCTAACCCCCTTAGTAGAGAAACTATATAGGTATATCGGGAAGGAGACTCTCCCTTTAGAATATTATCTTCTAGCGGCGGTACGGATAACGACCTTCGATCGCTTAAGGTCGACGGGGGGTAGTAATAATAGGATATCCTCGGAGACTACGTATATACTAGCTCCGGAGTCTACGTATATTTAGAAGATATTACTATCTGGCTTTATACTAATTAGGATACGTATATAGGTATATTTCCGGACCGCGACCGATATATCGTCCTATAGTACGGCCTCTAAGTCGAGGATGGGAAATGGCGAGGATTATCGCTCTAAGTCGGGTACGTTAATCTTAACTACCCTTTCGGGGGGGTTTAATAACTCGTTTTCAGCCTCGGGGTAGGCCTAAATACTATACCTCGGCGGTTTAGGCTTATAGTCGTACGGCTTATCCGTAGCGTTAGATAACTTTAGGTAAAGGGAGTAAACTATCCTACTTAATTTAACGGCGTCCGCGTATATAACGACAATAGTAGATAGGTCGTCGTCTTCTATATCGCCGTCCTCCTCGGTAACGGTATACTAGGTATCGACGATCTCTAGTTCTTCGTCGTTTATTTCGGCGTCCGAGTCGTACGATACGTAGTTGGCTTTAGTTTATATATCGTTATACTCGTCTCCGGATAATCCTTCGGGGTCGGACTCGGGGTTGGACTCGGGGTCGCTTAAGTCGTTATATTTGTAGTACGTATTAACTCCCCCGAGGTCTAAGTTACTAAAGCGTCCCTCGGGTCTAGCTATCGGCGGCTTCTCCCGGACGGATATCCGTAAGTCGCTTAGCTTAACGATTACTACGGGCTCGGTTACTATTAAGCGAGGCTAGTAGTTCTAGCTATCCCGGGTTATTAACCTATCTCGAGGGTTAAAGGCGTTATATATGGGTCGGTTACGTCTATTCGAGTTACTACGCCGATCGTCCCTACTTTTAAAACGGTCCCGGTCTCGTAGGCGTTCTCGGTCCCTTAACTTATTATCCCGGGGGCCTTACTACTAAGCGTCTCTGGACTTAGTTTTAAAGTCGCGGGGCTCGGAGGCCCGGCTAACGCCTTTACGCGTTCGTTATCGCGCCTTTAGGAAAGGTATATACCATACTTAAAGTATAGACGAGAGCTTAACGCGGAGGGCGTTATAGCCGTCTAGCCCGTACTATTACTCGTAGACTCCGAGGTAAGGCGCGATTTCGTATAATAGTCCTTTAATAATTACGTAAGTAAGTTCCACGTCCGACACTCCGTAGATAGTAGCGAAGCGTTTCTTAGTATTTATCTAAACTCCGGGGTTATCGCCGTCGAAAGTTTTCTCGTCGGACTACTTAAACTTAGTAAAACCCTTTCTAGCTACCTTAGTATCGGGGGGAAATATTTTAACGATATAGTCGAATAGGTTAGCTAGGCCGGGTCCTATTTCGATATATATCCGTTACTCGTCCCCGATACTATTAAACTATTCGAGGGCCCTTCCTTTAAGTAGGATAGGGAGCGCGTCCTAGATAGCTACCGCGTATACCTCGTACTTAATATATTAGTTTATAAAGTAGTACTATCGGCTAGGGTTATCGTAATATTCCCTGCCGTCGATAGTTGTTAAGCCTTATAAGATAACTCCGAGGGGGGCCGGGCTAAGGTATAGGTAGCGGTCTATCTTAGTATCGACCTTCTCCGGTCCTCGTATAATCTCGCGGCGTAGCTAAGTTACGGGGAATAGTATAGTATTAGCGGGAGGGGGTAGTAGTATATCTTCGGCGTCTTTAAAAGGCCAGGTATCCGATAAGTCCTATATCTACGGGGTAGGGTTTCGGCCTTAGTAGGCGTACCCTTAAGCGTGCCGAGAGGTCTAGGAGGCGGGTATAGCCGTAGGCGCGATCTATCTAGGCGGGTTAACAAACTGGTATATTATAGGAGCGATAGTTTTAGGGATAACGGGTTATAGATATTAGGATCTAGGGCCGGTAGTATAGTACTACGGCTACTATTATTAAGTACCGGCGGTTATAGCTACGGCTTAAAAGGGCGCCGGTATTAATATAGTAGTAGGCTATGTTAGCTACGTTATACCCTACGAGAGCTACGGGCCGGGGATACTTAATAGCTAAAACGAGGTAGGAGTTCTTACGTCTTCGTCGTCCGAGCCGTCTTCGGAAAGGACTATAAAAGCGTTTAGTCCCCGGGGGTTGATTCTTCGTAAGCTAGGGTCGGGGTATCCCGAGCGAGGTCGCCTGGAGCGCGAGCGTAAGTACTCGAGCTTAGATTCGAAAGTTCTAAGTAGTTATATTATATCGCGCTAGTAGTCCTCCCTTTACTACTATAGGGCGTTACTAAGGAGCGCTATAGTATTAGCGTTGTCGGTAATACTATACGTACTCTAGGGGGGCTATAGGTTGTTAACTATCGTTTATTACTAGGCTTAGAGTATTTAAGGGGCTTCGAGGTTTATAGTAATATCTTCGCCTTTATCTAGCTCGACGGTAATATAACGGTAACGGGCGTTAGTTAAGGCGTTATCTTAAGTATCTAGTTAGCGGCGACTACTAAAAGCGGATATAGCCGTACTTAGGAAGCTCCTAAGGACGTTATCCTAGGGTAGCGGAGCTATAGCTAAGGTAGCCGAGATAACCCGAGAATACTATTATATAGGTAGAAGCTAGTTGCTTGTAGTGCTAGGAGACTAGGTTATCTAAGCCTCGTTTACAATAGGTAAACTTAGGATAGATAGGAGAGGTAACGAGAAAGGGCTGGAGGTATTTTCTTACTTAGAGAGCCTCGGAGGCTATAGTAATAGGTTACCGGGCGGCGGGCCGTATCTAGCTACTAGAGAGCTATATCCTTAGAGATAGGACTACTCCTAGTAGGTCGTTATAGCGGGGTCGATAGAGTTATACTATATAAGGTCCTCCGATAACGGGCCTAATCCCGTCTTACTTATCTTTAATATAGAGACGATATCGGAGACGGTCTAGATAGCCTTTTTATTCGGTAAGGTCTCGGGAGCGAAATTTTTACTCTAGGGTAGTTCCGGCTCGCGTAACTTATAGAGCGAGATATAGTAGTCTATAAGGGCGGAAAGTATTCCGCTTCTCTAGCTGTCCGAGATAGGTTTAGGACTTGTATCGGTAAGGTCTTTAGTACGTACGAGGCTCGGAGGGTTACCTGTAGAGGGAGGTTCTAATAGTATGTCGGAAACGGTTTCTACCGAGGTAGTTATCCCGTAGGCCTTAGGTTCTTCCGGCTCGTCCTTCGGTTCTTCGCGCGGGTCGTAATAGTTTAGCTCCGGCTTACCCTATTACTAGTATTACGATAGGGCGGCCGTTAGACTTTTTACGCTTAGGTAGCCCTTAGATAGTCGTATCGTTAAAGGCGGCACGACCTAAGGTATTACGAGTACCTTCTTATAAGTCTAGGGTAACGCGTACGACGGGGCGTATACGGGGGGTACGGCTAAACTATAAATCTATCCGGGCTTCTTAGGGGCGGCGGGAGGCTTTCCGGGCGCGCGTTATTCGGGCGTAATGGTAGGTCTAGGCGCCGTAGTCGGTTATATGGATACGTCGGGCGGCGTCTTGGGCTAGGTCCCCTTATTAGAGAAAATAGGAGCTAGAATCTATCCGAACTTCTTAGGGGCGGTAGGAAGCTTTCCGGGTACGCGTTACTCGGGCGTAATGGTAATCCCGGGTACTATAGTAGTATATAAGCTAATCCCTGGCGGCCTAGTACGGCTCGGGGCTCCTTCGCTATTCGGCTAAGAGGACGGGAAGACGTATATGTTTCCTCTTCCTAGAATTCGTCCTCGCGTCGCGAGGCCGCCGCGAGAGCCGAAACCCCTTTTTGGTTCGGGGTTAGGTAGGGGCTTATACTTAACGGGTAGGGACGGTCTTAATACCTTACTAAGGGCCGCGGGGGTCGATCGGGGCGGGGGCTAGTTTATGAGTTTAGGGGCTTTGAAAGCGATGGTACGTAGTATTTTAGCTAGCGTAGTTATAGCGTATTTGTAAAACCTAAAAGAAGGTAGTTCGCGGGGGCCGCGCTTCGGGCTTAGTTTCCGGTATAGGTACTTATCTACTTATTTCCTTAACGTTATAAGGTCGTATAACGGGACTCCTAAGAGGGAACCTACGTTAACGGCTTAAAGGATCTACTTTATAATAGGAGCTTAATTATCCGGGCTATAACGCTATATAAAGGGGGCGACGGTAAGTCGGTCCTTACTAACAAGGGTCGGGGCGTAAGGAACTACCTCGGTATTATTAAAGTCTTCGCCTTTAACCGGCGCGGGTTCGGGGCTAGTTAGGATAGCGTAGCGGCCTTTAAAGTAGATAGTAGCGGTCTTAGCTACGACTAGACGATATACCGGTACCGCCGGAGGATAGTCGCTTTAGGCGATAAGGGGGCCGTCGTCGATCAGCCCTTTAAGATCCTTAGATATCGGTAGTACTTAAGTAACGGGCTTCTTAGATATTCCCGCTCGGGGGGGGTTTAGAAGTTATTAAAAATTAAAACTTAGTAGTACTAAAAGCGACCGGTAGCTCGGGAGAGGTCTTAATAATCTTTTCCGATAGCTAAGCTACTATTGTAATAAAGGTTACGGGAGGGACCGGGGGGTCTCGGACTCTAGGGAGATCGGGGCTTTTAAGATAAGGGGGCCGAAGGGTCCGGAGGGCGGCCGAGGTTACGTAAGGGATAAGGGCGGCCGTGGCTTTAAGGTCGTCGTCAGGGGTCCGAGGGACTCGGAGCCAGAGGGACTCGGAAGGGCTTTAAGGGACTCCGAGGGACTCTAAGGGGCTCTAAAGGGCTCTAAGGGACTCTAAGGGGCTCTAAGGGGCTTTAAAGGGCTCTAAGGGCGAGGGCGACCGAGGGACTTTAAGGGATACTAAAGTCGTACGAGGAGTAATAGGGCTGGCGAGCGTTGGAGAGGCGATGCCAGACTTAAAGGGATACGGAAGATAATGGAGGATGGAGGAGTTACAAGAAGGGTAAATACGGTGATTACTTCTCTTAATACGTATAGTAATAGTGTAAGTGTAAAGGTATAAAGATAGATGAGAGAGAGGAGAAGCCTCTCTCGCCCTCCGTAGGAGTCTGCCTTATATAGGGAGACTCCGACGGGGGTAGACCCTATGGTCCTTTATCTGTCTATATTTATAATAATACTAGCTTAATAACTTTATCTACTTCGAATACGGGTTACTTAAGGGAAGATATAATAGTAACGTTTAATAGGTAAACTATAAATAGTTATATAGGGTAGGATAGGTTTAACGTAGTAAGTATCGACGCCTTATCGAGTAGATAGGAGCCGAACGGTAAATACCCTTCGGCTTAATCGGAAATAGTAGTATACCGTTTAGCGGGTACTAATAGACGTCTAGCTAGAAAGGGTAGCGAAGTAAATCGAGAGTAGTAGTCTAGATTTAGTAAATAGGAGCGAAAAGGTAAATACCCTTTAGCTTAATCGGAAAATAAAAGTATACCGTTTAGCGGGTATTAATAAACGTATAACCAGGGGGGGTAGGGCTGTTAATCGAAAGTAGTAGTTTAGATAACGAAAGGCGTTTTAAGGGAGAGAGCGAGAAGATAAAGTTATCGGGGGAAAAGAAATAAAAGTAATATATAGTAAGTCCTTAGTAGGGTTATAATTAATAGGAGTAGGGGTATATTAAGTATAGGTTAATTACAAACTTAGTAACTAGTATAGGTACGTTAGAGGTACGTATACCCTCTTCCTAGTAGAAGTAAGCCTATATCGAGTATAGGCTAATTATATATAGGCGAGCGAAAGGGTAAATACCGTTCGGTTCGCCTTATCTACCTTATCTTACCCTATTTCCGGAATTCTACTATAACGCCTATACTATAGTAAAATATTACTATAACGTAATTACTACCCCGTATAGCGATTTTTAACCTTTATCTCGCCCTATAGCGATTCTACTATTACTACGCGATATAGCGATTACCTCTATTCCGCCTACTCGCACGCCGTCCTACTATACCGCCTATAAACCGTTTAATCGCGGTATACGGTACGGTAGGTATAGCGTAGATACTCCCCTTAGCTAGCGAGGCGGAGGCGTAAGGGGTATAAGGGGTAGAGGTACGGGCCTAGCACAAGGGCTAGGGGTACTAGATAGTAAACTAGGCTTACCCCCTATTAGATAAAACTACTCGTAGTAAGAGTGTATAGAACTCGACGACAGGAAGCCGCCGGTAGAATTATAAGACCCTTAAAATCGCGTCTTTTACGCTATCTAAAGTAGTATCTAAAGTTATATCTAAAGTCGTATCTATCTTCGCCGGTACCGGAATATTCTCTTTATTATAAAGGGGGTTATACCTAACGGGAGTAGGTACGTATCGAGCAGGGGTAATTATAAACTTAGTAACCGATATAGGCGAGCTAGAGGTACGTACGCCTAATTCCTAGTAAAAGTAGGCGCTTCTCGAGTATAAGGTAATTATTTTAGGTACCCTAATAATACTATAGATTTTATACCCTATCTACCCCTGAAAAAATAACCTTAGTTATCTTTATTCTTACGCTTAGGCCTTTATTTCTTGTCGGTAGTTACCTCTTTACTTAAATCCAGCCCGGGTTCTTTCCTATCTTAACTATATATTAGATAAATTAATATTAAAGTAAAAGTTAGAAACGGGTTAAGAAGATTTACCGTCGAAGATAATTATTATCGCTTATTCCTAAGTAAGTTCCGTACCTAGTATAAGGCGTTTAACGGAAGTATAAAAGTCGTATAAGAACTACTTATACTTTTAGTTATTAGCGATAGGTACTATAACCGTATTAAGTAGCGAGATAGTAATAAAGAGGCCTAACGTACTTAGTATAAATCGTAGGGTTTTCTTTTTACTCTAAGTTAATAAGAGGAAGAGTAGTAAAGTATTTAGTAAAGTTTAGTAAATAAGACTGAGAAAAGGTAGAAAGGTATATAAATTAAAAGGAAGGTAGGAAGGATAAATAATTCCCTTACCCGGGTAATCTTTTTACTAGTACGCGAAGAGGTAAGGCTGTTAAGAAAATGTAAGGTAAGGTAACGGTCTTTACGGGCCGCTTATAATTAGTAGTTATAAGTATTAAGGAGTAGAGTTAGGGAAATTATAAAGTTTTCGTACCGAAGGGAAGGGTAATTACCCTTTAGCTCTTTAAGTATATTACTATTAGGTTAACGCGGTAGGTTAAAGCTTTAAAGTAGAGTTAATAGTATATAGCCTTTAGGTAGATTTATAAAACTAATATCTATATATAATTATATTAATATACTTCCTCTTCCTTTTAATATACTTCTACGATCGTACTTCTAGTAGCTAGACGTCTAGCGCTAGCTACTAGGATACCTTTACCGCTAAGGTTATTAAAAGATAAAAAGTCTAAGAGAGCGAAGAAGTAGAACGAAACGTTAGTCGAAAGCTTTACAGTAGTTATAACCGAGGCTAAAAAGAATAGTTTAAAAATTCGCGACGCGTTCTCGCTAGTATACTAAGGTTTACCGTCCCCTTTATAACTTTACTAAGATATTAATAATCGGTATAGTTTTCGACTAGGAACCGTTTACTATTAAATTTAACGATATCGATAAGGTTATTACTATAATATATAAGCGTTAAGCTAGTATTCCTAGAGACTTATTTAACGAGTAGTCCGATAATAGGTTTATCGTCGATAATAACGATATAAACTATAATAAAGAGGAATAGGGGGAGGCTAGTAAGTAGAAGAAGGCTAGTAAGTAGACGGAGGGTAGCTATAATAATAAGGATTTATAGGGGGTATATATAACGGGCGAGCTAGATAAAGACTTTAAATTACCTATATTTAATAGTTTTCGCTTACTCGGGATCGACAGTATAAAAGGAGTCGAGAGCCCGTATAAGAAGATAAAGAAATAAGTTATAAGGGTAGTAAACCTTCCCCTTTCCTTAAATTATACTATACTTAGCTTTAAACCTAAATATAAAGGAGGGGAAATTACTATCCTATATTATAAAGCTATATATAGGCTAATAATTTTACGGTATTACGTATAATAGCGTTAATATTATATAATATAATTCCTTTTCTCTATTACTTAAATTTTCTAACCTCCCTAACCTATTTCCCTTTTTCCCTATACTTAATAACGGTACTAATAAAGCCCTATATAGGCGCTTTTCCTTACTACCGACGTATCGTTTTACTCTCTCTCTTACTATAGTACGTACGAAGTAGGTTACGCGTAAGATATTCGCTAGAAAGGGTTCTCGTAAAGCTCTTATTACGAACGTTTCTAGGAAGCCTAGGAAGCGTAGAAGGACTAATCTCGTATTATAGGAGATTTAAAAGCTCCAGAAAGGATATAACCTCTTAATTTATAAAACTAATTTTACTAGGCTAGTAGGGATCTTAAAATACTATCCTTTTTTTTTATAATACTAAAATACTTTATAAAGGTTCGAGAAATCGCCGGTAAAATAACCGGGGAAGAAAGGGAGCTCCGGTAGTAAAGGGAGGCTATAAATAGGCTTTAGGAGTCCGCCGAGGCGATAATCGTTAATTTACTAGAGGATATATAACTCTTAGCTATCTATACGAAGCGGGTTACTATTCTAGGGACGGATCTTAGATTAGTAAAAAGGATTTAACATCGATTTAAATCGTATTTAAAGTAGATTTTTAGATAAGGGAGATAATATTTATAATATAGATTTATTATAAGTAAAAAGTAAAGTTAGGAATTAGGTAATAAACTCCTTTCCCTAGCCGTATATTCGAAAAAGAATTCTCTATATTAGTAAAAACCCTTAAAAAAAATCCTCCTAACTTCGCCCTTAATCCTTATATCTACTATACCCCCTCGTAGTAAATTCTACCTAGAATACGTCGATAATCCCCCGTTAATAAAACCCTTTAATCTAACTACTTAATCCTTATAATATTAGATATCGGCGACTATACCGAGATAGAAGCTCTTTTCCGTAGTTTCTATTACCTAGCGAATTTTCTCTTCGTCTCCGGCGTCGAGCTATACATACTAAAGGAGCTTTTAAATAATAATATATATTAACTTCTAATTTCCTAATCGGTACTTTAATATATAATAGCTATAAACGAGAAGGTAGAGTTTACTTTACCCTAGCCCGATAAGTACGAATCCGATTTAAAGGCTAAAAAGGGTACCGATACTAAACTCTCTTCGTTACCGGAAGCTATATCTACGGATAGGTTTATAGCTATAAAGCCTATAAAACATACCCGGGTTAGTACTAAGAAAGGTATACGATACTTATTATAATACGATACTCCCTAACCTATAAATTAATTTACCCCTAATAAGTTAGGCTAGTAAAGTCGCTCCTCCCTCGTTTAACTTCCTCTATAAGAAGGGTACCGGTATAAAGCGTACCCGTTCCCTAACCGAGGAGGAGTAGATAGATTCGACTCCTTTAAAGAAGACTATCTCGATAGTTAGAGTTACTAAGAAGGCTACTAGAGCTAGAGGAAAGGTAAAGGGCGAGTAAGGGGAATATAAAAGCGGGGTTAAAAGTATTCCTTTAATAAACCTTTATTACTATTTTCTTTTAAGTACGAGGAGGTAGTCGATATAGCGAATCGGAAGGGTATTTACCCTTTAGCTTAAGGACTAGAGATTAAGAACTTCTATTTAGTATAGTAGAAATATAACCTTCTCCTACGTTTACTTATTAATCTATCTATTAAAGGGTAGTATAAAGGTCCTCGTACGAGTTAATACTAACCGGTTTACTACGATATAAATAACTTTATAATAACTCGAATAAAATCCCTTTAAATATTAGGAAAATACTTAGGTTTAAGGAAGGTTAAAAGTTCTAATATTATAGATCCCGTAAAGTAAATTATATCCGAGAACTCGCTTAATATAAAGCCCTATTAATAGATTTAGGTTTTATAGCTTAAGGGTAATTACCCTTTAGTTTTTTATATATATATAAATTTATAGCGAAAGAGTAATAAATATATTATAATTATACTATCCTATCTAGAATAATAATAGAAATACTAAATATAAAAGTACGAATATACTTAACGTTATACTTTTAATTATTATTCCCTCCCTAAACTAGTTACTATCGAATTAGTAATTATCCTCGTTATCGTCCCCTATATAAACTATATCGTCGCTACGTCCGCTATTACCTTTATCGTCTTTCAGCCTTTTATTAGTTTCCTTCCCTAGTTACGAGCGTCTCGTAGGCTAGTTAGATATATACCCTTTATCGTAGGCCTTATATAAGAGAGGATAGACTAGTTATATTCTAGCTAAGAAAAGTTAGATAAAGGTTTAGTTATAATAGTTATAAACTTCTTAGATAATTAGGTAATAAGCGCGTAGTATCCTAATTATAATCTCTAACTTCTTATCCTTCTTTAGTAGCCTATTTAACGATAGGCCTTTAAAGTATTACGTAAATAATTTTTCTAGATCGGGTAAGAAAGGGTAGATACCGGGACTAAAGGCTTCGACGAGGATTACTATTAGCCTTTAGCGGTAGAGTCGATCCGTTAAGCTTCGGAGTAATTTAGGCTTCGTTACCTTCTCTTATACTCGCGTTTTATCGGCCTCTTTCCCCTTTCCGTTAGGATCCCTTCCCTATTCTAGACTTATATCCTCCCTACCCCCCTTCTTCTCCCCGCCCCCCTCCTCCTTACCGCCTTCCTCTTATAAACCCTTCCTCTTCTTCTTCTTAGGATAATAAAGTCTTAACCTCGTCGATATATATAAATTAAGGAGACTAGAGAAACCCTTACGCTTCTTTACTTTAAAGCCTTCCTCCCTAATAAAGTTAGATAACGCCGTTTCTTTATCTCTTAGTAGATAAGTAAGGCGGTCCTACTCCTAAACTAGCTTAACCTTCTTCGATATATTAGATAATCGAAGACTCCCGATACTAAGTCGGAGGTTATTCTCCGATAGCTATATATCTTTAAAATTCTAAACTAATATAGCGAGCTTTAGCTATATCTTAAAGTTAAGCCTTACTGTAAATTCCTTTACCCGAGATTAGCCTAAAAATACGGCCTTAGCCTTATAGCTAATAGCTTTTACTAGTTAGAGAACTTAGTCTTATCCGGCCTTACTAAAGATATCGAAAAGAAATAACCTTCTAAGGATAACGATATCGGTATTAGGAAAGTCTTAAGTAGGGGAAGCCGACTAGGCCCGGAGCTTAGTAATAAGTTATCGTAAGACTTTAGTAGTATTAGAGCTATTAGTATAACTTAATATAGTCCGTAAAAGAGGCTAACTATAGAGAAGTTTATAAACTTCGTTAAGAGTAAGTTAGCCTTTCCGCCTTAGTCGAGAAGACTTAGGAGTATTACTTAGAATATATATAACCCCCGTTAACTCCTTAGTCTTATCCCGATCTCTTTACTATAGCTTCGAGTACTACTTTAACTATATAGGGTTAAGTAGTATAGTAAGATCTTTATCGAAAGGCGTAAATAAGATATACTAGGCTAGTTACGTTCTTTATATTAAACTAATACTAGAATTTACCTTAAGAAGATTCGTTTTAAACTATAACGGTTATAAAAATATCGTTTAAGTTAGCTTAATACTAGCTAAAGGGGGTTTTAAAATCTTTCTAATTCCTAAGGTAATAAAGGCTAAAGGATTATCGGTAAGCTTAATCGTAAGATAATAAAGCGCCTTAATAACTATCGTAAATATAACAGATTCGATATCTAGTCCCTTTATAAAACTATAAACCGTTTTAATAATAAAATATCTTTTCTTATCTTAAACGAGCGTTTTATCCCGTATATAAGCCTTAAGTTCCTTAAAGAACGGCTAGAAAAATAAGACTCGCTCTCTAAATATACGAACCGGAGGGTCTTTAGGGTCCTTTAAGGGTAGCTAGTTTTACGCTTAACTTAAGGGTAAGGATATAAGTTCCTAGAGATTAAGGGTTTTAAAGTATAGTTAAGATTAAAAGCGAGGGGGGTTTTTTAAAGGGTTAGCGCCTACGAGTCGCTTTTACGGTAGTTTATTTAATAATAATCGAGATTAAAAGCGAGGGGGGTTTTCCGGAGGGTTAGCGCTTATAAGTTACTTTTATAGTAGCTTATTTAACGATAGTTAGGAGAAAATAAGGCGTTAGGTTTATACCCTAGCGAAACGACTTAATATTTTTATTAAATAAAAGGTTTTCCGCTAGGTAATAAATAGTTATAGTTATAGCGTAGTAGTAACTAGTTGTAAAGGGGCGATTTTAACGGATACTTTAAGTAAAGTAGATAAAAGGGTTTAGAAAAGGGAAATTAAATTATATACGAATAATTAAGGTTAATATAGGTAGGGTACCCTTAATACTTTAATTAAGTTATAGTAATAAGGTTTTTATATTAAGGTTAAATACTTAAGCTATACGATAAAATAAAGTAAGATAATCTTAACTTAAAGAGCTAAAGGGTATTTACCTTTAGGCTTTCCTAAGACTTAAAAGGTATTTATTTTTTAGCTATCCCGAAACCTATAGGGTACTTACTATTATACTTTTTCTATATAGAAAGGGTATTTACCCTTAGGCTTTCTCTCGAGTTATAAAGTATTTATTTTTCGGCTTTCCCGAAACCTATAGGATATTTACTATTATACTTTCTCGATATTTAAAGGGTATTTACCCTTAAGCCTTTCCGAGAGTAAAAGAGTATTTAAATTTTAACTTTCTTTTACTACTTTATAAATAATATAATATTAAATCGAGAGTAATTAGTTAAGGAAGATAAGATATAATATTCTCGATATATAGGAATTTTTTTTATAACTAAAGGGTAAATACCCTTAGGCTTATTTTCTTTTCTCGGAATAATAGAAAGGAAGTAAGGAAAAATAAAAACGATATAGACTAGGAGAGAATATAATATATAAGAAGTAAAGGAATCTTAAACTAGATAACTATATTAATTTATCTTTATTATTAATCGGTTAATACTATATATACCCTACTAGGATTTAATTTATACGTTCGTAGCCTTAAGGTCGTAGGCGGGTTTAGTTACTTTTATAATAAGCTTTAAGGTATTATCGGCGTCGAAAAGGAGTTTAACGATAGGAGCTTTTATCTTAGCTTTAGGGGGAACGGGTTATTACCGGGAGCTTTTAAACTGTTTATTAAGGTATTCGGCTATTTAATTCGTCCGGCTAAAAGAAGTTATAAAGGTAACTAAGTCGTCCGTATAAAGGCGGGCTTCGAACTCCTTATAGTTATAAATTATCCTTATATATCGAAGTCTCGGCTTTAGCGGTATATTATCGGGGGGGGCTAATATAAGTAAGGTAACCCTAAAGGTATTATCTTATAGAAAGTAACTAGTTAATTAAAACTCGCGCTTCGGGTTGTAACGCTAGGTAATAATATTCTATATACCTTCGTATATTAAGATTAAAGTTCCGTTCGTTAATAAAGGTATCGCGTTATACTACTCTAATATCCGGTAATATAAAAGCCCGAATAGATTCGGTTTATTAAGGGTATTATCGTCGATCTAGGAGAGCGTAGTATATACTAACTAGTAGTCGACGAAGTAAGAGAGTCTTTAGATTTAATTCTACCTTATCGCCTTATTCGTTACCTACTCTATATTAAAGTAAGGGTATATCGGGGAAAGCTATAACTACCGTAGGTAGGTAATAATACTAGGCTTAAATATCTTCGATTTCCTAGTACTAAAGGTATAAATAAGGCGCGTCTTTATCCTATTAACGTACTCCTTAATAGTAGCGGAAAGGCCTTAAAAGGTAAAGGATATAATTCTATTAACGATAATAGCCTTATACGCTTCCGTAAATTCCCTTAGATCCGTAAAAAGCTTTATTAATATATCGTAGTATAGGCTTCGTAGGAGAAAGTCTATAATCCCCTTACGGATAAATTCCTTCTAAAGTATATCGAACTTCTAATAGTCCTTTAAAAGCGTAAGGAACTTATCTAACTACTAGCTAATAGTTACTTAATAGAGGACTTGATACCGGTTCGTCCGGAAGGTATAGTCGGGGATCGTAAGTATACCGTTAAACTCCTCCTTAATAGTAAATTTCTCCTAATCTATAATATCTAGCTAAAAGGTAAAGCCGGTTTCTAAAAGAATTTTCGCTATACCTATTCTAGGATATTTCTAGATTCTAGGTTCCTCTCTTTTACCCTAAGTATTAGTATCTCGACTAAGGCGATTTAGAAGTAGGTAGGATTGGCGGGGGTTAAGTATTAAGATAAAGTAGCGTAAAGAGAGTAAAAGGAGATAGAATAGATTAGCGGTTCCTTATAGTACCCGAGCGATAGGATCTACGGTCCTATAATAATACCGTATAACGTTTAAGGCTTTAATATATTTATCGATATTTCCTTTAAGGAATCGGACGAAAAGAGTACTAGAAATAGTAAAATATCTATAATATAAAAACTTTTCGTAAGGTTATACCTATTAAGCGGGGTTAGTAATATCGAATATATTAAGGTAAAATACCTTTAACTCTTACTAATAAGGAATATCGGGATTAACCTTATCCTCTCTCTTAGGAACTTTAGTAAAGTTTATATTATTTATCTAGTAAAGACCTTTATAATACTCCGTATCTACTACTTAGATAAGTAAAGTAAGCTCGGTATTAACGTAAAGCTTAATATAGTAACTAAAGTTATTAAGATTTTATCGTAATATCGACTAAAGATACTTAACGTCGTTCTCGAATAAAGAGAAGACCCCCTCCTACGAAAGCTTAGTATACTTTACCGCTATAGCGATAATATACTACTAACGTTTTAGGTAGACGATATAATTAAGCCCGGCCCGGTTAAATAGGATTTTCCTAGTTCTCCTAAATAACTCTTCGGTAACCGAGTAACTTTAGATATAACGGATACTATATTTCTAAAGTAGAGATAATAAAGGAGGTTTATATATAACCGAGGTTATATTCCGGAGGTTATATAACGGCTATTCCTAAGCCGTTTTAACCTTTCTCGGAGGATTTATAAGTTTTAGTTCGCCTAGCTTTAGGATCCCGAGAGACTTATAGGAGTTATAGTTAATAAGAAACTAAAGGGTATTATACTAGTAGTAACGGCGAGGAAGTAGTATACGTCCTCCTTCTTTAGTCCTATTAGGGAGAATCTCGGTAGCGATATTAAGGTATTATTATAGTTATTACTACCCTTAAGTTCTTTCGGGGACTTTATCGGATTAGAAGTAGTATATATCGTTAGTTAATATATCGAAGTACTATTATAAAGTAAACGAAGGCGCTTAGTCGGTCTAAAATTAAAGTTTATAGCTTACCTAGTTATAGAAGAAAAAGTAGTCGCTAAATTACTAAAGTAGGTTATTCGGGCTAGTAATTAAAGCTAGTCTTATCTCTATCTACTTCTAAAAGAGTAGAAGATTCGTTAAAAAGATATCGATATAAGACGGGAAGTACTAGGGTTCCTTATCGTTAGTAGATTATTACTTATAGGTATTAAAGCTAGTAAGTACCGTATCGAATAAAATAGGAAGATAGTATATAATAAAAGCGCCTAAGGTTTTTAAAGAGGGAAGGATAACCTTATCGAATAGAATAACGTATTACGTATTAGTTAACTTCGGGACTATAGTTATCGGAGTCCGGTATATATAAGGAAAAACGATATAAATATTTTTACTATTAACTTAACCGAACTTATAGTAGGGAAGCCGGTAAAGCTTAATATCCTCGAGTTCGTACCTTTTAATAAGGTAGTCGTTACTTATAACGTTAACCTTAACTATAATATAAATTATCTTTTTAAGATACTTAGTCTACGCGGGGGTTACGAGGTATTAAAGTATACCGCGAATTTAGAAAAGGTTAGGGAAAATTATTATCGAAGAGTCGATATCCTAGGAAATAGGTTTTATTATATACTCCTAGTCGTTACTAAGATAAAGGTAGATTTCCGGATCTTAGGGTAAATTTAAGGTACCGGTAAAGATGGTCCGAAAATAATCGGTAAGGGGTAGGTTTTTTCGTTTCCCCTAGGTTTCCGAGGATTCGAAGGGGGCTAATCGATTACGGTTTAAATTAATAGCCTCCGCTTATTTAAATCGTAACGCGTCTTAAGGGCTAGAAGATAATTCGAATATATCGTTAATCGGGTAGTAGGTATTATAGAGATTTCGATAATCGATTTCGCTAGCGTAGGCGGAATTACTATAGGGAATAATACCCCGACGAAGGATAATAACGACCCGTTATATAATCCTCTTAGTATAATCGGGTTCCGTCTTAAGCTAGTAGATAAGGTCCTTATTAAAATATAACGGTATATATATAAATAATATAATCTTATCTCGTCCTAGCCTACTTTAAACCTAGGCGAATATATTATCTTATACGCGGTTTTCCTAAGTATTTATTAACTCGGCGTCGTTTAAGTTAATACTGCCTTATAGGCTTTAACGGTCGTTATCCTTATCGGCGTTATCTAAGTTAAATATATCTTTAGCGAACTTTATATTTATATTATTAAAGCTATTTAAGATTTAAGTCTATAGTCTCGAAGCTATAATAATAAAGAGGAATAAGGAAGTTCTCTATATTTTAAAAATTTAATTAGTAAGAAGTAATATTAAAAGGACTTTATATTACTTACTAATAACGAAGATTTTAAGGGTTAAAGTAATCCGCTAGGATATAGGAAGGGTATTTACCGATAGGCTTTTAAGGTTCTAACCCCTAACCCTTTTATATCCGAAGGGTATTTACCCTTCGGCTTCTAAAGGTCTAACCCTAACCCTTATATATAGGAAGGGTAATTACCCTTTAACTCTAAAAGGAATTTATTATTAATTTAAAAAGTAAAAATAATAACGGGTAATATATACGGAATAGGGTAGTAACCTTTAGAATTAGGAATATTAATTATATATATACTTTAAAAAGATAATATTAGATAAGTAAAAGTAGTAAAGCTAAAGTAACTTACGGAAAAACTTAGAAAGTAAATTATAAAAGAAAGGGAAGGGTATTTACCCTTCGGCTTCTAAGGTTCTAACCCTAACCCTTATATAGGGGAAGGGTAATTACCCTTTAGCTTTAAAAGAAATTTTACGTTAGTTAAAAAAACGAAATAAAATAAAGGTATATACAAAATAAAATAAGGTATATATTATAATACTTAGAATTAGGGAATAGTAATTATAGTTATACTTCCTAAAGGATTTTATTAGGGAGGTAGAATAAATTAAAGATAAAAGAACTTACAGAAAAATATATCCCGTACTATAAATCTTAACGGGATAGGAAGAGTAATACCCTTCGGCTTTCTAGTAAAGAATACTTCCGGGAGCGGTTTAATCCTTAATAGGGGAAATAGTTAAAAGAGAAAAAAAGAAAAAAGGTAAAGAAGGGTATAAGGTTACGATATAAAAGAAAAATAGTTTTATATAAAAAAAAGATAAGGGTTAAATTATTACTATAGTAACTAAAAAAAAAATAGTATAATAAAGAAAATATATTATATTATAATAATAATAGGAAGAGTTAAAGGGAGTTTATAAAAATCTTCTTAACTTATCTAGGTAATAGAACTCGTACTTATACTTTATTATATTTCTATAACCGTTATATTAAAATATTATTCTAGCTAATCCGGTTTATAAAACTTATACTTTATTATTTTTCGCGACCGCTACGTTAAAAAAATATTCTAGCTAATCCGGTCCGTAAAACTTATACTTTATTATTTTTCGCGACCGCTACGTTAAAAAAAAATTCTGGCTAATCCGGTCCGTAAAACTTATACTTTATTGTTTTTCGTAACCGTTACGTTAAAAAAAAATTCTGGCTAATCCGGTTATTAAAACCTAATATTTCTTAAGATTTCTTAAATCCTAACTAAATATACCCTTATATAATACTTAATATCTTTATCGAAGGAGGTAAAAGCCTAATCTTATAAAAACCCGTTTTACTTTACGGTTTATATAAAACCGTCCTATTAACCTTTAAAGTAAACTATATAGTATAGCCCGTCTCGGTTAAAAAGAATACGGCTTATTCTCTTAAAAAGCTTTTCTATAATAAAGTAGCTTTAAAGATACTTAATACTAGACTTATAAAGTATTAATAAAGTAGGAGGCTTATAGGAAATTAAAGTTAAATCTTATAAATTAAATAACGTTTAGTTTTAAACGGTAGAGAGTTATTTCTATATTTAGGCTCGTTTAAATCCTTAAGGCTTAAATAAACTTTAATATCGTCGCTAATAAGGAATCGAATAGTATTATACTAGTAATAGTAGCGAGGGAGAAGGACTTAACCTCTTACTAAGCTTCTATTAGGAAAAATCTCGGTAGTAATATTAAGTTATTATTATAGGTTTTATTATCTATCCTTAGTCGCTAATATATTCGCCTTATCTTAAATATTAGAAAGATAATTCCTTAAGATATTAAAATAATCCTAAAGAGTAGTTAAAGGGGATTATTTTATCCGGAATTAAAGTTTATAACTAACCTAGTTAAAAAAAATAAAAAAAAATCTAAACTCCTAAAGTAAATTATAAGGATCTTCGACTTAATTTAAATATAAACGTATATAGTCCTAAAAAGCGCTTAAGTTTATCCGCGAGATATCGATAAAGTATAACGAGTATTAGTTATTTATAGGTTTTATAAATTACTTTCGAATAGCTATACCGTTTAAAATTATTACGAAGGACGTTAAAATATATTATTAGATAGTATCGTTAAATCATACGAGAGATAAGTATATAGCTTCGTTAAAGAAAGTAGTATATTATACGTTAGATAATTTAGGAATCGTTATTATTCCTTCTTAGTATATATAAAAGAAGATAATATAAACTATTACGGTTATAAAGACTTACTTAAACTTATAATAAAGTATTAGGTAAAGTTTAATATCCTTTATTTTAAAGTTTCCTATAAGGTTATCGTTATTATAGTACTTTACTTTTACCGTTATATAAACCGACTTTTTAAGATACTCGGTTTAAGTAAGTATTATAAAGTACTAAAGTATACTACGAATCTATTATAAATATAAGAAGATAGTAATTAAGGAGTCGATATCCTAGCTAATCGGCTTAAAGGGAAAGGTAGATATATTATATTTATTAAAGGAAATATATATATCGCCGGATTATATATTAATACTAGTAAAAACGTTACGGAAATAGTCGGCTTTAAGGAGATTATACCGCTCGGTAAATCCCGGTATAACGTATAGCTTTTATAACCGATTATAGCCTAGACTAATAACGTTATTATAAGTTACTTTAAAACCGTCTACTTTAATATTAAGGTTACGGTATAACCTAAGAATCGTATATTAAGTAAATACTTACTTTTCGTATTACTCTTAATTAGCTTTATATATACTTTCGGGATAAGGGATAATCCTACGCTTAAGTAGTATAATAATACGCCGAGTAACCTTTTAGTTATCCGATAGTATATTAGTAATTTATTCGTAAAGTTAAGCGTTAGTAAACGGATTAATATTTAAGTTAAATTTAATCTCGTCGTATACCTTTACCTTAGTAAGCCTTTTTAATAGGTAATCGGTACTCCTAGCCTTATCCGTTCCGTCTTTATTACTTTAGAAAGTAAGTAAAAGGCTGTCGTCGTCTTTAGGGATATATACTTTTTAAAGGAAGTTTATATCGAAATTATTTTAAAAACCTAATAATCTTAATATAAATATCTTTATATTTATAACTATAGTAAGTTTTTATATAAAGGGTAAGTAAAGGATAATATTTAAGTATAAGGGTAAGAAACTTACCGAGATTAAGAAAGTTAATTTATAAAACTTTAACTTAAAGAAGGGAAAGGTAAATACCCTTAAAATATTAAGTAAAGTATAAGTAACGGGAAAGAGTTTAAAATAAGGGTAAAAAATATACCGAAATCGAGAAAGTTAATCTTTAAAACCTTAATCTTAGGAGGGGAAGGGTAAATACCCTTAGGATATTAAGTAAAGTATAAGTAATAGAAAAAAGTTTAAAATAAAGGTAGGAAACTTACCGAGATCGAAAAAGTTAATCCTTAAAACCTTAATCCTAAAAGAAAAAGAGTAAATACCCTTAAGATATTAAGTAAAATATAAGTAATAGGAAAAAGTTTAAAATAAGGGTAAAAAACTTACCGAAATCGAGAAAGTTAATCCTTAAAACTTTAATCTTAGGAAAAGAAGGGTAAATACTTTTAAAATACTAAATAAAGTATAAGTAATAGAAAAGAGTTTAAAATAAAGGTAGGAAACTTACCGAGATTAAGAAAGTTAATCCCTAAAACCTTAATCTTAAAAGGTAAAAGGTAAATACCTTTAAGATATTAAGTAAAGTATAAGTAATAAGAGAAAGTTTAAAACGGGAGTAGGAAACTTACCGAAATTAAGAAAGTTAATCTTTATAACTTTAATCCTAGAAGGGAAAGGGTAGATACCTTTAAAATACTTTAAGATACTATATAATTAAGAAAAAAAGAAAAAAGGAGGAAAAAGGGAACGAAGGGAATTTATTTTCTAAGAAAATATATAGTATATATTAAGATAAAGGCTAGATAGATACTATAGTAACTTGGTCCTTTAGAAAAGTAAATATACGGAAAATATATCTTTAATAATTAAAATTAAAATATTCTTTTACTATTTAAATATCTTTTCCTACCCGCTTATACTTTCTATTTACCTACTCGTACTTCCCTAAGTAAGTAATTAAATATATATATTTAAGTATTTTAACGACTTTTATTTACTTACTCGTACTTAACTAAGCGGGTAATTAAATATATATATTTAAGTATTAAAATAACTTTTATCTACCCGCTTATATTTAACTAAATAAGTAGCTAAATATATATATTTAGGTATTATAATAACTTTTATCTACCTATTCGTACTTAACCGAACGGGTAGTTAAATATATATATTTAGGTATTTAAATAACTTTTATCTACCCGTTCGTACTTAACCGAGCGGGTAGCTAAATATATATATTTTACTATTTTGAATTTGCTATAAAACTACGAAAAAGAATGTAAAACCTAACCCTAAGAGGGTTTATATAATATAGCCGTAATTATTACCGTTTAAAACCTTTATACCTTTTATATCCTAATCTAGGCTTAGTATATATTTACGGAGACCTGTATATTAAAGTAGTATTAAGATAAGGAACCGCGGCTAAGTGTCCTAGGGCGATAAGGTACTTTATAATTAGTATAGTAGATCGTCGCGGGCGTCTCTACTGCCTAATAGCAGCACATATCGGTCCTCCCCGACATGCGCGGGCCTTTAAGGTCGGATAGGGGGATAGCCGATTCGACGACGTAACGGCCGCTCCCTTTCTAGTTAGTAGAAACCTACGGTCTCTTACCTTATTAAGTAGGCTAGTAGTACGGTACCGTAAGACGGGGGATATAAGCCCGGTTTTAATTCGTAGGAAGGGTCTACTAGTACTAGGTAGTTAATAGTTTAAGGCTTAGGTTTTATTATAATAGGTTAGAAATAGGACTCGGGCGGTAGTAGGCACGGGAAAAGGGCTAAGTTATTTTTTCGCTACTAGGGGTATATATTACGGGTCTGGCTCTGCTAGCCTATCTACACTACGGTATAGACCGGTAGTAAGTCTTGGCGCTTAGCCTACATTTTACAGTGTAGGATAAAACTCTATACTATCTTTATAGCTCGGAAGAGGCCTCTTCCTCTCTATAGAAGATAATAATATATATACGACTGCTTGCTATTTCCACTATACGTAGCCCGTTATATATCTTCTATCCTCTCGACTCGACCTCGCGAGAGCCTTTCCTTTACCGGTGTTTCGAAATCGACTCTCGTACGCTCTTTTTTATTCCCTTTATTTACTTTATTCCGCCGCGCCTATAGCTACGTAACCGTTACGGCGCTCCGTGCCCTGGGACGAGGACGACGACGTCCGTATAAACTAATTCGGCCTTACGATCGAAGCCCTTATCGCTTCTAACGGGTAAGCCGCCGCCTCCGCCGCCGCCTCCGCAGCTACCGCTACCGTCGCCGCCGCCGCGCCCCCGCTAGCGAACCCCGTACGGCCTCGATAAGTCTTACTAGCCCTCGATAAATACGACGGTAAACCTAACGACCTCGAGGCGTAGCTCCTCTCGGTAGACGCTAAGATCCGTATCGACAGTAAAGTAATCGGTCTAACGTTCGCCTAGTTTTACTACCTACTCGCCTACTTATCGTAATTACTCCGTAAGTCTCTCCTCTCCTTCTCGAAGGTCCCCGTTAACTAAAACCCGTAAGCCCTAGTTATACGGCTCGAGTAGAGTTACGGCGTACCGAACGCGTCGTATAAGGCGTAATAGCCGCTCTTCGATATTAAGTAACGGTAAGGGGAAACGTTCGCGTAGTTTATTCTACGGTATAAGGAGGTACTATACCGCGCCGAAGCGTACGCTTAGCCTAGCGTTACTAAGGTCCTCTCGCTTACGACGTCTCTCTCCCCGGCTTAGAGATCGAAGCTCGCGGATCGAACCGATATCCCCGATAAGTACGACGACCTCGTCGCCTACCTTCGTAAACTCGAGGGTAACTAGTTCCTCGCCGCGCCTTAGTACGAGGCCTAGTACTACGGCGAACCTATAGATACTAGTATCGGCTATACAGCGGTTTCTTTACTAGCCCTTCCGCGTACTAGCGTAAATATAACCCCGCGCTCCTCGCGCGAGTAAAAATAATAGTAGTAGGTATAAGGCTTATACTATAGATACGGTAGGTCGGGGTACTTTGCTAATAAGTACTACTACGTAGTTACGATTAGGATAATGATTCTACCCCCCGGAGTACTTTTCTCCGGCTCCGACTCCGAGGACGAGTAAGCGGGATACGTAGCGGCGCCTTGTAGTTACCTTTGCCCTTTTTGATCCGGCGGCGCTTCCGTACGAAGGCAGTACAGGGTAGGCAAATACTGCGGCGGCGGAAGCGGAGGCAAGTGATCCATGTGAAGGCGGACTCGGCGCGCGTTGGTGTTATTTTGTTCCAGTTAGGAGGACGAGGGGGAGTAGGGGGGTCATGTCACGGGTCTGGCTCTGCCAGCCCATCTGGACTGCGGTGTAGACCGGTAGTAAGTCTTGGCGCTTGGCCCACATCTTGCAGTGTGGGATAAAACTCTGTGCCATCTTCATGGCTCGGAAGAGGCCTCTTCCTCTCCATAGAAGATAACAATACACACACGACTGCTTGCTGTTTCCACCACACGCAGCCCGTTACAGTATATGTCCTATTCTGCCCTGAGCTGGTTTGAAGGAGGTAGGCGTTGGTCGTGGTGGATGCCGGGGATACTTGCTTCAACTCGGGGTTCCCTGTACCCTCTCTTCTTTGTGAATCATTTCTGATCTTGATAGGTTTCGCTGTCTTACTGCACTCCGACCCCAAGAGACCAACCCATACACTACTGCAGCTCGGGGGACATTTCATAGGGCATGTCAGGGACAGCCGCCGCTCCGTCACCAGCGTCTCCGGCAGTGTCAAGCATCAGGCAAGGCACTCTTCGCCGCCAATTAATGGCGGCCAGGTAGATGACGCTGAGGTCTCCAGGCGAGCATCAGATCGATCTCGTACGCGTACAAGCAAACAAACAGGGTGAAAGGCCAAAGTGGATCCCCGGGGCGGACAGTGGTGGACGAGGGTGTCAAGGGAGCCCGTGGTAGACGTAGTGGAGTAATTCCAAAGTGGGAAGATTTGGAGCCGCGGGGAGAAGGGAGGGTCGGGGCAAGGGGTAGGTGTTGATGCGGGTATGGCGCTTCCGCTGGCCTGTCCCGGCTGCTGCTGTTGTTGCGGCTGGTGATGTACCTGTTGCTGTACTGGGAAATTGTCAACGAGATGCAAGGTACTGTTCGCTCTCTCGAGTCACCAGTGCTTTATGTCCAAGCCCAGAAGAACCCGGACCGCTGGTGTGTTCGAGGAACGCCGTGGCGTGCTCCCTCTTGCAAGCCCCCACAACACCTTGTTGTGTTCGGAAAGAACCGGAAAGGCGCGTAGGAAATACCCTTGCATGTATTCGAGTAAGTAGGCGGCGAACGAGAACCCCAGCTGCCCCGCGTCGACCGTCGGCAGATCCAGCGACGACAGTGCCCGCCCTGCCCGGCTGATGCCCGATGTCAGCGTCCCCGGTCCCCGTGAGCGATGTGAAGCCTCGTTCGGCGTCGTTGTAGTCGAGTGGAACTGCCAGTCTGTGCTGCCGTCATGCAGCCCTCGTTTATCGAGGTGCGGGGGTGTTGGTTTGCCTTGGCTGTCGTGTTGGTGCCCCTTGGGGCGGTGTCGGGGCTCTCGGCCGGTCTTAAGGATGATGAGCAACCGCCAGCCCTTGGAGCCCATGTCCAGGCCGGGAACGAGGAGACGTCGTATTGACGGATCGCGATGTTGTTGGTCTCGCGGGGCTTCCCATCCCGCGACTCAGTGTTCTCGGTGTTGGAGGGTTCGGCAGATGGTAATCCGTACTCGTTATCGGGCTTCATTCTCGGCCCCGCTCCGTGGACATGATGGGCGGGGAAAAGGGGCTGGAAGGGGTGTCGGATGATGTGCATCAGCTCCTCCTAGAGTCTGGTCTCGGCGCTGATGTACCCTCGGCTCTTTTGGGTGAGCCACCAGGGGGGTGATAAGGGACTGTGGGTGCTCGAAGGGAGGCCGTTGGCGGTGATGACAGGGTGGGAGGGGATGCCACAATGCCGCCATATTAAAGGGGAAGAGGGTGTTGGTCTCGGTGAAGGCCAGCTCTCAAACGCGCCGGAGGAGGAATCGAGGGGGGAGGGCGAATAACTTGATGGGCATGGTTCGAGCGGCGACGGGTGTCAAAGATCTGGAGGTCATGATGGCACTGTCGGTGTCGATGGGGCGTCGGATGACTCGCAGTATGACTTGTCGAGATCGCGGTCGACAAGAAAGAGGGCTCGGGTCGAGAAGAGAGACGACTGCCTTGGCCGAGCCGTGCCAACAGTGATGAGGGGATTGCCAAGGTCGATTGTCGAACGTGAGCAGGCCAGCCGTGGGCGAAGTCGTGGTTGGTCGGTGTGCGGAGACGGTCGTCGAGGTAGTTGACGAGGCGAGTGTTGGTGAGGCTTGCCATGGTGGTCGAAGGTTCGCTTGCGCGTGTGGGACGGCGAGATGGCTTGTTGTGATGCAGCAATTGCGAGGGCGTTGGCGAGAGTGGTGGTCAGACAGGCTCGTCGTTGTGGTTGTCGAGCCGAGCGAGATGGCGCTTGTCGTCAAGGAGGCTCGTCGTGATGGAGCGACTGCCTTGGTCGAAGCCGTTGGCAAAGTTCGCTGGAGGGTGAGCGAGAGGGACGACGGTCGCGCGAGGGGCGACTGTTGCCGTGGCCTGGGCCGTTGGCAAGGTCGCTGCCGACGAGAGGCGACTGGGCAGGAGGGTGCTCAACGAGGTCGCCGTTGTCGTCATCATCATCCAGAAGCCCGTCTCCAGCTTGGTCGCCACGGGAGAGGGCGTCGGCGACGATGCCAATGTCGACAGCGCCCGCCCTCGGTACTGTACATCGAGATTGACTGGGCAGACCGTGTTGTGCTGGTCGTCGGCGAGCCGGGTCGTAATGTCCTCCAGGCCGAAGCGCGAGATCAGCGAGACGCCATTCCACTAGCCCAGACCCTGGTGGATAATCTCGTAGCCTATCGCAGAGAGCCCCAGGTCGGGCACCTGGTCCTCGCGGGACTTTACTTAGGTACCTAGTTACTCGAATGGCCAGGACATCGATGTCATGATGCTTCAGGAAGGCGGTTACCCGATCGATGCGGCTGCGGATGGAGTTGACGTTTCAGGTCGCGATGTAAAACAGCACCGTGATGGCCCAGAGCACTGGTCCTGCAGCCACATGTCGAGCCCGGGAAGGATCGGCAGCAGACCTACGGTCTACGGTTATGACCGCTCCGGCGACCAGCGGGGTGCCCGTAATGACGTCCATCATACGTCCTCCTCCGGGTCGGTAGGCTCGTCGTGCAAGGAGTGGTCGGTGTCGGAGGCGGAGAACTGTGCGAGGCAGACGCTAGTCTATAGTTGTCAGTTCCGATGTGTACGGCGAGATGGACCTAGCCGGCGGTGTTTGGGCATCTTGATGGGGGTCGGCAGCGAGGGAGGCGCGCTGTGAGGAACAAGGTAAGTTAAATTTAAGAAAGCGAGGCTGGTGAGGGAGGTTACCAGGTGACCTACGGCCGGAATTGTGATGGAGGCAGTTGAAGATAATGAGGATGGGTCTTGTAGGGTTGGTCGGCGGTGAGGATGATGGTAATAGAGGTAGTCGAGGAAGGGCCGCGGTACGTCGGCCTGCTATAACGCGCGGTTGGAGACCGTAGTTAACGCTGCTGTGGCCTTAACAAGATCGGACATCCGGTCGGACAGCGCGGTCAAGTCGATGCTGCGGATGGTGGCCTAGACGCAGACGATCACGACGAAGCACGCGACCGACGACATCATACTGACCACTGTATGCATTGTGCCGAAGCGCACCCGTGCGCCTGTCCCGCCCGAGGTGATCAAGACATGCGACGACACCAGCGGCATCTCGAAGCTTACGAACAGGTTGACGAGATCGGCTGAGAAGAAGGCACAGGCCGGCCCCGAGAAAGGGAGGATCACCGGGAGCAGCATGATCTGGTTTACGCGGTGGGCCACCTATTCCGAGTGTCGGAGCCTTCCTCGTCAGGCAGTGCAGCGCCGCCGGGGTCGAAGGTGGTACAGGTCTCGGTCTTCTCGGCACGACGGCGGATAGCATCGTCCTCGACGTCGCCGTGCACCTTGTCGTGCCCGGTCAGCTGCCCGGCACGATAGACTAGAGCCAGCCCGAACGATATGACGCCGAGCGTGATGGCATCGCCTATAGCAGGGGGTTGTAGTAATGGCGGACGATGGGGCCGTTAACCTTGCCCGGCGTGAACTTGTGAACGGGCGTGTGGCGCCCGTGATGGCTGACGTCGGGGCTGTTGACCTTGCCGGTGTAAAGGAGGGCGTAGCGCCCCTACTGGGTGACTAGTGTCGGGGAGGGCTCGTTTAGGCCGTCGGAACTGGGCAGACTAAACGGAGCTGGGCCGGCGGAACGTGACGCATCTTGCCATCGCCATGCCATAAACCTTGTTGAGCACTGAGACCTTGTCTTCTTGCTTGTGTATACCTACCTAGCTTGTGTGTCTTGACGCCTCGAAGAATCGTGTACTCGGGGTCGGTCAGGGAAAATGGACGACGCTTGTGAGTCGGCACTTCCGCAACGAGGTTTGAGGACATCTTAGCCAGACGACTTGCAGCCAACTCTTGTCAAAATCAACTCTTGATACATGGATCCATCCGTCTCAAAGCCCTCCACGATATCGGCGAGATCCACGGTACGTCGCAGCGTGGGACAATACCCCTTGACGCAGCCAAGCCCTCGGGAATAAGCTCGGTAGTATCGTCGGAGCTAAAGACACGGCGGACATTGTCCTCTCGTTACGTCTGGGCGCGGGCTTACGTCTGGGCGCGGGCAACACCAAGATTCAACATGGTGGCGATTCCAAGGCACCAGGACTCGAGTGCTTGCTGGGCGGCTCGGACCACAAGGTTTCCATAGCTCCAAGACTCGCTGGTCGAAGTGCCGCGACACTGAGTATTCGAAGGCTCAAGAACCGCTGGACGCGGGGGTCCAAATGTCCAGTGTCTTTCCGGCAATCCCCAGACTTCCAAGGAGACAAGAAGATGGGCTTCGGCCAACGACTCACGCCTCCCCCTTCTGCGGCTCTTACCCCCAGGACCCGTTGCGACGACATTGCTCTGGCGCCCCTACGGCCTGGAAATGGAACCTTTTCAAGGGGGGAACTGGTCGACGGACGGCGGCTGGCATGGCGTGCACGCTCTTGAACAAAGGAGACTTCACTTTGCGAACACACAGCGATCGACGGGGTCAGGAAACGCAGCTGCGCCACCCTGCTGCCACGTGCGCATGACTCTGTGACTGTGGACTCTGGACTCTGGACGTTAAACTCTGGACTCTGAACTCTGGAAGAAGGATGAAGGAAGAAGGAAGAAAAGGAAGAAGACTTTACACTCTGTGTTGCTTGGGTGCTGTGGCAAATGTACTTGCTGACTTGTGGATGTGCTGGTAGACTTGCTCGTGGACTTGCTTAAAGACTTGGACTCGGATTTGGACACTTACAGGTCAATAATCACACAAATGGTCACATATACTAGCTGGCATGTGCGCTTGTATTGGCTGAACTGTTTGGGCAGTACGATGGCACTTGGATATTGCTTTGTAGCTGACTAAAGGGTGAAAAAGTGGTACGGGGTTTTGGGGGTCGATGAATTCGGGGAGTCTGGCATGCTTACGCTGGCTTGCAGCCATGGGCTCTGCATCCCATCGTTCGACAGGCGCAAACGGAGTGAAAGCGCTGCGAAGGGCGGCTTTTGTTTCGGTCTGGGGGCCTGGCTCTCTTGCGACGGCGGGGCTCGTAGGGCTGGCATACTGGCGACAACCTGTGGTGATGATGGTGCTTTGGCTTGTGTGCTGGCGACGTTCTGGACTGCGGGGACGAAGGGTTTGAACGGTGAAGACGCCGCTCTCGAGATGGAATCGGTAGTCGACTGAGCGGTGCGGACGGCTCTCGGGCGGTGGGATTTTGAAACTGTGCGGCTGCGCTGAACTGATGTGATGGACGACCTATTAAACTAAGTTGACGGCTTGGATCTTGTAGACTGCGTGATGGTGATAATTCGGTAACCTTGCCAAGAAACTGTAGTGTGGGGACGCCTCTCTGGAGGTAGGACTCTGGCAACTCTGGGCGACTCGCGCGCTGAAGACGGACTAAATCTTATGGACTGCGTGATGGTGGCGACCCTGGGCGGTGCGGAGCGACTGAGGAGTGCGGACGCTGCCGTGGAGGTAGCATCTTGGAATGTGTTTCGACAGCCTGGAACTGACAAGGTGAACGGCCTTGAGGACTCCCCAGTGGGTTTGGATTCGAAGGGCTTTAACTGCTGGCAGAATTGGATCTTAAGCCCTAACGGAGCGATTAAACTGCGAAGACGCTGCTTCTGGTGGTGGAATTCTTGCAAGGGTTCGACTGCGCTGAACTGACAGAATGGACGGCGTCGACAGCTCACTCATAGGGGCGATATGGAAGGTCCTGCCACTTTCTGCGACGGAAAAAGGATGTACGGAGCTTACGCTGAATCAAAATAGTAATGGCTGAAACTGAACGGCACTTGGCAAGGCCCCCAACGGTCGCACCCGTCGGGGGGGGGTAGAGCGTTCAACGTGTCAGGGCTGGAATCCAAAGGGTTACGAAATGGCATACCTTCCACAGGCGGTCACTGTCGCAAGGGCTGGGAGAGTCCATAGGGGTTTCGGGGGACGAGACGTCTAAATGAAGAGCGTGACGGACATGTACTGTGAAGAGTTGGTCGAGGTAAGCTACTGTCGGGAGCGCTGTCAGCATCTGGAAAACTCGTAAGTCCTGTCGGAAACGCGTACTTTGGACGCATCGAATACTCGGGGGAGGGAGGCAATCGAGGGGCGGCATCACGAGCATCGAAGCGAGTTCTCGTCGACCCGGGGTTTGTCATTGCAAGGTAGGTAATAATTCCACGATTTGCGTCTCCTGGGCTTCCCTCTTACAGTCACAGCGCTGGGAATATGCCAACTCTTTTGAATGAATGGGTGCCGGGGATAGTCGAGACAACGGGGTCGGCAACAGGATGGACGGGGTTGTGGATGGAGTTGGGGATCGGACGGTGCCGTCGGGGTTCGGAGAAGCCAGGGCAGCGACGGCGTAGACCGAGGAGTCCCCGTCCCCGCTGCCAGGTGCCCGTTTTGCCCTGCTCATGCCCAGGAACAAGTACTTGGCGCAGACAGGGTCGTCGGGGTTCGAGATTGCCGGTCGGAGATCGGAGGTCAGAGGCCAGGCAACCAGACGACGAACCTCGGGGTTGGAGATCAGCAGATCAAGGGCAACAGGGCGGTATCGACGATGGGGTGTACATCTCTGGTGCAAGATCTGATTATGCTCAGACCTCGGAACAAGCCATCGGGGTCGTCTTGTGCCGGGGATGGTCGACATCGGATATCAGGGGTCGACAACGGAGGCCGGAGCTCCGGGCTCAGGGGTCAACAACAGGACGGACGGGGTCGCCGACCGGAATTCAAGGAGCAGGGTAACAAGACGGCGTGGACGATGGCGTCCACGTCCCCTGGTACAAGGTCTACTTAAGCCAGGGGCAAGTGCCGGGGCTGACGGAGCGGACAAGGTCGTCAGGGTGGAATCCCGGGAGACAGGGCGAGGCAGGGAGAGGGAGCTCTCGTCCCCGCTGTCGGACATATTCTTGCCGTCCACGTGCCGTCTTCGGGGACAGGAGCGGGTCGAGAACGTCGTCGGGGTCGTGGAAATCCATGGGAGGAAGAAACCAACGAGACAAAGGCGACCTGAGTGCACGCGTGGCTGACGGAAGGAAAACCAAACAAACCGACAATGCTCTCCAGCTATCAAAACGATGCAGTCGACTCCAACATGCAAGAGGTACAGGAAAACAAGTCTCTCGGGGAAAGGGGTGGCACTCGCTAGATGCTGAAACGGGGGATCGTGGCGTGACAAAAGGTAAAAGCCGTGACGTCAAGGGGAAACAAGACCAACAAACAACCAAAATGACGAGTTGCCGATCGAGGAGGGCGTCTCTCTGGCGGTATGCAAAGCAAGCGTCACAGCCAAGGCCAGCCACGAGAGGCACAACCCCGAGGATCTTACGCCGTGGAGAGCCCACACAACCAGGCGAGCCTGGAAAGGCACCCCCAAGATTGTACGTCGTCGGCAAGGCGACAAGGCCGTAGCGTGACGATGGGGGCTGTTGTAGCGGGACGGAGCGACGGGATGGTGTTCCGAGACGAAGCGATGGCGGGAGGGGCGAAAGGGGCTTGGCTAGGCCGTCGGAGCCGGACAGACGAGACGAGGCCGTCGGAGATGGACGGGGCCGTCGAGAGGGCGCGGGCCGCGGACGACGCATCTTGCCATCGCCGTGCCGTATGCAACCTTGTTAGGCACCGAGACCTTGCCCTCTTGCTTGTGCATGTGCCATCGTCCCTCTTGTGTGTCTTAACGGGTGCCATCGAGGCAACGAGGAGGATTGATGGAGAGCGAGGGACTCGACGGACTTCGAGCTCATCCCCGCTGAGTGGAATCCTTCGTCGACACTCGCTGTCACGCTGGACACTGGCCAGGGACTGGATTTTCGGGAGCTCAAGGTTGTGTAATGGGATGGCAAGGGGGAGAACTGGGAGGGAGGGGCAAGCGAGAAGCCGCCGGCGGGAGGATGTTTGTAGTTGGGCTTTGACCGGGGAATTCCTTTTGCCGGGAGCATGTTTAGTCAAGCGGGAGAACCGGAGAGGATATCGACGCGTCGGAAAGACTCTCAAGGCGGCCCGACATGCAACCAACCCCGCGTCCGTTCCAAGCCTTCGTCACCTGGCCATCCATGTCACTGACAAGACGACCCGGCGAGAGGGGGAAAGTTGACGATGTCCTCTAAGTCTCCCTTGTGATCCTCCTCTTTGTCCAACTTCGTGTGGACGAGCAACCGATGCCAGCGGCCATGTATCTACCTACCTTGTGTATTCTCGATGGACGGGGCTGTCGGTTTGGTGTCGGTGTTGCTGTCGGCGGGGCTTCGGGGGGGCTCGTGAGCCGGCCGTCGTGGCAGTCGTCGTCGTGGGAGCGCGTCTTGATGGAATCGCTGGCGCCGAGGCCAAAGGTCGAGAAATCGTACCTGGGCCATCTTCTTGTTGCCATTGAAGAGAGCGACACGTGCTGGAATCGATGACGAAGGTGCTCTGTCGAAGATACTGAAACGCGCTCGACCTTATTGTCAAGCCATCGGGGCGATTTGGGGTCGTCATCGGAGCTCAGGGTTGACGGCGAAGGCAGAGACAGGGCGACAGAGGGAGGTGGACGAAGACATCCACGTCCCCGGGTGCAAGGTCTGCTTGTGCTCGGAGCCAGGAACAAGTTGGGTGGATGCTGCGGGGTCGACAGTGGAGCTCGAGGATCCGGGTCGACGGCGAAGATCGGAGGTTGGGGGTTGACGGAGCCGGGGTGAGCAGGAGACACCAGAGCAGGCGAAAAAGCTCCACGTCCTCGCTGTCAGGAACCATCTTGTTGCCATGCTCACGCAGGCATCAAGACACGACTGTCGAAGTCGAATCCGGGAGTCTGGGAGACCTGGTCCCGAACGAGTCTTGACGGGCGGGACAGGGTAGTCAAGGGTCGAATCCGGGCACACGGGGCGAGCCAGGGCGAACCATCGAGACGGAAGCAGGCGAAGAAGCCCTCGTCCCCGCCGTCAGGGTCATCTTGTTGCTGTCCTCGGAGCTGGCAACGTGCCGAGGGTCGTGGAAATCCAGGCGCGAAGGCGTAAATGTCTTGTCGAAATCTTGTCAAAAAAGCAAAGACAAAGGGCTTACGGAAACTGGTGGGCGCGCCGTCGTGGCGACGAGGGAGCGATGGCGACGAGGGAGCGATGGCACGATAGGAGCGATGGCGACGATGGCGACGGGGGAGCGATGGCAACGGGGGAGCGATGGCGCCCAGGGAGCGACGGCGCGATGGCGTGATGGCGACGAGGGAGCGATGGCCACGAGGGGGCGATGGCCACGAGGTCGAGGGCGCGATGGCGCGCTGGGAGCGATGGCGATGAGGGAGCGATGGCGCGATGGTGACGAGGGCGCGATG
>MU839494.1:64475-185893 GCA_030685255.1 Podospora conica
GGCGACAAGGGAGCGATGGCCACGAGGGAGCGATGGCCACGAGGTCGAGGGCGCGATGGCGCGCTGGGAGCGATGGCGATGAGGGAGCGATGGCGCGATGGTGACGATGGCGCGATGGTGACGAGGGCGCGATGGCGACAAGGGAGCGATGGCCACGAGGGAGCGATGGCCACGAGGTCGAGGGCGCGATGGCGCGCTGGGAGCGATGGCGATGAGGGAGCGATGGCGCTATGGTGACGAGGGCGCGATGGCGACGAGGGAGCGATGGCCACGAGGGAGCGATGGCGACGAGGGAGCGATGGCACGATGGGAGCGATGGCGACGATGGCGACGGGGGAGCGATGGCAACGGGGGAGCGATGGCGCCCAGGGAGCGACGGCGCGATGGCGCGATGGCGCGAGGGCGTGATGGCGACGAGGGAGCGATGGCGTGATGGCGACGAGGGAGCGATGGCCACGAGGGGGCGATGGCCACGAGGTCGAGGGCGCGATGGCGCGCTGGGAGCGATGGCGATGAGGGAGCGATGGCGCGATGGTGACGAGGGCGCGATGGCGACGAGGTCGAGAGAGCGATTGCGACGAGGGAGCGATGGCGAGGGCGGCGCGGCAGCGGTTGTCTGGGCCGTCGAAGCTGAACAGACAAGTCGGAGCTGTCGGGGAGCAATTGACGGCTGGTGGAACGTGACGGACGAGACGGGGGTTGCCGTCGTGGTGCCGTGCCTTGTTTGACCTTGTTGGGCGCCCTGAGCCTCGCCCTCTTGCTTGTGTGCCAACGCGGCCCTCTTGTGTACCAACGCGGCCCTCTTGTGTGTCTTGACGCGTACATCGAGGCGACGAGGACGATTGATGGAGCGCGAGGGCGGTCGGGGATGGACGGAGCTGTCGGGGAGCGACTGGACGGCTGGTGGAACGCGACGGACGAGACGGGGTTGCGGTCGTGGTGCAGTGCCTTGTGTGACCTTCTTGGGCGCCCTCAATGAACCCTGCCCTCTTGCCTGTGTGCCACCGGCGGCCCTTGAGTGTGTCTTTGACGGGTGCAATCCCTCGGAGGCAACGAGGACGATTGATGGAGAGCGAGGGCTGTTGGAGATGGACGGAGCCGTCGGGGAGAGACAGGACGGCTGGTGAACGCGACGGACAAGGCGGGGTTGCCGTGGCTGTGTCGTGCCTTGTGTGATCTTGTTGGGCGCCGAAACTTGCCCTCTTGCTCATGTGCCATCGCGGCCCTCTTGTGTGTCTTGACGCGCGCCCCGAGGTGAATCCACCGCGGCTAGCGCTGCGTGGCCGGCAACCAGGGGTATTGATCGAAGGCGCTCGTCCCCGGTGCGAGGAATCGCTTGTCGAGACTCGGCGTCGGTGTCGGTGTCGCTGTCGATGTCGCTGTCGGTGTCCCTGTCGCTGTCGCTGTCGCTGTCGACGGCTCTTTGGAGCGCTCGTTTCCCTGCCGAGGCGGCAACCGTCGCCGTGTCGTGCCTCGTGTGATCTGGATGGGCGCCGAAACTTGCCCTCTTGCTCGTATGCCATCGCGGCCCTCTTGTGTGTGTCTTGACGCGCGCCCCCGAGGCGAATCGACCGAGGACAGCGCTGCATGGCCGGCGACCAGGGGGATTGATCGAACGCGCTCGTCCCCTCTGTAAGGAATCGCTTGTCGAGACTCGCTGTCGGTGTCGCTGCCGGTGTCGGTGTCAGTGTCGCTGTTGACGGCCCTTTGGAGCGCTCGTTTCCCGGCCGAGGCGGCAGCCGTCGCCGTGTCGTGCCTTGTGTGATCTTGTTGGGCGCCGAACCTCGCCCTCTTGCTTGTGTGCCATCGCGGCCATCTTGTGTGTTTGACGCGTGCCCTCGAGGTGAATTGACCGTGGTCAGTAGTGCTGGGTGACCGGCAACGAGGGGGATTCATCGAGCGCACTTATCCCCGCTGCGAGGAATCGCTTATCGAGACTCGCTGTCTGTGTCACGGTCGCTGTCGCTGTCGGCGGCAACCATCGCCGCGCCGCGATTGTGTTGACGCAACGAGTCGCTTGGGCAGCGGCCAGAGGTCGAGGACGGCCGTGTCGCGACGAGGTGAAATGGGTATCTGGGCGATGGGACCGTCTTGTTGCCCTCGGGGGAAACGGCAAAGTCGGAATCAGTTGACCTCGTTGGGGCTGTTGCTGTCGGTGTCGCCGTCGTCGTCGCTGTCGTGGTCGGAGAGGCTTGAGCCCGACTTTTCGTTGCGTCGCGTCAAGCGACTCATTGTCGAATCGAGAGAGACAAGGAAATGCCCACGGCTAGACGCGTCGCTGCAGCCGCTGCCAGAAAGCAAACAAATGCTGGAAGCCATCGCGGCTGTGGTTGGGTTGTTGTCGATGATGCTTTGCCTGCAGATGCCAGATGGGCATGTGTGGTGGTGTGGCTGTGAAGGGCGGAATCGCATGACAGGCGGCTGCGGGATTGAAAATGTTGGTGCCCAGGCCCCTGCAAAATTCTGGTGCCTGACATTTGCTCCCCCAGAAGCTCGGGCCAAAGCCCATGGGAGCTCGTGCCCCTCCCTCCCAGCCAAAATCCATGGAAGCTCGGGCCAAATCCCCTGGAAGCTTGGGCCACCCCGCCCATGGAAGCTCAGACCGCCTTCTCATAAGCTCGTGGGGGTCATCTCATAAGCTCGTGGGGGTCACTGTTTCCTGCTTATGTCAGCGTCCCCCGCCCGATTGTCAGCGCTCAGCAGCAGTGTCACCACTGATGCACATGGCCACCCCGCACCCCTCACCCCGCAACCCCGCCATCGTCAATTGCACTGGGTGGTCAATTGCTGAGGCCCTGCACCACCAGCGCTGTGCACCACACCACCGAACGGGTCATCAACAGCCAGCCCTCCTGTGTGCAACGCGCTCAATCTGATCGGCCTCTGCATCGTCCAATGCAGTCTTCCGATTCACCCTGACGCCCACTCGCCGGCGCCGTGGGCTGATTCGCATCGCAGCAATTGACGCACTTGCGCAGGTGATGCAGTGCGAGGTTTCGACAGTCGGGTGAATGGGTCAATGACCCGACGTCATCCGCCCTGACTCTCCTGGAGGCTGTCACCCACTGTGGAAGCCGGGTCACCACCCGTCACCACCCGTTCTGGGAGCTCGGGTCTCGTGCAAAAAAAAAGAACGCTGCGCCCGCAGAAACAATGGGCGAGGCCAAGATTTGGGAATGGAATGAAGTCAGACAACACATTGCCTTCTCGTGATCGACGAGTCGTCCGTCTCTTCCATGACGGGGGAAAAGACCAGTGGCCGAGTCGCCTGCGCTGTCAGCCTGTCATTGCCCATTGCCCATGCTTGCGTTCACTTCTCGTCCCCCCCTCGCCGGTCATTGCTGGCATCTTGGTTAATCTTTGGTTCGACAAGAACCTGGAGGACCGAGGTCGCCAGCCGCGCGATGTTTCCCAGACCCCTTGATGCACGAGCCTCGACCAAACCAGGGGGGAACGAGAACTCGGCGCCGGTGGTGAAAGGGATGAGGGTCCAAATGTCCTCGGTGACGGCACGGGCGAGGGGTCGGTCGGCGATGCAGGGGTGGGCACCAAGCGAGAAGGTCCATGTGAGTGATGGCAAAGCCATCGGCCTTGGTGGTGTCAACATATTTAGGCGACTGGTACCAGGAATGGGGACTGGTGCTCGTACTGGTGCTCCATGATGCTGCCGACATGAACGTGGAGACGGTGCCCGGGTTTCTCGGGCAGGAGCAGGTACACACCCCAAAAGGGGCGACGTCGGTAGACAGGGCGCGGAACCAGGCGATGGCATGGGGAGGGGGGCGTGCATCCCGGGAGGAAATGCCAAAAACGCTGTCCACAACAAAAAGGAGGGGAAGAAGGCGCAGAATGGACAGGTGGTCCAAAGTACAGACGTCAGACAGACCCAGCAAAGATAAACCATCAGCATGTTGATGTCTTACCTTCTGGAAACAGCTCCTCGGTCATGGTGCCCGGTTGCGGGCTTCAAACCTCAAACTTCTTGGTCGGTCTGGAAACAAGAAGAGAGGAGATGCTGGCTATAGTGGGAAGGCATCCATGATGGTTGAGGAAGGTATGTTCGCTGTGACCTAGAGGAGGGGATTCGGACCTGCAAATGCTGACAACGGTGGGTTTCTCGGGCAGGAGTGACCCCGACCTTCTATGGATAATCACCCAAGCTCCATGGGCGGTGACGAGCCCGAGCTTCCTTGATTTGTGACCTAAGCTCGACCCGAGCTCGATCCAAGCTTCCATGTGTTGTGACGCGATCGTCCACAATGGATTGTAACTCGAGATTCCATGGGTGATGACCCGAACGAAAAAGGCAAGGATGGGTCACAGACAAGGTGGTATGTTTCTCGACATTTGGCAACATTTCCGGATGTGTACCGGGGAAAGAATAGGGATACTTTATACATACGACGCCATGTTTCCTGCTCAGCTGCGAGAACTGCACCGAGCTGGGCAAAGAGTGCATTCTGGCGTGCAACTTGATCCGGGGCGCACATTTGGCATACCGGGTGCACCCGCCTCTCCGCCCGGGACAGGGGCGCGCAACCGATCATGGACAAGGGATGTCCTGCTCTCTGTATGGACTGGAACCTTGGAGCTGACACAGCCCGCTGGCAACCGCTGGCAACGACACCCCGCAGCCGATGGCCAACCGACCCAGCGCTGCTGCGAGTCTTCCCAGTGTCTTTGGAGGTGGACTGTCTCGGCATGATGCCAGGGAGAAGAGATGCGATGCGAAAGTTTGCTTGTGGACTGGCCATCTAACAAACCATTGGGAATCTCCTTCCATAGGGACTCTCCCTCCATCGCTACTTTCACAACGAAAATGGCCGGTAGTTCACAGTTCCGGCTCGTCTGCGACCCAGTGTTCAAACAGCGTGGACCAACATCCCATGTGGACGGACGACCACGGTGGCCATCCTCGAGCACGGCGAGGAAGCCGTGAAGGTGCGGCGCAGCGTTGTCTTTGTTCGCTGCGGCGTCGAGGTGGCCGAGCTGGATGGGGTCTGTCCACGCTGCCTCCGATGGAGTGCGGTGGATTTGATGCAAACAACCTCCCTCCTCCCATATCCACTGCGAGGAATATAGGTATCCGTGTCCAACGCCCCGCGGTTGAGATAATATGTCTGCGCCTTGGGTCATCATGGACTGAGTGCTTAGGCAGACAGTTCATAGCGACTCGGGGAATAGAATCCGCACTTCAGAGACTCGAGTACAAAAGTGATTGTCTTGCCAGACGTAAGACAAAGACATTGCAATCGCAATACTCGCCCTGGACATTCAACCCACCGACGGGCGCCCTCCGTGTGGTGGGTTGCAGGTTGCTGGACCGAACAACCTCATCCCGGCCGAGAAGGCCCAAAATCAAGGCCCGGAAAAAGAGTAAGAACACCTTGCTTGGACCTGTCGCTGTGGTCTTGGGTCTTGCTTGTGAGCAAGGGCTTTCCCAGCAGTTGACCGCACTCGTGTTGGACCGTGGACGGGCTCGCTGTGGCCTTTCCCGCCAGGGTCGGGTCACCGCCGTGATAGCGTCATCTCGTTCCAACATCGGGGCCGAGGGTCGAGGGAACACGGAACATGGAACACGGAAGAGATCAGGCCGGCGGGTTGCAAAGAGACTCGATGACACGAAAGAGGGCCAACCCAGACACCAGCATTCATTCCACAAAAGCAAACTCTACACGCACCAAAACTCGCCGAACCATGTCCCCAAACGCCATCATGGCAAAAGCTCAACACAAACTCCCCCCCAACAATGATTCAAACAAAACAGTATCCCACCGCCACCGTCAGCAATACTCGGTTTCCCTTGGGCTATGCCCAGCCCCCCCTTGGACCCATTCGACAGAAGCTTCCCCCCATAACAATGATTCAAACAACACGGCATCACACCACCACCACCACAAGCAATACTCTGGCTCCCCTTCGCCATACCCATACAAACAAATCAGCATCCGACCACCACCACAAACAATACTCTAGTTCCCTTGGGTCATGTCCAGCTGCCCCTGGAGCCATTCGACAGACTTAATCCCATCCGCCACCGCCCGATCCACCGCCCCGCCCAGCCTCTCGACAACCACCTTCGCCAGCGGCGTCCCGCTCCCACCCTCACCACCCGCCTTTGCCCGCGCCGCCGCCACCAGCGTCTGCATCGCCCACAGCTCGGCCAGGACCCGCCGCCGCTCGCGCAGCGCTGCCTTGAGCCGGGGCCGCACCAGTCTCATGGCCTCGTCGGTCGCCTCGCGGATACGCCGGGCGAGGGCGAGGGTCTCCCCCACCGAACGCGTGCCGCCCGAAGATGCCGCCAGCGACATCATAACGTCCGGCACAGCCGCCGCTGCCCTGTCCTCGGCTTCGGTATAGGGCCAGATGGCCCCGTCCCGCCAGTTCTGCCCCCCGCCCGACGACACGAGGAGCGCGATCAGTCGTCTCCACATGCCGGACCGGTATGGCGACGCCGGCAGGGTTCGGCCAAACAAGAGGTGCACGGCTGTGGCAATCAGGAACACGCCGCATGACGACCCGTCCGTCTGCTGCGCGCAGGGCGAAAGCGTCACCTGCCAGCCCGTCATGTCATCGCCCAGAAACTCGGTGACGAACTTGCGGATCGCGTCCTCGGCCGCCTCTTCGTGCTCCAGGGATACCATCGAGTCGTATACGGCGACGGCCTTGGCGCCGCGCGAAAGATGGCCAAAGGCCCAGTGGTTCCCCGTTAGGTGGAGTGGTAGGCCAAAGACGGCCGCATCTCGAAGCTGCTGTACATATCGCGTATGGCTCGATGCCCGGGCCAGGGGGGTGAGGATGTCGGTTGTGACGGCGAAACACGGCGGGCTTGCCAGCTGGCAGATGGTCTCGAGCGCCATATTAATCACGATCCCGGGGAGCCACCCTTTTGGGTCCAGGAGAGCCTGCATCTCCTTGTCGGCGACGCCCACCTGCCACGAGACGGGGAGCGCCCGGGACACTTCTTGGGGACGGGCGGGGGTTATAGCGGCGTCGGGGAGGGCCTGGGGCTCCTCTTGGATGAAGTCGGGGGTAGCGGTAGCGGGGAGGGTCCGGGGTTCCTCTTGGGGACTGACGGGGGTAGTGGTGGCGGCGGGAGTGGTACGGGGGAGGGCCTTGGGCTCCTCTAGGTCGTTGTTGGCGGGCGTGGTAGTGGCAGCGGGCGTGGTGGTAGCGGCGGGCATAGTGGTGGCGGAGGGCGTGGTACGCTCGCGGTAGAGTTCAAACGAGGGCGCATCGAGATAGAAGGGAGGGGGATGGAACAGGGAGAAGAGGCTGGCGTTGTCATTGCCCATCTGGGGCGACTTAAGCTCCCGCTTTGCGGGCGGCGTCTCGCGCTCGCGCGTGTGCGTCGGCGCTGCTGTGCTCGACTCCATATCGTTGTCGAAAAGGTCGGCGAAATCTCTGCCTAGCCCTTGGCTACCGCTACGGCCACGCTCCTCATGTGGAGAAGACGGCGACGCGGTCCTCTCGCGCTTCCTCTTAGGGCCCGGGGCCCTCGGGCGGGTCGAGGCAGGGTCCTTGCGCGGCAGGCCTAGGGCAACGCGAGCACGATCGATGTCCTGGGGTTGCCAAAGTCGCAGGGAGCCGGTGCCGCCGCGCTGGCGGGCGAGGCGGATCCTCTCGTCTCGTGCGGTGGCGAGCGCGCGGCGAACGTCGTCCCAGTCCCGGCCGATGGTGTCGTTACCGAGCTTGGTCAGGTCCTCGAAGAATCCAGACGACGATGCACCAAAGAAGAAGACGGCAAACAAATCCTCGGAAATGCCGAGCTGGTCGCAAAACTTTTTGATTCGGGGGAGGTACGTGTCCTTGAAGGGGACGGTGACGACGATGGCCTCGACGAGGGCACGGCCAGGGTAGTTGATGGAGGCCAGGGCCTCGGACCAGACGCGCGGTCCCGCCTCCTCGCACTTTGTCTTGAGCCAGCGGACTTGGGCGATGACTTTGTTGTCGACGATGAATTTGTCGAGCTGGTTCGCGATCTGCTGGCACACAGCTTGGAGTTCGGCGGGGACATGGGGGGTGTGGGTGCGGTTGCACGGGGGGGGCGGGGCCGAGGCCGACATGGTGCTGGTGCCGAGGAGGATGCAGGGGCGGGAACTTGAGTGTCGAGGAGCTTGGAGAGGACAAAAGCAGGGGCTCGACGTCGACAGCGGTTCTTCGAGGGCACACAGAGAACAAGGGAAGATGGCCGGGCGAGCTGGGGAGCCAGCCAGGATTCTGGGAGAGGAGACACGATGCCCATTGCCGCCCGTTCTCTGTTCTGTCCATCTGTGGTTGATGGGAAAGAAGCAACCGTTGGGGAGGAGGTGTCACTCCATGGGGGGTCGCAACAGCTGCTGCTCCTTCGGTACTGAGATGATTGCAACCGGTTGCTCCATGCAGAAGAAGGACCTCCCCTGGCTTATGTCGGGCACCTCTTGCCAGGCCTTGGACTGTTGGTTGTGATTCCATTCCTAATCCCTAGACTTTGTAGCGACGTTGCATGGATGCATGTCAGGGGGAAAGGGGTAATGTAAATACGGATGCATTTGATGTCAGGGACAAAGGGGTAATGTAAACAAACCATCCACCGCCCGACTCGAGGACCACCAACTGTCCATGAGGTTTCCTTGTTCCCGTCCGTCACTGGTCATCAACTGGCAACAACAGTGGTTGCAGGTCGCACTTGGAAGCCTGGAGAGGCAACAGGACCTACTGGACAGAGTGCGGCAAGACCGAGTGCGGCAAGCTCCCAGCCTTTGGCGACCTGGAGACTGGAGACCCGACGTTCATGGCGCTGTTCGCCATCTGCCAGGGCCAGGTTGTCAAGGAAGGCTGGGCGGAGCTCGACATTGAATACGTCCTTCTCGACTCGAAGCGACCCCGTCGACATCCCCCAGTTCCAGCTGGACGGCACTGACCTGACGGACCCCCCAGTGGTGGGTCGACAACTGAAAACCGTGGTCGAAACGAGACAGGGCGGGCAGTGGCTCGTCGAGACTCTTGCAAGACCCAGTCATGTCTTGTCTCTGGGGATCATGGCCTGGCTGCCACAACCAACACATGGACCAGTGACCACCAGTCCTTCCGCCCGCGGTCATGGTCATGACCTCATTGCCACAGGCTATGCCCGACAATCTTGGAGGCTTGCAACCAGTGACTGCTACTGCCGCCCTGAATGTCTCGATCCGACTCTGGAAATGTCTGCACCCGATCTCGCCCATGTCGAGCACGGATGCAACTTAACGGAGCGAGAAGTCGCACGTCGAGCTGGTGCCGCCCACCACAGCATACCTCTCCGAGTTTGAGTTGGCGCACCCGCCGCGACAACCCCAACAAGGTCAAATCTCATTTTCCTCGAGGATCTTGGAAAGAGAAAAAAACACCGGCCCGACCAAACGCTGCACCCCAACGCAGCGACGACCACGGTCCACAACTCCAACTCGTGCGAATCGCCGTGGACATTGCAGCACCATCCCCTGCCGCATTGCATCTTGCGGTCGCTGCCGTCAATGGCAATTGATGATTGATGGGCGTCATGGGGTTTGCTCTGAACCAGCGCAGGGAACAAGTCTCGACTTTGCGTGCAGACTTTGGCACAGGGCCGGAAAACTCAAGGTCACGTGGGTGTTGGGAGTTTGCGGGTTTTTTTCCGCTTGACACTCGCCGGGAAATGCCGAGGGCAGTGTGCGGCCCGAGTCGGACCAAAAAAAAAAAAAGGACAGCGAGGACGGCAAGAAAGATTGCCAATGGACACTCGGGCCGGAACCCATGGAAGCTCGGGCCACAACTCATGGAAGCTCGAGCCACAGTCCATGGACACTCGGGCCACAGCCCATGGAGCTCGAGCCACAGTCCATGGAAGCTCGGGCGACAAAGTCACTCTCGAGTCGTCCATGCCCGCACTTTGTACCTCGACACGCGACCGTGCGCGGGACCGAGACCGATACGCCCGGGCCATCTCCCCTTTTTTGGACCAATGGATAAGCGTGCATCCAGTCTGGCATTTTGGCGCTCGCTGGACCCTCTGTTTTTGCAATCATTGCATCCACCACGTCCGACCCCCCCCCCCCGGTGAGGAGACCAACTCAACCAAGTCCCCCGACCTGCCCCAGTGACGACCCAGAAAAGGCGAGGCGACGGAGCGATGGCATCTCGACACCACCACGTCGAGGAACCTCTAGCCCAAGAGGCGACCCTGCTCTCCCTGTGCTGCTGCGCGACTCGGGACCAGTGGTCAACATGACCTTGCGCTCGGCGGCAACATCTTGGATGAGGAATGAAGCCCGACGGCGATGCGGTTCCATGTGACGTGCCGCATTTCACCAATGCGCGTCTCCTCGCCTGGACCATCTCACCGCCGTCATCACGGTCGTCGCCCGAGGCATCGGCAGAGCTCGTTGCCCTCGGGCCGGAGATGAGCGTGGTACCTTTGTCGCCCGCCGGAACACGGAGGGAAACAATCACCGGAGACGAAGCCGCTGCGAATTGCCCACCATATTTGCCTCCAAGGACGCGGCTCAATCTGGCCCTTCTATGTCCTTGATGGCAACATACTTTCTGTCACCAAACACAATTTGAGAGTTATCGTGTGGTCGCAAATCACGGTGTGCACCCGTCTGTCGCGGGTACCCGGTTCCTGCGTGGCGGCGGTGATGACGGGTGAGCCGGGCGCCCAGGCTCAGAGTCGGGACATTGCTGGCCGCCGAGACGTGATTGCGGGGGCGGCGGACCACACGCACGTCATGTGATCACTGGTGCTCGCGCGACATGTGCACGATTGCCCGGGCCCAGGCGTCGAATACCGGTAATTACACGGTAATTACACGAAAGTTGCATTGACCACCTTTTCATATGCTCGTGCGGGTCAGCTCGTAAGCTCGTGGGGGTCACAATTTCCTGCTTATGTCAGCGTCCCCTCTCTTGAACGCACTGACCACTGACCCCTCTGACCCCTCTGAACTGACCCCTCCAGCCATCACCTTTTCGCCCTGCAGCAAGCACGCCAGGACGCCTGCGTCACCGACACTGGCAATTGGCGCAACGGCCTCGAGCTCGCCAACCCCTCGTCCATGTGCCACCACGCGTGCACGCTTCCAGTTCATGCCAGCCCGAGCTCCGTCAATCCCTCCACAGTCGAGACAGTCAGTCCCCTGGCCGCTGCTTTCGCGGGCCTGTTCGAGACGCGCTCGCGACATCGGCTTCGTCGTCGCCGCCCACGCAGCACTCGCGCCCAGGGCCCTGGGGAGCGTGTGCGACTCGAGTACCAGCAGGTGGACGATGTCATCATTCCGGACAGCAAGGTCAGCACCAGGGCTCACCAGTACCAGGATCCCGGCGACCGTCCACCGCGGACTGCAGCTGGGCGACGTTGGCCACACCAAAGTTGTCGAGCACCATGGCGGACGTGGCGTTGGCATCTTTGGCAGCAGCGTGACGACGATGATCAATCCCCAGGACGCCGGCGACGCCCAAGATCATTGTCTCGGCATTGAAGAACCGCCGGACAGCGCGCTTGGAGGCGCCGATGACGCGCAGTGCTGATCTCCTTGCGCCGCTCCCGATCACAATTGAGGACATCACCAGCGACATCACCACGACGGCGGCCATCACCTCTTCTCTTTTTGCACCTTTGCATCTCCAGGTCGACAGCGGGCACTCGCAGGCTCGCACCGCGCACCTCACCCTTCATTCAGCCTTCACCAGAAGTCAAGACTCGACCTTCATCCTCGCCCGCGATAATCATCCACTGTTGCCCGATCAATTGCTGCAACGCCAAGTTGACCCGCACCCGCATCTCAACACGACCCTGCAGATGCTCCGGGTCGTGGTGATGCTCCATGGTCCATGGCCACGACCACCACTCCTCCTGCTTGACATCCCCGGACAAATCATTCCCACCTCCAGGCGCCCAGGCCGACCAGCGACCTGCGACATCAACACCCACCCAGACCAGCCCGGTATTCCTGCCCGGCACCATCGACGGCCCACAACCCACACGCGCCTCCCCCGAGGGCCGAAACCGAATCAATGCCCGAGCCCATGGCCTGCTGCATGGCGCCGCCGATCTGGGACTGGGGCGGGGCCGAGCCGGACGGCAATCTGGTTCGAGATGGAACCCATCGCCCACTGCATGGCCACGACCACCACTCCTCCTGCAGCTTCGCTGTCATCGCACATGAGCAGAGTTGTTCTCAATCTCGGCCTGGGTTGTCGCAGTGAGCGCCTGCAACCGACTGCCGGGTCTGCTCGGCCTGGGCGGCCTGGAGACCAACTCGTGGTAGTTGGTGGCAAAGTCGAACGTGTCGAGGTCGTTGGTCAGCGTGTATGCAAGCAGGCAAGGTAGCCTGCGAACAACCAATCGCCGATGTCCCTGATCTCGGCTTGCCGCTTGTGTCGGGCTTGGGCGCGGTCGTCGTGGGCGGCAGCTGGGCCAGGATCGCCGCCGGGTCTTCCATGGTCATCAACCCCCGCCATCACGTCGCCCCGGTCCAGCTCTCGGGCAGCAAGGACACGTCGAAGCTCATCGCCGGTATGGACAACTCCAGCGCAGAGGTGTCGATCGAGCGCTTGCTCTCGTCGAATATAAACGCATCGGGGGTCACGCCCTCGTTGATGCTACTCGGCTCGCTGAAGTCGATATCATCCCGGTCAAAGTCCGAGTTCTCCGCCACAAAGCTGCGGCCGGAGGACACGTTAGTGGCGGGTTCGGCGAGCTACTGCTTCACCATCTTGGTGATGGCGGCCTGACGGATAGGGTCAGCTCCAGGGTATAGTAGACGCCGACCGGTGGGGTTGTCACCGTCGCTCCTTGGTCTCGTGCGCGCTCCCGACCATCTCAAGGTCCTCGCCGTTTTTAACCAGCTCGCGGACGTGGTCATGCTTGCCGCTCGGGAAGAGCGGCCGCCAGGTCGTCGTGGGCGGCGGGCCGGCGTCCAGCCACCCCACCACGTCGTACTGCTCCTCGACCAACGCAGTGTCGGCCACTTGCTTGTTCAAGACGTTGGTATTTACCACCGTACCCATCAGCCCACCGGCGGACGTCATCCCAGGCCGAGCGCGCGGAAGGACCGGTTTGGACGGACCTGACTCACGGACCGGGTCGATGTTGAGGCTGTATATCTGGGCCGTTGCGTCCGAGCTGCTTTCGACCGCGTTTACCGAGTCCTTGCTCCACCGCCGTCGCTGTCCAGGTTGAGTTTTCAGCGACGCCAGGTCGTTGGACCCGACGCTAAAGGACATCTGGTCGATCGACTGCACTCGTGGACGTTGCTGTCCTGTCCGCCCTTCTCACCCTTGGCCGTCTCGACCAGGTCGGCCGTAGCCAATACCAACGAGCTCATGTCGAAGCCCTGGCTCTTGATGGTCAGCCGGCAGAGCGAGAGGGCGTCCTCCTCGACATTCTTTGATGTATGCGTTGACACCGTTGGCAAGGGCGAGGATGGCGATGCTCCCGATGCTCCCGATGCTCCCGGTAGCGCCCGCGAAGAACATCATCAAGGCGCGGCCCGTCTTGGTCATCAGGTTGGAGAAGTACAGCGACAGCGCGACAGTGGTCAAGAAGGACATCGAGGTCCGCCGCGAAGCCCTCTCGCTAATCCTAGCGCCCTCGGCTCCCGGGACGCAGGAGTTAGAGTCTTGCAAGACCACGCCGTCGCCGAGGTCGTTGAACCGGGTCGCGTAGGCGGCGGCGAGCTCGGGGTTGTAGGTCACCATGACGACCAGTCGGTCGCGCGTGATCTCGGTCACCACTCCAATACCCAGCTGTGCCATTTGCTGATGGTCAAGTCCCCGACAGCTTCTTTCACCTGCGGCCCTGTCATTTGTTTCTCCAACATGGACTTGTCTCACTGTCTGGGGAGTCCCTCTGGTGGGAGCCGCCGCGATGCGTTGGGTCAGATGGGGGCGGGGCTGGACTCCCCTCTCCCCTCACGCTGCCGACGACCCTGTTTCCCAATTTCCTCTTCAGTACCAGATGTACACAAGACATGTCTTGTCCAGGACTCCATCACGGCAATCACGGCAATGCCGCTCGTCGACATCTGCATCTCCGAACCGAACGTTTGCTCTTGGTCCAATGCCAGCTTTACGTATGGCCTTCCTCCCCGCCCTCTCTCTCATTGACGCTCCACGCTGCCACCCATACTTCCCCCGATCCCCCGCGTGAGCTCCGATACCAACCTGCTCTTCGAAATGCCCTCGGACGCGCGCCCGACCTCACAGGGCTCCCGAGTGCGAGGCACCACAGCACCGCACTTTGCGGTCAAGTCGATACCGCGGAGCATGGCGACATCAACATGGCTACATCCAACGTTATCGCCGCCTCATCCCTCGTGCTGGGACAGGCGTCGAAGAAGAGGTCCCCCTTGGTCGCTACGATGGTGTCGATCAGCGAGATGGTGCCCGTGACGTCGTCGGTGCCTTCGGGGTGCCGGATCTGGATAGAGACGACGTAGTTTCGAGAACCGCCCAGAGTCCCGCTGCGTCCCCGACGGGGAGGGCATTGGCCAAGCCCTGCCGACGCAGCGCTGTCCGCTGTTCCTGAAAGGACCTTTCCATGTCAGAAAGGACCCCGCGCGCGGGGAGTATCTCGGGAGTACGCCGAACAGTCGACACCAACACCACCACCACCACCACCACCACCACCACCCGATCGACGGGCTACCCGCGGCAGAAGCCCGCCCAGCCGTCGCTCCAGTGCACCACGGCACCACTGTAGGGCACACCCGAGGCGACTCTCCAGCTCCTTGGTGAGCTCGAGACCACACCCAGTTTTTCTCAGGCGACAGGGCATCAGAGGGTTGGTTCCATGTGTGTGTGTTGGGTGTTTCAACGGGGCCGTCTCCGAGCTGCCCGCTGCCCGCTGCCCGCCGTCCCCTCGCTGTCTAGCACCGCAGGACTTTGCAAGTAGAGCTGTTATGACTAACGAACCATTTGAAGCCCCCGTCAACGATGCCAAGCCTCGTTCGGCGGTATGCCAGAGTCAAGCCGATCTTCAGGTTGTCTCCGGCGGTCGAACTGCCATCCCTCGCCTTCATGTACTTGTTTGCCAGGCCCTGTTGGGTGCGTAGCGTTAGTTGGAGGCGGCGATGCCCAGCGCGCGTTCTTCTCGCGCCCCCTGATGTCGTCGTCTTCGTTGAGGGGAATAGCACCGTTCTATATTCCCTTCCAGCCCCTCCCTTCATTATCGTCTCTTTAGTCTAGATAGGTAGCGAACAAGACCTTACCACCTGGGAGCTCCCCGAGGAGTACGAGTGTGTTACTCCTCGGCTTCGGGGCCCGGCGGAGGGAGTGGTCCAAGGCCCGGGACGAAGCCTTGGTGTTGTAGCCCCGAGTCGTCAACCTCCCCGGACATTATTCTATCAGTGGATTCGATGTCTCATTGACTGCCGACAACTTGGAGTCGGTAGTGATACCTGTGTTGAATTATTTGCCGATTTGAGCGCAGGCCTAGAACTGGGCGGCCAGGACAACTCTTTCCCGCAGCCTAGCTTATGGTTACACCCCCCCTTACCGTTGCCTTTACAAAGACAGAGCGGCGCGGACAGGTACATCTGAACAACGTTGAACTGGTCGACTCCACCGTGTCTCGTCGCCCCACCAACCATGGTCTTGCAGGTGCATGTAGGGGACTAGCCAGAGTGACTTGACAAGAACGAGGCCATTCGTAGCGGAGAATTGGTAGACAGGATTCAGGGGTCATGGTTGTGGTGTCTTGACATTTGCGCTAGCAGTTGACACACCCCCTGGATCCTGGAACTTGGGTATTGTGAGATCTGTCACTAAAATGAGGCACAGAAGTTGGTCTCGGGATGCCTGCCATGGTGTTTTTGTCCGTCAGAGTGAATGAAGCCGCTGGGGGTCCGGCGTGAGGCCGGCACGGTCGGTGGGTTGGATAAGGGACATGGATCCCTTGCTGGGCGCCCGGAAGTCGAGGGCTCCAGATGCCGAGAGGTGGCTGGAGATGCCGAGTGGCCGGAGATGGCCGAGTGATGATGACGTTGGATCCCCTTCAGGAATTGTATGTCCACTTCTGAGCACAGCTCAGGGGGTGAAGAGGGGCCGAGGGCTAAGGTGGCAAAGCCAGGGCTGGTCCGGACATCCTGGCGATACGGGGCGGCGGCTGCTGTTTGCCGAAAGATCTGACCAGCAGTTGAGAGACGTGCCAATGGTAGAGGTCAGGAAAAGGTCATTTCAGTGGTGGCAAAAGGGCCACGAGCTTGAGAGCTCCGACCCCGGTGGGGGCGGAGGGACGGTTGTAAGCTTCAGCGCCCCGGGGGGCGCCGGGGGTTGGAGATAGTGATGGCTGTTGACCCAAGCCGCCGGGAGAGGTCTAGATGGGAGCAGGGAATTGAGCTGGTACGACTGTGGTGGAAACGATCGCCCTGGTTGGAAAGTGAGGACTCGAGGCGAGGAGGTGCTTGACAGTGCCAGCAGTTCAGGACGTTCGGGCTCATAACTGTCACACAAGAGGGTAGCCAAGTTGCCACTGACCAATGGAAGACCATCTGGATGAGGAAGACTCTGCTCTGTATTCTGTGCCTCTGTGGAGGGAGGGGAGCCCCTATTTGTATATGGGGTTGTTCCTGGACAGGACGAACACATGGAACATCTGACAGCCTTGGTGGAGTCCGTGAGCCAAATAGACCTTGTGTTCTGGCAGTTAACACCTCCCCTGGTTCTGAAGGCTGAAAGTCGTGTGTGGAAGCCAAAGGACCGACAAAATACCCTCGACGCAGGGGGGGAGGGAAGGAGAGTGAACATGGCTGTGTAGCGACGGTGCCCCGGACCTGTCAAGAGGGGCCCTGGAGTCGACCGAGTGGTTGAAAGTCCCGATGTTGCGCTTGGCCCTCGAGGAACACATCTAGCTGATCTTTAAGTTCACCATGAGGAGGGTTTGATATTCCTCGTCTGACAGGTGGCAGTACCAGTATCAAGGTTACCCCCATCTCCAACCAAACACACAGCCCCTGAGCCAAACAACAGCAATTACTGTCCTTGACGCTACAAAAGAACCAGTCTCCATCTTCTGTGTGACGATTCTCCACATCGGCACGCAACCCAATCACGGAAAACCTTCCAAAAGGATGTCAGGATTCCAAGTCGACGGCTTGGAACATAAGTGCGTGCTATAGAGCGTCCACAATGCCATGATCGTGACATTCTGCGCCGTGCCGGCATCACTACCATCACCAACATTGATCTCAGGGGCTGTCGCCTGTCCCCTTTTCCATTTTCTCCCGGGAGAATCGGGACCACTAGACGTCGTCCTTACTCGTTGCTACGCAACCCCACGACTTCTCCCACGCTCTCTCGCGACCTTGTCCCGGGCCCCGGGGAAAGGAGTGTCCTTTCCAAGTTCGGGGAGGTTTCCCTTACGTAGTAGACTTCAAGCGACGCCCTCCTAGCCGCCATCCCAACCAGAACGTACTCTTCGACCAGCTGGACCTCTCCCGGGGGCGATATTCAACAGCTATTATCACTTTCGGAGCTCCCCTTACGTGGTCGAGAGTATTCGAGCCCATGGCCCTCTTTGCAATAGAATCACACTACCGCCAACCCCCGGGCCCAGAGCAGTCGACTACCGCCATCGGCACGACTCTTACAGCCGCTGGTAGGATCCATCTCGGCCTACGTCAGGCGGGCCTCCCCCCATCACCCGGGGGTCCGGACTCGGCCTGGCTCGGCGAGCTGGCGCTCGGCCTCCCTAGCTTCACCCCCTGAGCCGCGGGCAGAAGTAGACGTACACTTCCTGACGAGGACCATGACGCTCCATAGGTACCTTCCGGGGAAGGCCGGCACTAGGTAGTCTCCCGCTTGAAACAACCACTCGGCCATCGGCCATCCCCGGCCTCTCACCGTCCGAGCCCTCGACTCCGGGCCTCCCCGCTGGGGTCCGTCGCCAAGCAGCCATTCAAGCACCCGGTCGACCCCGGGGCCTGCTGGTGACCGGCCTCTGGCACCGTCACCACACCCTCATTTTCACAAGTTCCTCCTCTCTTATACCACTTGAAAAGTAAGTCCTTGGCTTCAACCACATACGCCCTTCACCCTTCAACACGAGGGGGCGTCTTGGCTCGCGGAAACTACCACTCCGGTCTGCTGTAGCAAATAAGCTGCTTGTTGCTCGGGGCTAGGAATACTCGTATAAATAGGGGCTCTCCCTCCCTCCATCGATATGTGGACAGAGCAGACTCTTGCTCATCCAGGTGGTCCTCCATTGATTAGTGGCCGGCCACTTGGCCAATCCTTAACACCTCCCGTCTTGTTGAGACAGTTTGTTTTTGTTGTGATGGTGCAGCTACCGCCATTGTAATCCGTGTCTATTCCTTTGGTCATTGGCTCGCCCAGAATCTCGTGTTGCAATGCCCGGGAAGATGATTCCCGGACACTGGAGTGATACAGATGGGAGTTGCAGAGCAGTCGCATACCGCCATGCCCCCCGAGCTCCAGATGTCGGCCCAAGTTCTTCGGCATCGCGTAGCCTTGAAGCGGAGGTCCGACGTGAACTCGGCCCGGGCGCGGGAGGCACGGTAGATGCCGCGGATGGTGGTGAAGGCATGGCAACAGTCGCGATGGTAATGGGATGACGCCCTGGTCATACATGGTCTTGTGTTGCTGGCATTGGCGGATACAAGAGAGAACATTCTTGGCCAGACATCGTGCCATCAAGCATGGCAACAACACGGCAGTTGATGACGATGGCTGGTCCAGCCGCCTACAAGTTTGACGCCCCCGTTGACACAGAAACGTCAAGGCCTTGTCACATCAACAAAGAGTCCTGCCCGGGCCCTCCGAGACCGTGCAATGCCTCTCAGGGGCCAACTGATTGACGGCGATGACCATGGCCGCATCAGCTTACGCGCAAGAACGGCAGCGGCCTGGCCTACCCAACCGGTCTGCGGTAGCACTGCATACAGTCGTGACCCATTCAACACGACATAGGTGTACTACTTTTGGCACTCTATCAACAGCACCAACCTTTATTTACCTCGACTACTCGCCTCCTAACCAGCGGGATCGCATCCAACCACTGTCGCACCAGCTGAATCGAACCACCACCATCTGGTCCTTTCCCGGCGGCGCCAGTCATCAGCCATCACCACCTTCGGGCTCTCCGTCGCCGGGGGTCCGGAGCTCTCGAGCACGTAGCCATCCTTGCCACCACAAGCCCCATTTGCCGCCACACTACCTTTCTTCGACCGCCGCCACCGGCACCATCTCGGCCCACGGCAGCCGGGGCCCCTATACCACCTGGGGGTCCGGACTCGGCCCGGCTCGGCCCGGCTCGGCCCGGCTCGGCCCGGCTCGGCCTCCATCTCAGCTCTCGGCCTCTCTTCCACCTGAGCCGTGCGAAGAGTGGACGTGTACTTTCTGACGAGGATCACAACGCTCCGCGAGCCAGGGGAACACGTACAGCACCCAGCTGTGCCACGTCCGTCCCCCTTGCGCTCTCGCGCCGTAGCAGCGTGTAGATCTTGCAAGTCCACGAGCTCTGCTAACCCAGGAGGTCCCCAAGCGCTATGCCGCCGTCGTGCAGCCTCCTGACAAGGACCACGACAGCTCCGGCGTATAGGGCAAAAGCCTGCACTAGCCTCCGGCTCAAAAGAACCAGACACCACCGTCCACGGCTCGCCCGGCGGCCGTCTCCGGGCAACAACAACAACCACTGGGCCATCTCCGGCCTCTCTCGGCATCTCCAGCCTCTCAGTATGTCCAGTCACGGCTTCAGGGCCCGTACGGGTCTATCGCCAAGCCACCTGTTTCCGATTACTCGGGCGACCCCGGGGGCTTCCTCTCGACAGCTCTCCGGCACCGTCGCCACACAGTCATTTTCACCATTTCCTTCCTCTTTTTCCCCTCCTGTATCTACATAGCACTTAGACACCGAGTCAGTCCCTTGACTTCCACGGCCTTCAGCCTTCGAGACCGGGTGGTGTGTCAAATGCCAGAACAGGACGTCTATATCGACAGGGTCCACCACGGCAGTCCGTTGCGGCAGATGCTCCATCTGTTACTCTGAGCGAAGAATAACCCTATAAATAGGGGCTCTCCCTCCCACCATATACACACAACTTCAGAGTAGAGTCTTTGTCATCCAGATGGCCTTCCATTGATCAGTGCCTTCGTGTGGCAGAGCGGTTATGACCGTTGACATGCTGGCCCCCGCCATCTCTTCAAACTGCTGCTGGATCATTGAGGCCTGTTGTTGAATCTTGATTATCGTATTGGAAATCTCGGGTGTTTGTTTACCTTCTCAGGGGGCTTGTTTACCTTTTCAGGGGGCTGACATCGGCGATCATGTCATCACCTGGCGATTGGTGCCTTGACACTGCTGGCTGCATAGCCGGCCCACCAAATGGTCAAACTACACAGCGGGATATGGAGGCACGGAGGCATGGAGACGTGGATGAACTCAAGTCGAAGTTGTCGAGCGGAGAGCAGGTTGTGGAGTGGTGGCCATGTGCCCCATGCGAAACCGGACATATCAACGCGATTTTGACACCGATGCCATCTGCTCTTTGGTGTCTCTGTTGACAAGGAAGCCCGCGTATCGACTGCTGACAGCCCGACCAGGGTGGTCGAAGTCCATGGTAACCTCTCGGTAAAGGTCGACATGCCATGTCCCAAGTTCTGCTCGTCCGTCCGGTGTATTGGTCCGCACTTTGGCCCCGTGGTATCAGTTTGAAAGGCCTTGGACGTGACGGGGGCCCCTGCTGTCCACCACGGACGGACGAGTCCGACGACGCTCCCCAAACGGCACTTCTGTACCAAGACCAGGGCTCGCCAAAAGCAACAGACAGGAAGTCGGTAAGCCCACTGCATCAGTTCGGGTGCGCTGAGCAGGGTGGTGTCAATAAAAAGCCGGGGCGGTTCGGTTTGTTTGTTGACAACCCCTGGCCAGCTGAGGCTCGCAATGACAAAATGAGTGACCGACATACTGTCGCCCAGTTGAGGCAATGTGTGAGTTGGGGGCAATGTGTGAGTTGGGGGGAGTGTGTGAGTTGGAGGCATAGTGCGATTTGGAGGCAGTGTGAGAGTTGAGGCAGTGTGACAGTCAGGGTCGACGTGACTGCCGATCCCGAGGCGGAGAATACCAGCCGCCCTTTGCTAATGTCGTCGTCATCTTCAGCACCAAACGACATCCTCACGGCCCACGACACGACCCTCCACATCCTCATCGTGTCGTGCCACGCCACCGTCGTCGCCGTGTTTGACGATATATCCGGGTGCTTTCTCGAGTACACACACCAGAGGGCAAGAACACGAACTCCGCGATGGTCCTCCCTCAGATCCATGACCGTCAACCTCATGAGCCATTTGTTCACGCAGAAGGAGCGGACGTTTGCCGCCGGCGCCGAGGGGCTGCTGGGGAGTGGTGTTTGCCAAATTGCCATAGAGGGTCGTGACGACTCGGCGGGGTCGGGAGGGGGTAGCCGGAAGCGAACACTGGATCGCGCCGGGTCTGCGACGGAGAGGAAACTTGGGAGAGACCCTGGGGCTTGGGCAGCACCAGGCGCGAGGAGCGCTCGAGCCGGGCAACCTGCGAGGTGAAAAGGCGCACTGCGGTGGGGGCGGGTGACAGTTCGCGGGTATGGGGCAGTTGGATGGACGCGGCGTGCGGGAGCAAAACGGACTGGTTGTTTCTGTATATGAGCTCGGCTGCCGATACGAGAACATATCCTGTGTCCGGGGTCTTGCCCAGCTTGTCGCCGGGCGGGCGAGCTGGGAGTTGGTGGGCGTGAGGAATATGGAGATGGACTTGCGGCTTCGGCTGAGATAGTTGGACTCTCGCGACATCAGCGAGCGCCTCGGTGAAAGGGGCCGTGGTGAACGAGGCCGACACGGAAAAGGTAGGGCTGAGCGGAGCTGGGAGGAGACAACGCTGCCAGGGGTAGAGCTGGGCACAGAACAAAGGAGAGGATGAAAATCGGGGCGGAGAGGATATTTTGGATGCTCTCGGGTGCAAGGAAACAGATAAGGCGGACCGGAATATTGGGTGTGGGGGGTAGACGGCGAATGGGGCTTTGCTTTTCTGCTTTTCAGGCAGAAGTGTGGCCCAGAACTGGACCGCCTCCTTCGAGTAATACTCCGGGCGAGGCCGAGGGGCTACCGGTCGCGGGAGCGGCTAACGCAAGGAGCGCACTGGAGATGGTGATAAGGAGCAGGGATCTGACGGTGAGTGTACTAGTCCGGGGCGGACTGGGCTCACCTCACCAGTCATGACTGGACGCTGAGAGGCTGCCTGGCCTTGACGGCATGTATGTCGGGAGAGCTGGCGGACAGTCGCTCGTCAAGGCGACAAGGTTTACATGTCTGCACGGGGGTCTTGGGCGTGTGCCAAACCGTAGGAGGGACAGTGAGAAAGGCCGAAGCGTGACGGGTTGACGAACTGAGGCGTGATGCTGACCAGGTTGTTGGATAACTGACACAGGTGGTGGCAACGACTGTGGGTGAAAAGAGTGGCATGTGTGGTGTTGGGGGAGAGCAGTCTCTGCCCCCAACGGCTATGTGCTAAATACTGGACTGGCTGGTCTGGATAGTAGGCCAAAGGCTACTGGTGGGGCAACCCCACCACAATAACAGCTGATCTGACCTCGGTAAACGGCTAATCGTTTTCTTTAATTAAGTTACAAAGCCTTTTAAAGGCGCGAAAGTGCCATCGCACGTCAACGCCCAACTCATAACCATACAGTCAAAGATCAAAGAACATAGGTAACCTCGTGACATCCCCCTGACAACCTCCTCCGGATTCCTCGCCAATCTGTTAGTCTCCTTTTATTTGTTTTGCTGCCCCTGTCGACCGCCGGGGCTTAAGGGAACCAGGATGGGAGGCGGGCTCAATCTTAATAGTCAGCTTACCGATGGCGCGGACGGCTTTACGCACAAAGTAGACGTCGATCTCGGTGGCGTATTCACGGAGCTCTGTCAGCACCTCGTCAATATTCTCTTCGTTACACGCAGAGTAGCCCATTTGCCGTCGATCCGGACGAGAACGGCGAGGCCGGCCCCGCCCCGGGGTCCCCGCCGCCGAGGTCGCCACCTGAAAAGTCGGGCGTCATACCCGACCCGGAACCGCCGCCCGAGAAGCCCATGCTGTTGTTAGTGTGGCTGCTCAGGCCAAGAAAAGGGTAAAAACGACCAAAGAAAACAGCCACCGCCTTTGTGGGAGAAGAAGAAGATGCGAAATGTCACATGCATGTGCCCTTGTCTTGCCCTTGTCTTGATCCCGTCCCTCCGTCTCGGGGCTTGACAATATGGGCCCCATACCTGCAGAGGAGGTCATTCCCAAGCAGGCGTTCGCCTAGTATGTCCCCAAGACCCCCCCCCCATCGGCGCTCCGGCGCTCCGGCAGCCGGCGGCGGTAGCCGGCGGCAGCAGCACCAATCTCGACGCGTTCCTCAACCGCTTCGCCCTCTCGTGGAGCCAGGACGCGAGGGTGTCACTCGCTTGTCTGGAGGTCAGGTAGGGAGCTGCTGGCTTGTCGGCCGACCGTCGACGCGGCCGGGAGGTTACGGCAATGCTTTGCTCGCCTCTCGCCTTGCTGTCCGGTCGACGTTGGAGGTGTCGCGGTTGATGTGGTTGTGGGGCTGTCCTGCCTCTGCTTGTGCATCAGCCATCAGGTCAACCTCACAGTCAGAGGGACTGACATTGGGGTCCGGGATGTGTCTGCTTGTGCTTGTGCCTTGGCCCAGCCGAGACGGACCGAGGGGCTAAGAGGTGTGTTTGCGCAGCTGGACGGGTGGATCGACAAGGACGCCTGATGGGTGGGCAGAGTGGAGGAGTGTCCCCAATCGTGGTGATTCGCCGAGAGGGCAGGTGTTCAAGGGATGTGATCCGGCACCGCTCGAGTCGGGTTGGGCACAGATCTGAGGCTGGGGATAACGGCATCTCCCGGGGGTCGTGCGAGAGGAGCGGTGCCGACGGAGAGCTGCGCAGCCCATTGCCCAAGGTGTTGGGACTTGGTCCTCCAAGGCTATGATGGCCAGGATGCCGGGTCCAGAACCACAAGGACAAAGGGCGCACACGAAGGAAGCGGCGGATGGTGGACGATGAAATCGGAGAGGGAGTTGGTGCGTGGCCACGGCAGTTGACAAGAGCCGGCGACCAGATGAGGGGAGGGGGAGAGCGAGGGCGAGGGCGAGGGCGAAGGCGATGGAAGGGGGCAGATCCCCTCTCGTCCATCTTCTTTCCCGAGTGTTCTCCAGCCAACAATGGTCGCCAACTGTTGTCGCAAGATGCCCACCAGTGCACCGCCGGCACGGGCTAGGGGCTCGTCAGTGGGGGATGAGAGAGATACCGTGTTTGACCGAGATCTATGTCGGCGAGATGGTGTTGCGCGAGGTGCCAATGGAACGAGCCTTGGCCGATGCCCCCAACATGCATCGGGCAAGTGATGCTCCTTGTCGTCAAACATGTTAAACATAGAACCCAAGGCACACCACTGCCCACAGTTGCTTGGATCAACAATCTCATCGGCCCGCCCCTCCTGGTTTCCACTCTCGAGTGCTCAGTGTATCAACTTTCGCAAATATGTCCCTCAGGATCGCGACCGTCGATTGAGCCATTGTCTCGAGCGACCGGAAATTGCGAATGTCGATTGTGACCGTGTATCAGCTACGTGGTGCGTAAGTACATTGTGCATTTCCGACGACATGACGCCAGATCCATCACAGATATCAACAGTTGGGATGGGGGAAAGAGTGAAAGATAAAAGCTCATCGTTAACGCACCGCCTCGGAGGCTGGGACAGACCCCAAACAGCAGCACACCCCCAGCTTGTCATCCGAGTTGCTCCCGGCATGACTCCAAGCTGAGGGCTCTCTCCTCTCCGCGTGTCATTCATCGCCAACCTGCGCCAACCTTGCTCAACCCCACACCGCTCCGATCACCACGACCATCATCCCCACCATCAGCTACTACTGGCTGATACCCTGCCCTGGAGTTCGTAAACAAGATTGGCCGCTGATATGCGACGGGAGGGGTTGCGATCCAGCATGCGTGAGACAATCCCAGCAAGCCAGTCCTGTCTTGTTCTCGCGTCCTCGACCAGCTTCTCCCTCCCGGCATCTACAATGTCCAGCCAGGACCGCATTCTCCCGGCAGCCAGGAACTGCTTGTTTCCCCAGCCTACCAAGTCGGCAAGGGGCCAGCCCGGAGCCTGCTGTTGGCCTTCCGGGAGGGACACACGTCCAAGCAGGTACAGCATCACCACGCCCGTGGCCCATGCATCGGCAGGCGCCTTGCGTTGCCGTTGGTCCAAGTATTCCGGCGCGACATACCACGGCGTGCCCCCGCTCGACGGGCTGGCTCCATCGACCGTCGCCAGTCCAAAGTCGATGAGCTTGGCCCCCACGCTTTGGCTGTAGAGGATGTTGGCCGGCTTGATGTCGTTGTGGATGATTCTGGCCTCGTGAATGTGCCGCAGGGCCCTCGACATGTCGGAAAGCACACGTACGGCATCCCCTCGGTCGCCGCGAAAGTGCCAACTGCTCGTGTCTTGGCCACGATGGCACCATTTTCTGCTTGCGAGATCAGGAGCATCGACATATTCGAGGTACAATGCCTCGATCCTCGCGTCGGCGCTCATGACTCCCACAATAGCATCCTGTGTAAAGAGCGATTAGCTTGGAGCAATGAGACACGACTCGGCTCGGGACTCACAAGTTGCAGCTTGCTTTGGATGCGAAATTCCGCCTCCCAAACCTTGGCCCTCGGCACGACGCCGAGCCCGCGGGGCTTCAAGGCTTTCACCATGACCACACTGTTGGGGTGCGCCGAATGCTTGGCCTGGAAGACGCATGCGGCCGGAGTGTTGGCGACGGTCCGCATGTGGAAGAGGGTGTAATCTTGATGCTGGCCCGTCGTGATTCGGACCGTATGCTTTTCGGGAAGCTGGTCCAGCTTGTCGATCAGCGCGGCGACCTCTGCTTGGTGAGCGGGCCCTGCTTCCACCACCGAAGATGACGACGCCCCGGGCTTGTTCTCAGCTTCTGACCTGGACCGCTTCGCACCGGCTACGGCTAAGAGCGGGAGATTTTGGATGAGGGCGAGGGAATGCTGGCGAGGGAAGACCAGGAGCTGGAATGAACGTTTGCCATCAGACGAGCCGAACCTCCAGCGCCCTGGAAGCACTTCTCCCTCGTCGAAAGCCTCGACAACAATCATTGCAGAGGCCGGCGCCCCATCGTACGCCTCTTGCAGCCCACGGGCTGAACTGGACGCGTCCAGTTCAGCTATCTTTTGGATATGGATGGGAGAATCCGATGTGACGACGACGACGGCATCTTTTGTCGAGTCGTAGTAAAACTTGCACTCGATGGGGGACGAGATGGCGCAGCAAATGTCAAGGTGGCCCTGGAAGACAGCCAGACACTGCGTCGGCATGTCGGTGGCAGGCTGGTCGCCAACCTCGACGGGCCTCCCTCCCGTGACGTTGAGCCGGCCGTCTCCCGGCACAAAGAGAAGCCGGCACAAGAGCCCGTCCTTTGTAATGGCATCTTGAATGTGTTTGGTTTCTTGAATGTCTTGGGCATCCTTCTGTCGTAGCTCGGCAAGGCGGCGCTGGAAATCTTGGCTTGAGAAGGGATTGGTGGCTCCGCTGTCGGCCGGGCTCGGGGTCCCCCTCCCCCGGGAGGCTTGCATTTCTGCCAAGCGTCGGTCGACATGGCCGCTTGAAAAGGGCTCCGTCTTGACTTGGCTCAGCTCTGCATTGCCATCATGGCATGCAGAGGCCTCTTTCTCTTTGTGAAGGGGCATGGTAAATAAATGTGGATGAGAAGCGGACGAATACGTTGGTACACCGGTGACAAGAATGAGGTGGGAAAAAAGAAAAGGGTCTTCTCCGGGAGTGGTCGGGCATCAAAACTCGCGCAGCCCGACTCGGGATCGACGAGGCCCGGCCCGAGAAGAGCTGGAGACGTGGAGACCAATGAAAAGACAAGTGGACGCCGAACGCCAAGCCGGTGGAACAGGCACAGACCCACCACACCTGCCCAATTGACGTGCGATGTAGCCCGTGCCCCGACTGGCCGCCTGCACGACGTTGAACCGCGTCGACGCGCGCTCCCCCAATCGTGACTAATCCAAACGACGTCACTCCATCTTGGAACAAACAAAAAAAACCACCCAATACCCTCAACACCCCCCCAGGAACACCACAATGAACACCAAGGACAACCCGCCGCCCGACTTTGATCTCCAACCCCAGTGGAAATGGCCTTGCGGAAAGGTCGGCTATCGCCCCGAGCACCTCTTCACGACGCTCCATGACCGCTTCAACACGGTCTCGACGCGACTGCAGAGCCTCGAGGCCTTCCACCTCGACGTCTACGAGGCCGCCAAGCAAGCCTCGTCTCAAGACGAGTTCCACGAGCTGCTTGAAGCCCGTCAGCAGCAACGCCTGGAAGAGCTCCAACACGCAATCGACGGCATGGTCTCGGAGCTGGTGGCCGCTCCAAAGCTGATGCCCCCTGCCATGTGGGAAGCATGCCTTCCCTGGTTTGCCGACAGGAGCATCGAGTCGGTCGCCTGCATGTTCAAGCCTTTCTCCGAGACCAAGCCCACACCTGCTGCTGCGCCAACCGCCTCACCCGGCCTCCTCCTCGACGCAAAACCCCAACAAGCGCCTCCCACCGACGACGACACAAAACCCCAACAAGCTTCTTCCACCGACGACGACACAAAACCCCAACAAGCTCCTCCCACCGACGACGACCCCCCGAACAAGGCATCAAATCACCAGCCAAGAGTGCCCTCAGGGCGTTTCGAGACAACTAAAACACCCCACAGGCATGCTGGCGACAAGGCGCGGCATCGTGGTGGAGTGACAAAGCGGTCGAGCGGGCACGCACCACCCTCGGGTTCCGTGGGCAGGGACAAGAAGAAGACGACAAGGACTCGGGCAGAGGCCGCCATCCGAACGCACGAGAGTGGGACGACAGGAGGATATGGAGGTGGCGGCCGATATAATCTGCGCTCAAGACCCGAGCTCCCCTCTGGCGGCGGCACTGGTCGAAACGCGGCACAGAAGCTCGGTGATGGCTGACGTGCACGTGTTGGATGTCATCTCGACGCGCGCAGAGAATAGCCCCGCGGGATGGTGGCCGATATCCTGTGCTGCAGCAGGAGCGGGTCGGTGTACGGGACGGGGGAGACGATGCATCTCCTCCCTGGGCATTTGTGCTTGGACATTGGACTGTCAGCCTCCAGGAACGAGCGGTGTGACAGGATGGCTTTGTAGGTACGGCAGGTAAATACCGGGCGCACTGCTTGAGAGAATGGGAAACTCGCTCCAAGGCAAGGTAGTGGGCGTTGCTCATCGGTCGGATGGTGTGGTGGGGGGGGGGGGGGGGCGCCCTGGGAAACTCTGCCAGGTATACACTACAGTTGAGACTACCCTAGATAGTCCGTAGATTCCGTGGATAGTCGAGACTTCCTCTCAGACCACTACCACAACCACCACTCATCCATGCGTGTTTGTAACCCTTGAGTGTGCTCCAGATGGTCAGTCTCTACCCACTTCGTCCGGCTCTCACAACACAACGACAGGCTTCAGGACATGTTGTCAGCCCTGAGATTTAAGGTTGGTGCGGTGGTGATTGATAGAGTGTCTGTTATTTCGTGGCCGCATTGGGAGTGAATGGCGATGGGCGAATGTTAAAACGGAGCATGGTACAAGACCAGTCATCTCGGCCTGCGTTAAACCCGGGTTTACGTTATCCGAACACCCGGCCATTACGCCAAGTTCGGCCAGGCATAGGTTTGTGCTTTTTCACCAACGTTCTCTGTTACAGTCTCATGACCCTCTGAACCATGCAGTCCTGACCACTAAGCTAACGGCCCCGGCCTACACGCCAAAAGACATGTCACACCAAAAAGGGATCCTGGGTCGGACAGAGGGCCCGATGTTCAACCAACGAACTGAGCGCAGTGCAACATCAACATAGCGCCAAGTCTTAGACCCAAACCTTAATTTGACATCACCCCTAGGCCCCCCATCGCCGCCAAAATATTCCAGGCCGACTACTCCGACCTCTGCCGCAAGATTCTCTACCGACTGGCATGTCCACCACGGCAACGGCATGCAAGACATGTTTTACGACGACCCCAACGAAGTCTATGTCCATCTAAGTCCACGAGGACGGCAACTTTTGCCCCGGAAAGCCCGAGAACTCCATGACACCGGACGGCGGCACTTTGTCGACTGGAGGGTGGATAAAAACTCCCAGGCAACTTGATGCGTAAAAAAAGAAAACCCTCCGAATCCTCGAGCATCCCAGTGCCACCATCCATCTCTCCATCTACACGCAGTGTACGTTCAGTCCGCCTCGTCAGCTACCTACATTATCAGCAACCCGACGGGGTGAAAACAGCGTTAGTCATAGTCCCCCCCTTCCACACCAATGCTCCCATTCCATCGGAGGAGGCGGGGGATACTCCCATCACTGGTTTGGGGAGGTTCATAAACCGCGGTATCAAGACGGTCTTCCCCCTTTGTACTCAACACCCCGTTGACTGTTTGCTGCCAGTTGGGAGCGAAGCAGGCACCGACAATATGTGTTGTAGCCTTGGCCGTCCCTCGAATCACCGACGGCGGGTTCGAAAGCAAAGGAGTCGTCGCAACGACCGCGGGCTCGAGAGCAAAAGGGTCGTCGCAACTACGGCAGGTTTCAGGACATGCTCTCAGCCCTTGGTTTACTGGCCCCCTTCTTCTCGACACCACCATATCAAGGCAATGCAACCAAAGTCCATGCAAAGGATGCATCTGTCACGGACTGTTCTAGAACGGGCCGAGAGAGAACATGCGTCCATCACCGTGTCTGGCCAGTCATGCAGAGATGTTGGGGCGTAGACTGGGACCAGAATGGAGAGAACTGACAGAGCCCATTGCATTTATCCAATTTACTTGGCAGCGCCAGGAGGTCCGTCAAAGCCGCGCCCGGGATGTGCCCTTGTTGCACGCCCATTGACGGGCCTTGCTCTTGGGCGTGCCAAAACAGCCATCACCTCCCTTCCAATCTCACCCTTCCCATCCTCCTCCTCCGCCTCCCACTCCCTGCCCTCGCCGCCTTCAACGGCCCCTGCACCGGCAGCAAGGCAACGGGGCAATGGAGATTTGAGGGCATTTTGTATGTTTGTGCGTCTGTCTTGCTTCTTGTACGAGGACGAGGCGTGTAGTTCGGGGATGCGAGAGTGGGAAATTGTGGGAGTGTGATGTGTTCATCGGAGGGAAGACGAGTCCAATGCGAGGTTGCCACGTCTGCGAGAGCTGGACTGTTAATCATCGCCTGGCAGTGTGGATAGCTAGGAAACATAGTCTCGAGCGCAAAACAAACAACACGATGGCGGCGCTGCGGCCATTTATCCAACGAAACCAGCCAAGATACAACACAAGCCCAAGGCTGCCAAACCCCAAAAAGCTATCAGCCCCGCCACCCGCCATCCCTAATCAACAGAAATATTACCTCCAAGAACTGCTGAACTGACGGCTTCCAAACCTGCTCATACGCTGCGACGACGATGGTTCCAAAGCTCCAAGACGGAAGTGCCAGCTGACGACGAGAATATCCAGGTTTCCAGCGGCTTATACGCTGTGAAGATAACAACTCTGACCCAAGGGCTTCCCAGATTCGACCCGCTGGCCGACGACGGTGGTTCCAAGGCTTCAAGAACTGCTCGACTGCGACTCGATAACAGGCTCGACTGGCGGGGTTGGTCGCCTCGTCGCCCACCTTCACCCCCATCTTCCCAATCACGAGGACGTTCAAGATTGGCACAACCCAGCCGAATCGCTGCCAGTCTCCACCGGTGCCCTGTCGTCACCGAGTTGGTCAGTGGCAGGGACAGGACAGCTCACAGGCGGAAGGATGCGGAAGGATCTCGGCTGCCAGCTCAAAGAGCGTGTCGAGGACTTGGAACTCCCCTCGACATCGTCCAAGATAAACGAGGAGCCATCGCCTCTTAAGACCATCGTCTCTCAAGACCGGACTTCGTGTATTGGATAGTATGACTCCCTTTACTCAACCTCCGGCGGGTTCAAGCCACATTTCTTCGCACACCTTGTCTGTCCAACTCGAGCATTGTACAGCATGCATTCCGCGCCCTCGTCGCTCCCCTTTCCACATTATTAAAGGACTGCCCTTATCAAGGTTGAGAAGCGCGGTGTCAGCAGGAGCTAGATGGCACAGCTACAAGGGGCTCGGCACGCCGGTTGGGGCGACCCCTGAGAGGTGGGCGACTACGGGCTCCGAAAGATTGTCCAGGTCAGCGGCTCGGTGCTCTAAGTAACCGTGCCGAACACAAGAGGGTGACCAGCTGGCCAGCAAGCGTTTCGGGGACCTCCTGGGTTGACGGAGCCTGTGGACTTGCAAGATCTCACGATTGCTACGGCGCGAGTGCGCAGGGGGCCCGGGTGGTAACATAGCACAGCTAAGTAACAGCACTCCGTCCCCCCCTGGCTCGCCGAGCGTTGCGATCCCTGCTAGGAATTTCAGGTCCACATCTGCGCGTAGCTTGGGGGTGAAGAGAGGTCGACGGCCAAGGCAGAGCCAGGACAAGTCCGGACCCCCGCGCAATGGGAGGTGGCTGAAATGGGCCGGGATAATGCTATGCCAATGGCGGCAAAGAGCACTGGCTCGAGAGATTCGACGTGGGCGAGGGCGGGGCAAAGGGGGTGATGGCTGTTGACCGGAGCCACAGGGGAAAGTCCAGATGGTGATGGAGCATTGAGCTGGTGTAGCAGGGATGGAAGCGATCGCGCTGGTTGCAAGGCGAGTAGTCCAGGCAAACAGAGGTGCTCGGCCGTGCTAGCCGTTCAGAATGTCCGGGATTATGATTGTCATACAAGAGGGGAGCCAAGCAGCCACTGACCAATGGAAGACCATCTGGATGAGGAAGACTCTGCTCTGTATTCTGTGCCTCTGTGGAGGGAGTGAGAGCCCCTATCCATACGGGGTATTTCGGGCCTGGAGCAACAGATGGAGCATCTGCTGTAACGTGCAGACTGCCGTTGTGAAGCCTGTGGACGATGAAGGATTTCCGGTCAGGAGGACTTGGCGGGGCGAAGGGCGAAGGTCCCGCATTGTCGTCGCCACGCTTTTGGACATAAGCAATCGTCCTGTTATGGACGACAGAAGTTGCATTGTTGGCGAGGGCGGTCGACGTAGTCGTATTCGTTTCCATGCCCATGTCCGTCGCGCTGTCCTGTTCCAGGCCTTGGGGCGTCGTTGAGTCATTCAGGTTATCCCTGACATATCCATGGCGGCGAGACCATCGTGGACGGATGCATCTTCACTCAGCTCAGAATCTGGCTAAGTTTGGCGTTGGTTTCGATGATGGCTTGGGGAAGGCGTCCGACTTCTACCATTCTTAACAAGCTTACATCGAAGAGCTGCGACTTGGTAGTCGGTTGTTTGCCAACCAGTTGCGGAATGAACCAAAGCATATAGCCTCCAGCGAGCGGGTGTTTGACGGACTGAAGTGTACAGTAAAGCGAATGGGAGTGACGGACTAAAGGTCCCAGCAAAGCGAGTAGACTTTGACGGGCTGAAGGTCCCAGCAAGGGGGGTGGGTTTGACGGGTGTGAGCTCGGCTCTTAAGTACTCGGAGTCAAAGAGACGGGGATGATCGGTTTTGGGATTCTTTTTGGTACTGTGGCGTTTGACAATAGCGAAGCCGTCAACAAGTGCGGTCTTAGGTTGATACTGTACGGGCGCCTGAGATGGCTGTGGGAAGTGGAAGGCGAGGATGGGAATGGCTGGGGTTCGAGTTTGAGCTTGGGTCAAGCCGGCCCCGGCGATGGGGCTCAAGAAGAGGGGGCTCGAGAAGAGGGGGTCTCGAGAAGAGGGGGGCTCGAGAAGAGGAGGGCGAAGAGACCGGAGAGCATGAGAGCAGAAGTAGGATGTCAGCGGCACTGCCAGCCATCTCGTAGACTGCCACGGCTATGCTGGAAAAGAAGTCAGACGAGGGGCGCCAAGGCTGGGAGTAGTGTCGAGGAGCTTGATAGAGTGATGTGAGCGCGATAAAGGAAGAAATAACGGTTTAGTTGGTGCTGGGGTCGATTGACGAGTGCCTTGCAAACGGGGAACCCAGAGGGCGGATTAGTTATAATACCCCCCTAAAAAGAGCGAACTGATCATTGTCATGGCACCCGCCTGGGTGGGTGAACCGGGTGTTGTTCGTCACGGGGCATCCCCGAAACTGGTGCCAAATATTGTTATAGCCATCAGCACCTCACCTCCTGCTGTTGTCGTCCGCGACGAAGAGCCGAACCGGAGCTGTTCGTTTCCCCGGCATATGCAGCCGCCACCAGTTCGCTGATGGTGTCCCGGCTCAGCCCGTCCCAAACCTGACAGGTTTTGGAATGCCAGGCTTGCCCCTCGAGCCGAGAGAGATGATTGAAGCTGGGTGGCCAGATCGGGGGGACCGGAACCGCGCTTGCAGCAAGGCATTTTCAGTCCCACTGGGGTAACCTCCAGGTGTTTGAGATGTCGACGATCGCCACGGGCATTGCTCTCAGATTGCTACGCCCACTATGTGCCTTTGGCACTCTCTCTACGTAGGGCAGTCGAAGATGACATGGGGAGGCGGGGGGGAGATGACGTGGTTGACCTTGGCCACGAGGTTCGCCACTGACACGAGGTGGACCCGAATTAGGGCGTCGAGGCGGTCCAAGGCGGCGGTGAGATACCGCACGGTTGTCGCAAGCTTGACCAATTCACACGGTTGATATACGCCCAGCAGACGGATAGGGGAGCGACAGGCCGTGGCAGCTGGGCGAACAAAAGGGTCTTGGGCGTGGGCATGTGGAGGAGGTGTTTGTATGTGAACCACAGGGTCCGAACCCGATGCTGGATGCTGTTCCAATCGGTGCCGATGCTGATAGCTATGTCGATGGGTGCCGGGCGCCCTTTCTCTCGTCCATGGCGGGACACATATCGATCAATGGACGCCCGAGGGGGGGTCGGCCAGGTGATGCAGGTGGCACTCGTAAATGATGTCGGAGAAATGGTTGGGGTGATGGGCCTGGTCTTGCCGGGAGAGCAGCGAGGATCCGGGAGATGACGGGCACAAAGACGGCCGGGCCGGGGGGGGTTGAGGTGTTGCCTCACGGATCCGGACTGACCGACGCCGTGACGCGGAAACCTTTGCCATTTTTTGTGACTTGTTTGGCTTCATCTTGGTGAGGTTGGGTCAATCTGGCAGCTGGAACCCCCGAGTGTCAAGCACGGGTGACGGGGCTCGGTGGGCGACGATGTCAGTGGACATGATTGGGGAAAATGTCCTATGACGTCATTGGACATAGGTGTTGAGGTGACAGGCGCAGCGATTGAAGTGAGGATAAAGTGAGAAAAAAGACATATGCGTGCATTCCGCGACGAGGTACTGGCCCAGGCCCCGGGCCGACGCCGTGCGTACCGCCGTGGCCTGTGGTGGAGGAGGAGGAGGAGGAGCTGGTGGCAGAGTGGTTGCTGGGTGTGCGTCGCGGGGCGGGGGAGTCGTCGTCCTCCGAGGTGCGGGAGGGGGAGGCGGTCGAGGTGCGTGGGGACATGGTGTCCATCAACGCCGGGGAAGACGCGGACAGTCGCCCGTTGCCGATGTCACGATGTCACGGCACGGGGCGCATGGGCCCCCACTTGTGGTGGACCCCCACTGGACCCCCACATGACAGGGGGGTCCCCACAGGCGGGAATTCCATGACTAAGCAAGGGGAAAATATCACGGGGCGCACGGGCTCCGCTGGAAAAGGTGCTGATGCACCCGAGGAGCGAAAGGCAGGAAAAGAAATGATGCGACAGCGCAGAGGGTCACGGGAATCGTCAGCACCAACGCATCAATTTCTCGTCGTCATCGCGATCAACAAACGACTTTTGACTCGCCGTCGCCGTCGCCGTCGCCGGCAATTGCAACGAACCAGCATTCCCTCCTCAATCGTCCATTTGAAGGCTGCCAATTGCCTGTTGCAACATCATCACTCACAACGTCTTCCTCCGAGTCCACCAAAAAGGCCCCTTCAATCGCGCCGCCATGACATGACGCCCATCATGTCACCTTTGCACGCCAGTCGACGACTGCACATCAACCCTGCGCGTCTACCGGGAGCAATGCCGAGAGCCAGCGCCTCTCGGAGACAGAGACAGGCACCCGCTCATCACCACCAACCTCACCATTCGTCCCTGTTGACCGTGACCTCGGTTCGGGTCAGTGTTGCTTCTTCAGGCTTCGGCGGACAGCTCCGCGTCGAGCATGGGACAGAGGATCTTGCGGGCGGTGTCGCGGGACTTGCTGTTCGCCCAGTCATTGTCCCCGTTGGGTCCCGAGGTGATGCTTCCAGCAACCTTCTGTGACCCAAATACGCCGGCCTCCAGTGTCTGAGGCTGAACATGGACACTCCTGACAGTCAAGGCATCGGTGTGACGTGTCCAGACACTCTGACAAGTCGTTGATGGCGCTTGAAATGGGGACACAATAGCCCTTCCTTCGTCGGTTGACATGTCCATTTCTGATCAAGTTTCTTTCATTATTCCGCTAAAGTCCATCGCCCCGTTTTGTCTCACTCGGACGGCAAAGAGAGCCAAAGTACCAGGCCAGCGCCTCGGCCGAGCCACACCGCCGCGTCTTTGACATTTCATTCTTCAGGATATGACAACGGGGGGTCTTGGGAGACGTGAATGTGCAAGGAAGCGACCGCGGCGAGCTCTCTCGTCGTTCAAAGGCTCAGAGCACAGTTGCCCGACGTCGACCGTCTTCAGTCCGTCTCCCTATAAAGATCCCATACCCATCTACCCATCCCATACATATCCGATCTAAACGGACACCTAGTACGCAGCTTTGCACCTTTCAACTTTCCAACCTCGTCGCCTCGCTCTACCCCAACCCACATCATGTCGCATGATCCGAAAGGCAGATCAGAGCACCATCAGCGCTGTATCGACCCCTCGCCCTCCCCCGACATGCTCCCCCATCCTTTTCTACCTTCACGGCCCTTCTTGAACACTTGCACATGCAGGCCGCAGCTTGATTTCCGTTGGAACAGCGAGGTAACCAGAGGACCCGCCCGATGGAACACTTGCCCGGTCCACGGCATGACGAAGAACCCTCTTGGCACCCCTCCCCGCCGTCGAGCACTCCAAACTCAGCATAGCGACTCCTCGGCCACGCATCACGGAGGGTACAACTCAGACGTCGAGACCGACCCCTTGCCCGATACCTCTAGCGTCTACTCGGCACCCATCATCCACTAAGGCAAAGCGAGCTAATGGGCTATGAGCTCGTTGCTCTACATCCTGCTCTTGTGCGCCCTTTTGTTCAAGCATTTTCAAGAGTAGGCTGGCGGTTGGAGGACAGTGGTGTACGGGCAACAAGGCTCTGGGCTTGTTGAGCGGAGGTTTCGTTTTCCGATTTGGTGGGCGGTGGCTTGGCGGAGGGTGATGACAGTGGCGGTGTGTCATTTGAAGGAGAGGCCGGCGATGTTGAGGGAGGCGGTGACTTGAGCGCGGCCCCGGTGGTTGGGCCGCCGCCGAGGACGAGGTTGAATACGCTGGGGGGAGGAATTGGGAGCGGTGGACGACGAGTGTGATGATGAACGGGGAGAAACTTGGATTTGGAACTTTTAGATTGACCTTTGCGCTTGGGATGAGACAGGCGTGATACTTTCAGGCTTTGGGGATGGATAGACAAGAATACAAAAGGAAAACTTTACGGATGAAGACGGACTGTAAACTGCAATGGATGGATGTGTCCTGGCATCTGCGGCACGCCCTCCCCTGGCAACCACTCCCGTGCTTGCACCCCTGCGCCGTCTCGCGCATTCCCAACCTCGACTATCTCCGGCGCGTCAAGGAACAGCAACGCCCGGCATCCAAGCCCGTTACCCCGGAAGGGCACCACGCGTCAGTCATCTTAGGAACTTTCATCCTCAACCTCTCGTCCGACCTGCCCTCCACACAATCCACCTTTACCACCCCGCTCGCTACCCACCTCCTCTCCCTTACCTCTATCGTCGCCCCTCAACCGAATTCAAGTTCGAATCCATCCTATCCACAAACGACATCCTCCTCTAGCTTGGCCACGGCTCCGGGCGGACAATATACCTGCACGCCACCGCCCTGCTCATGGGCTGCTCCTCCGCGTCCCTCACAGAGGCGGGGGATTCGAGGTCTACGGCCCAGCGTGGAACTACATGATGGCAGGGTGGGCACGCTGTGGGACGTGACGGATCGGGGCATGAACATGTCATTCCCATCTGTACAAAGTCAACTGGGGGCAGGTGTACTCCGCCCGTTCGAGGATCCTGTCGCCAAGTCACGAGGGCGATGCCGTACATTAGGGTGCCGCGAACATTCTCGCCCATCTTGTCCCCCCAGTTCTCGGTGTCAACGTTGAAGAACTGCTCATCGGCAAACGGTACAAGTTGAGGCGTATCATCTTCAGCAACGTTGTCAACGCTCCACCGCTGCCCATCCGACGGCTCCTCGGTCAGCCGGCCTTGAAGTACCACCTGCAACAGCACATTACGAGTTCCTCGCGCCGGGTGATGCCTGTGAGTACCAGCACCGCGACACAGCCCGGCTTCGATGCCGGCCACCATGTTGGTGGCTGCAGTGACCAGGGCTGGGCGCATCGTCATTCCTGTTGAGCGAAAGTTGACGACGCTTCTCATGGACCAGCATCATGGACCAGCACGCCATCCATGTCGGTCAGCGAGCACTTGATGTTGACGTTTTCGCCCCCGGTCTCCTGCTTCTCGCATCTCTCATTGTTGCCTTGCTCACCCGCCGCCGCGGCAGGGACCCGAGTCAAAGGGACACAATTGTGGCGGGCTCGGACACCCGCCGTCATCCGTTCCATGTCGCGATGGAGAACTTGCAGCTGGGCCGGCGCCAGGGACATGGCGTCGCGCATCGTGCGCCGATGGTGAGTGATGCATTCTCATCCACCGGGCGGTCCCAATAGTCATGCGGGCCCGAGATGCGGGCTGGGCCCTTGGGGTGCATTCGGCAAGGTGGATTGCGTGCGCCGTGGTGCGGACGATGTTGTTCGCGGAGATGGGTCCGGCGCTGAACTTGGTCATTGACATTCCCTTTTTCCTTTGCCTCGTCTCCCACATGCGTTGGCTGGTCGAGTCTCAATCACAGCTGCCCAATTGCGGAGAGGGTGGGGAGACGAGACGTTGACATGAAGCTGTGATGGCAAGAATAGCCCAAGTGGAATGGGGGAGAGATGAAAAAAGGTGACGACGAGACTTCAATTGGGGCGCCAAGCAAGGGAGTTGGCGGGGTATTTGGTGGGGTGGCGGGGTTGGTGTTTGCGACCGACGCGACAGGTGTGCGTGGCCCCGTGACCAAGTGACATGGGTGGAACCATGACTAATCAATCTCCCATGCTCGGTCGCAGTGCGCCGCACAGTGTGCATCACTGTGACAAAGCAAGGGCACGACATCATTGGAGGGCAGATTTTGGACGGCCCAAACGGCAACGCACTGTGCATCCTGCCTTGCTGCCACCGCGACCTGCGACCGTGAATTTTCCAACCGCCGATTTTCAATTGCTCAATTGCATCGCAACCATCCTCCCCACAGCGCTGCTCTCCCATGCATCCATCACGCGCCAATCGCTGCAACAACACCAGCACGCCGGTCAGTCGGCCACAGTGTGGAGGCATAGGACAGTCCTCGAGGAGTGCACCTCGTTTGATCCGAACCCCCGGGGTTGGAGCGGTCCTTTACTGCCGCCGTAACATTTCCCTTTTTTTTTTTTTTTTTTTTTTTTTTTTTTTTTCACGACCGACGTCGGCATGCGCAGCCTGCTGCTCTCCTCCGTTCTGTCCAGCCAGACGCCGGGTGGAATTCCCAAACCTGCCCACGGTCCCTCGAGAGCAGCGAGCTGGTCTCCCATGCGCCAACCGGCGTCGCCAGTCGCGTCATTTGGGCCCATGAGGTGCGCTTCCCCGTCAATGACGGGGACTGAGTGGCTCCGTTCCATGCTCATGTGCTCCGTTCAGACCCGGCAGACGCAGGCACCCAATTTCCGTCCGCGTTGTCGGTGGTTTCACCTGGTTCCGGACCCAAGGCCATGACCAACCTGGTGCCGCACATCTGGCGCTACCCAGCAGGACCGTGAACTCATGGTGAAGGCGGGCGAGGTGGTTCTGCTCGTGGATGCCCTGCGCCGCCGCCAGTGGCAATGGCAGCTGCAGCGCCCAGCTGGTGTCTGTCATGGACTGGACCGCCGCCCGGGGCGCTTTCCAGTCGAGGTTTCGTCAAGGCGAAGTGCCAGTCAGCTGGTCTCAGTCATGGACTGGACCGCTCGCCCACTTTCGTTCAAGAAGAAGGAAGCCACGGGCCAGAACTAGAGTCCCACGAGCTTACGAGATGACCCCCGCGGGCTTCTGAAAACATGGCTCGTGCCCGTGCACTGGCAATGGCAGCTGCAGCGCCATCGCCAGCCGTCTCCTAAATCGTCGGACCAGCGGGCCGGTGCAACAGGCGAACGAGCCCAGCTCCCCCAACAAACCCAACATGTCGGCCAGGTCCAGTCCAAGTACCCCGATGACGGACACCATGTTCTCATCCACAGCCTATTGCGGCGTTCTCTCGTTGCATTTACCGTGCTGCCAGCTCTGCCTTGTCAACCAGTCGTCCTGCAACTCGACGTCCCAGACTCCCTCGAACGCGATTCGAGGGATTCGCCAACAGAACGACCGGCCAACAATGCGGCGAGTCCTACTTCCTGCTCTGCTCGTAATAAGATGTAAATCTATCCGTAGGCAACCTTCACAGCGCCGTCTATGGCATCGCTTGCCGCTCAACTCTCCCTTTCCAACAAACAACTACAGGTGACAGCAGGAACAAGTTGAATTGGTGCTAAAATATTTCCTGGAGGACTCTCAATTACATTCTCATCACTCAGTCCCACCGTCCAGCCGTTATGTCGAGCTCGAGGATATCCCGGGCGCTGCTGCGCTCCGCGCCATCGGTGTAACAGGTCTGGCCTAGGGGTTTGGATCTTGGCGGCGCCTCTATTAATATCGTGGCTTACCAAGCCTGTAGGTTAGCCTAAGGGGGAGGAACTTTGTCTCCTGACTAGTGGTTAGGGGCCGGGGCTACAGGCTGGGCCCTAGGCGATCCCTAAGGGATATCTAGGGATCGCCTACTCGCCTTTTCCTCTATTTCTCTCTTTCTTTATAGATCGTTTAATATACTACGTATACTAATAAAGCTATCTTTAGTACCTCCGTTATATACGATCTATCTACTACGATAGACCTGTAGTAGTAGTATTTGTACTAGTATAGCTTCCCTTAGTTCGGGGAGGTCCCCCTATAGCTCGAGTCGGAGTAGGAATATATAGCCGTCCCTTCTCTAAAGGAGGTCGCTTACCTAATTTAACTTCGAAACTACTTCGAGGAATAGAGACGTATCCTTACGGAATAAAACCGTTAGTAAGCCGCGAAGATTAATAACCTTTACGCTTATATTAACTCCTAGGCTACTCCCTAGCTTACCGTTACCTAGTAGCTTATAACGTAGCCGGCCGTCGTTAAAGAATTTATACCGGAAGTCTAAGCCCTCCTCGATAACGCCCTATTCTAAAGCCGGATTTAAGTTATCGTTAACGTTACCTACGGCCCTATTAACCCCCTTTTTACCTAGGCGGGTATTACCGGCCTTATCGACGCCGTAGAGCTTTATAAGGGGGAGATTACTCTACTTTCTAACGGTAATAAAAACCCCGTTAAGGGCTTTAGCTAGCTATAGTAGGACGGTAAGCCGTATACCTTTCCTTTCTACTTTTATAACTTATTATTTCGTTATAATATAAACGCCCCGTTAGGCGTATTAAGCTCCCGCTCTAAGGCGTAGGTACTTTTAAGGGAAACCCTTTCTAAGTACCGTTAGTACGAGATCTCCGAGTTCTAGTATAAGGGAGGCGACGACGGAAAGTATAACCCTATATCGCTCCTCCGGAAGATAGTATAGGTATTCGGTAACGTTTAGATATAGGAGAACGCCTAGAAAGCCTTACCTAATTATAAGTAACTCCCTAGCTAACCCTTCGGAAAGTTCTTTAGTCGTTAAAAGGGCTTACTTAACTAAGCTAGAGGATCGGCCTAGTACGATAAGGTTAAGCTTACTATATTAAGGACCGCGCTTTATAGCTCCTTTACCGACTAGCTTATAACGGTTTTTATACCTATAAACTTCGTCGACTATATTAATTAACTCTATAAGATCGTCTCGTATTATTAAAGCTCGACGGAGGAAGTTACCTTAGAAAGGGAATATTAAAAGCGTTTAAAGAATAAGCGGAACGATACCTTTACTATAAGTACTATTACGGGCGCTTAGGACTCCTATATAGGGGCCGCCGCTTCTACTATAGATTAAGACGGCGATACCGTTATAGTTATAGCTACCTAACCTACTTCTAGCCGTAGGGGCTATAGGGGTAGCCGAGGCGGCCGAGGCCGAGGCGGAGGGGTTTCCGTTACTAACGTTAGGGCCTAGCGAGTACGATAAGCGACTAACGAGGAGAGGGAGGCTCGATACTTTACGGGTTACTACCTTCGCTATAGTATAATAACTTATATAATCGCTACGTACCCTTATCGCCTTACTCGTAACCCCGATAGTTTACCGGTCCGCGTCGCCGTTACCTTCGTAGCCCCTGCCCTTAAGGAGGGTACTACCGCCGACTCCGAGTCGGAAAACTAGGCGCTCCGGAATAGAGTCGGGTTTTAAAGCCTAAAGTAGTATAAGCTACTATAGAAAAGTTTACAAATAAAAATAAGTTAATCGAAAGTCCGTCCCTCGTCCCCCTAATTATAAGCGGGGACTAGTTATTTAACGCGTTTATAGATAATAGCTATATATATTATTCCGTAGTTAATAAGGCCGTAACGGAGGAATTAGGGTTACCTATTATCCTTATTCCCTTACGGTAGTTAAAGGGAGTCTCGGGGAATATAACGGCCCTAGTAATCTCTAGTATAACGGCGTTCGTTAGAAAAGTAGCGGGGGTAATTTAAACTTTCGTAGGTTATATTATCCCTATAATAGAGTTCCCCTTCGTTCTAGGGAAGCCGTAGCTTAAGGATATAAACGCCTATATAAAGGAGAGGAGGAGTATACTATAGTATAGGAGAGTAGGGAAAAGGGTTCTCCTTATAAACTTTAAATATAGTTTATCTATACCGTATATCGAGGAGTTAAAGGCGGTAACTTTAGTAATAATAAGTACTTTCGTTAAATTAGTTAAAAAGGCTTATAAAGAGATTAGGGAGATGTTAAGTAAGACTACAGAAGCGTTAGCTTATTTTAAAATTAGTTTCGTAAACGTAAAGAAGGCGTTATAATAAAAGACGGCGATACTAAAGGCCGTACTTAGGAAGATAATCTCCGAAGAATACTATAACCTTCTTCCGTTATTCCGAAAGATCGAAGCCGATAAGCTAAACCCTTACCGGCTTAGGGTAGATTACTTTATCCCCTTTCTTAAGGACGACTAGGGCTACGACTTAACCCCTCCTTTCGGTAGCTTATATAATATATCTAAAGAGGAGTTCCTAGTTCTAAAGAAGACGATCTAAGACTTATTAGCTAAGGGGTTTATTAAGCCTAATAACTCGGATACGGCGTCGCCGATCCTCTTCGTTAGGAAGCCCGATAACGGACTACGGTTCTACTACGATTATCGGGGGCTAAATAAGATTATAAAGGCGGACCGTTATCCCCTTCCCTTAATCTCGGAAACCCTTCGTCGCCTATAGGGGGCTTGTTAGTTAACGAAGGTTAATATCGTCTAAACCTTTTATAAGATTTATATTACTAAGGGCGAGAAGTAAAAGACCGCCTTTTATACGCGCTATAACCTATTCGAGTAGAACGTAATACCCTTTAGCCTAAGTAAAGCCCTTACGACTTTCTAAAGGTATATTAATAATATACTTAGGAAGTACTTTAATAACTTCGCCTCCGCCTTTATTAATAATATTATTATCTACTCGTTAGGATCTCGAGCCGACTATATATATAAAGTCTATAAGGTACTTAAGAAGTTAAAGGCTATTAGCCTTTACCTAAACCCTAAGAAGTACTAATTCGCCGTTAAGACTATTAAGTACCTTAGCTTTATCGTCTATACTAAAGTAAGGATTTAAGTAAACCTTAAGAAGGTTAAAGCCGTACTAGAATAAGAGGCCCCCGTTATATAAAAGGGGCTCCGTAATTTCCTAGGGTTCGTTAACTATTATCGGATATTTATCCCTAATTTTACGGAAGTAGCGGCCCTTATAACGAATCTAACCGGTAAAGGGGCCCCTTTTCTTTAGGGTAAGGACTAGGAGTATACCTTCTACCTTATAAAATCGCTTTTTATATAAGCCCCGATCCTTACGGAATAGAAAAACGACTTACTTACCTTTTTAAAAGCGGACTATAATAGTTTCGCGCTAAGGGAAGCGTTAATATAGGAAGTCGATAGGATATACTACCCCGTCGCCTTCTACTTAAAAAAACTTAATTTAGCTAAGCGGAACTACTTTATTTATAATAAGGAGATATTAATTATTATCCGTTACTTAAAGTAGTAGTAAGCCGAGCTCCGGAACTATAAGTCGTTTACTATCCTAATAGACTACCGGAACCTCGAGTACTTTATAACCCGTTAATCGCTTTCTAAGCGCTAGGCGTATTAGGCGGAGTACCTATTACGGTTTAACTTCGAGATCCGTTATAAGCCCGGTAAAGACGTTATAATTCCGGGCGCTTTCTCTCGTAGAGACTAGGACTAGCCGACCGCCGATAACTTTAAGGCCCGCGAGCTATAGATAATCCCCGATAGTACGTTTAGGAATTACGTTATCCTTATCGGTATAACTAGGGTAGGAAGGGGCTTAAGTTTACCTAAAATATAGGTATTTTAAGATCTGGAACTATAGTACTTTTAAAACGAGGTAGCCGCCTAGGATAGCTTATATTAAACGGTATTTTAGGCTATAAGAGAAGGCGCTCGTAAGCTAAATGTAGGGATATAGCTAAAGATCTAAGTTAGCGACTACTTTATCGATTAAGGTAGTCGCCTTCGCTATAAGGACCGGCTCTAGGTCCCCGGATCGTTAGCCGCTTTCGTTTTAAAAGCTAAGGAATAAAGGAGCTCCCCTAATAAGGGGGCGAACTAGCTAAGAACTTACTTTATCTAATAGGCGTATAACGCTTACGTTATTAACTATCTAAGCCGAGATAGTACTATTACTACCCTTATAAAGAGCTTTTACTAGCTATTATTAAGGTATTATATTAAACGCTTCCTTTATAACTACGATATCTATAGTAGTATAAAGATCTAGCGTACCTATAAGTAAGGGCTCCTAAAGCTATTACCGGTCCCCGACCGGTTTTTTAAGGATATCTAAATAGATTTTATTACCGACCTCCCGTTATTAAAGGGGAATTAATACTTTTAGGTTATTAAGGACCGTCTAAGTAAGGAGGTAGTCCTCGAGCCGATAGAAACTATAGGAGTAAAGGCGTACGCCGAGTAATTCCTATAATACTATACCCGCTTTTATTAGTAGCCTAAGTTTATTATAAGCGATAAAGGGTTTAATTAAACGAATAAGTTCTAGTAGTACTTATACCGCCTTTTAAGGATCGAGTAACGGCTAAGTACCGCCTATTACCTTAAGATAGACGAGGGAACCGAGTATATAAACTAGGAGATCTAAGCTTTCCTAAAAACGTATATCTCCTTTAACTAGGATAACTAGGCGTAATAATACCCCGCGGCGTAGATAGCTTTAAACGTACGAACTAATACCGTTATCGGTATATCCCCTTTCTTTACGACTTACGATTATTACCTAAACCCCGTTACCCTTATCCTCGGTATAAAAGAGATTAACTCTTTACCCTTCTTAGCGGAGGATCGTACCTAGTAATTTATAAATAAGACTATTTAGATTACGGATCTTTATTAAACGGTTATAATAACTACAAACGTTAATTACGAACGCTCCGTTAATAATAAAAAGTCCTTAGTTAAGTAGTTTAAGGTAAGCGATAAGGTATAGCTAGACTTCCGAAACTATAGGTCCGGCCGCCTTAAGAAGAAGCTAGACTTCCTATACGTTAAGTATACCGTTACTAAGGTAATTAACTTATATATCGTCGAACTAGCCGACCTACCCTTTAAGATTTATAACCGCTTTTACGTTTAGCTTCTTTATCGCGTTAGCGTAGACCTTATACCGGGGTAACTAACGGTCGACCCTTAGCCTAGCCTTTTAGAAGGGGATTATTACGAAGTATAAAAAGTACTTTACGCTTATATTAAGAAGATTAAATATAAGTCCCGCCGAAAGGTTTTAGTAAGGTAGCTAGGATAAAAGGATTTAACTTAGGAGCCGTTTACTAACGTCCTTAAGGAGAACGAAGCCTTTCGCGCCTTTAAAGAGCTTTACGGCCTAGCTAAGGATAATAACGGGCCCCTCGCCGAATATACGGCTAAGGAGTAAGTATTAAAGGAAAAGTTACGAAAAAAGGTATAGAAAGTAAGGGTATAAGACTTATTACCCGTAAGCGGAGGGGTTACGCCGTTAGAAGCCGTAGTAGCCGATACTATCTACTTCTCCTCCTCCTCCGGCTTATTTATAATCCTTATCTCTACTAGGTAGGCTAATACTATATCCGCTACCTTTTACGCCGCGCTTAACGTTATATAACCCGTTACTTACTTTACAAGTTAGTCCTTTAATATAGTAAAAGTTATACTAAAAGGGGTTAATAACTTAGTAAAGGGGAGGGTTAATAACGATATAACGGCGGTAAAGGTAACGCCTGTAATAGTAATAAGAGTACCGACGGAACCCGATATAACTTTAATCTTAGCCCTAGGAATCCTAATAAGGTTAGCGATTTATACGGTAAGCTTTAAGGGGAAATACGTACTCGGTAAAGATACCCGTAGGTATTAAAGCGGCGAGGTACTTTATAGCCGTAAAGGCCGACTTAATCTAGGTAAAGTAAAGGGCCTACGCCTCGCTTAAGGCCTCGTACCCCCCGGCCCTCTCCTAAGAGGCGCGGAGGGGGAGTACCTACGCGGGAAGGGGGCGGTACGGCTTCTTATTACTAGCGTAGCCGGCGTAGGCGCCTCTAGAGCGGCGGGTCTTTACCTTCTTAAGGTAGGGGAGTCCTATAATACCGTAGTTTACGTAAGTATAAACGTAAACTTAGTAAGGACGGGCGGCGAGCTTTAACGCCTTCTTAAAGGCTTTAGCGAAACCTTTACCCCCGCCCCTATCCTTTATATAATAAGTCTTCTTTTATAACGGGTTAGTATAAGCTTTAGGGTTACGACGTAGTACCTAGTACGTATAGAAAGGCGACCTTCGCTAAGCTCGACCGAGGCTTTATACTTACGCGCGTTCTCCTTCTCCTTCTTAGGGTTAGGGGAGGGGGTTTTAGGGACCTTTAAACGGGAGTTAAAGGAGTTCGTAGTAGTAACGGCGGGGATAGTAACGGTAGCGGCGGCGGTAGGAGCGGTAAGGGTAGCGGTAGTAAGAGAGGCGATAGTAGGGGTAGGAGAGGACTTAGCCTCGTCGTCCGATAAGAATAGTATCTTTTCCTTTTCTTTTCTTTCGGAAGTTAGCGTATAAGGTAAAGAGTAAAGCGCGCGTACGCGTACGCGTAAGGGAGACTTATAGTTTTATAGTAGTAGTAGTAGTACGGTAGTTACGATTATTAAAAGGCCGAGGAAAAGAGGGGAGGAAGGAGTAACGGAAGGAAGGTTTACGAGAATTTAGTAGTATTACGACTCCTCACGGGGCGTATAGGCTCCGAAAATAACGTTATAAGTAGAGCGGGGGGCTTATATAATAGGTCTAGCCTAGGGGTTTAGATCTTAGCGGCGCCTCTATTAATATCGTAGCTTACTAAGCCTACAGGTTAGCCTAGGGGGGAGGAACTTTGTCTCCTGACTAGTGGTTAGGGGCCGGGGCTATAGGCTAGGCCCTAGGCGATCCCTAAGGGATATCTAGGGATCGCCTACTCGCCTTTTCCTCTGTTTCTCTCTCTCTTTATAGATCGTTTAATACACTACGTGTGCTAATAGAGCTATCTTTGGTACCTCCGTTACAATCGGTAACCGCCTCCCGCTTCCTTCCCCACTAATTATCCACTCTCGGCCCGGCGTCCGTAACAACACCAGGGACGACGACGACCTCCTCCTCACTAACGGCGACTCTCGCGCGACCGTCCCCCGCCCTCGCCATCCGCCACTATGTCCGAGTCCCTCCCCCAGCGCCGCCATGCCTCGACCACCCACCCCAAACACCCCCAGGGCTTCGCACTTGAACCTTTGCAACCGGTGCCAGAGTACATATCATTGTTCGGACCGCTGCTTGGACTCTGACCAGGCCTTCCACCGTCCCATTTACGATATTTCGCACCCTGGAACGTCGAATCCTTGTCCCGCGTCTTGTTTTGTGCTTCCCTATCTCCAGACCCGAGCCCCGCCCCAGCCTGGATGACCTTTGGCAACCGCGACATCATCCTCGACGACGAGTCCCACCACTGGGGCCCTCAAATGCGCGCCCTCCTTGGCGGCGAGTAGGAAAACCGCGCCCACATCATCCAGAACCACCTCGCCAAGTAATAGCTCCTTAACCGCGAGCTGGACGTCGACGGCCGCTCCGTAAGCCGCCACCTGCCCACTAACCAGTGTCTCGTCGCAACCCTCGCCGAAGGCGGCCACATCTGCGAGGAGAACGAATGGCGAGGGCCGTTCGTCATCGTCGCCGGCCAGCGACTGGGCCCGTGCAGGCGAGTTGGTGATGATAGGGAGCGGAAGTGATAATCCTCGGTCTGGGGTGCTGCTGAAAAGGAGCAAACGGGACCGACGGCTTGGCCAGGAGCGTTATGAACTGGTTGGCCTAGCTTGATGGCGTATGTCGGCGTAGGAGCGCAACGGCGTCGAGGGACATGACATGGCAGATGACAACTGAGAGTCTCGGTCTCCCTCAGCTTGACAACCGTGTCAGTTGAGCACCGCCCCGTCCATGCTCAGCACTGACCGTGAGCTTGTTGTCGACATGCTTGCCTGGTGAAGACGGCCGCCTGTTCTGCCAAGGTAGGACGGGTCCCTCTGGCAGATGGACGTGCGCGAGTTGATGAGGCACATGTTGGCAGAGGTTGGTGCCAAGGGGGGAAAGCGGCGGCACAAAGATTGGAAACAGGAGGGGAGTTGAACTCGGTTGCCATGTTCTGCCGCCAGAGCCCAATTCGAATCGCCGGGGCCCTTTCGCACTTGATGACTGCTACACTTTGTTTGACCTACACCTTGCCCCCCCCCTGGCGCCGCAATGAACCTTCAGCTCGGCCACTTCCTTGAGGGCGATGCCGGAGTGCAGGTATGAGGCGCTCGCCGCGACGTATTTTCACTGCGTGAGGTTATGCTCCTGGCGGCTTGGCCGGCTGTCGACCTGGAAATACGGATCTTCGGCCCTGGATTCAGCCGCCTTGCAATTCACCACTTGCACTACTACATACCCTCGTATACCCCTCGCCATGAGTCACAAGCAGATGGAAGCCAGAGGAATACCATAGATGGTAGATTCTGGGGGGTGGAATGGGTATAAAGAGTGGCATCTCTTCCTGTATCTAGACAACAAGACAGACGCAGCAAGGCGCTCAATTCAGGGCTTGCAAGCCAACTTTCAACCCTGACACCGGCGGCGAAGGCCGCCTGCGCGTGGTGGAGCTGCTCTTTGGTCTTTTTGAAGTTGGCCAGGGTGACGAGATGCTCGGCAAAGGCGAGGTGGAAGCTGGCGACGCTCTCCCCCAACCTGGGGCGTTTCTTCAAGGCGATGCCTCCAATATCTGGAAGCGAAGCTTCTGTTGCTGCTGCAGAGTTGAGCAGCGTGCTTGGGGAACACGAGGCGTTGGAGAGAGGCTGGGAATGTCACACGAAGGAAGGCGACCAGTAGCAGTGGCCACTGATCAGTGCAAGGCTTTCTGGATAAGGAAGGCTCTGCTCTGAATTGTATATATCTGGTGGGAGGAAGAGCCCCTATTTATAGGGGTATTCTTGGCCCCGGGCAACAGATGGAGCATCTGCCGCAACAGACTGCCGTGGTAGAGAGCCTGTAGGCCAAGAAGGATAAGACGTCCAGTTCTGGCATGTGATACACCCCCCAGTTCTGATGGCTGAAGGCTATATATAGAAGCCAATGGACTAACTATCTAAGTGCTAGCTACATGTATAGGAGGAGGAAAAGGAGGAAAGAAATGGTGAAAATGAGTGTGTGGTGACGGTGCCGTGCCGGAGACCTATCGTGAGGAGGCCCCGGGGTCGCCAGAGTAGTTCGAAAGAGGTGGCTTGGCGATAGACCCCGGAGGTAGGGGGCCCTGAAGCCGGGAGGCCGAGTAGCTGGAGATGCCGAGAGGCCGGAGATGGCCGAGTGGTTGTTGTTGTTGCTCGGAGACGGCCGAGGCGAGCCGTAGATGGTAGTGTCTGGTTCTTTTAAGCCGGAGGCTTTCCCCTCCGCATACGGAGCGTCGTGGTCCTGGTCAGGAGACTGAACTGTACGACGGCTACAGCGTAGCGCTTTCGGGGACCCCTCGGGTTGGCCGAGCTCGTGGACTTGCAAGATCTGTACGTGGGGCGCGAGTGCGTAGGGGGGACTGACGTGGCACAGCTGGGTTCTGCACATGTTCCCCCTGGCTCGCGGAGCGTTGTAATCCTCGTCAGGAAGCGCACGTCCACTCTTCACACGGCTCAGGGCTGAAGGGAGGCCGAGGGCCGAGTCCGGACTCCCAGATGGTGTCGGGGGGCCGGCTGCCGTGGGCCGAGGTGGTGCCTGTGCGGCCGTCGGAGAAAGGTGGTGTGTTGCCAGTAGCGGCAAGGATGCCCCCGGGCTCGAGAGCTCCGGACCCCCGGCGACGGGGAGCCCGAAGATGGCGAGGTCCAGAACCCCGGGGGGGTTGGAGGTGGCGAGCTCCGGACCCCTGGCGAGGGGCCCGAAGGTGGTGATGGCTGTTTACCGGCGCCGCCGGGAGAGGACCAGATGGTGGTGGTTGGAAGCGATCGCGCTGGTTGGAAAGCGAGGAGCCGAGACAAAGAGGTGCTTTTGACGGGCTCATAACTGTCACACGAAAGAAAGGCGACCAGTGGCAGTGGCCACTGATCAGTGGAAGGCCATCTGGATGAGGAAGACTCTGCTTTGCCATGTGATAGGGAAGAGTTGCCCGCTGTTGAAAAGATATCATCATGTCTTTTCGCTGCCGAAACCGTGGCTGTATTTGACCACCAACTCCATCCCTTCTCAGTGCTCAAGGGCCGGGACTCCAAACAGTGCGTCCCCTTGGCCGTCGAGTTGTTTGTCCTCGTATTCTGGGACGGTCGGGAGAAACAACACAGTCGCAAGAAGCTCTCTTTGTCACCAGGCGCATCTCGTCCCTTGCCCTTTTGTGATGCTGGCTCGGCCGTCTGTTGTCCCAAGCTGCCAGCTCTTCACCCATCACCCGATATGCTTCCGGGACTGGTCGGGCGCGTCGCCTTGGGTGGGCTTTCTCGTCGGCGCAAGATATCGGGGTTGTGCCTTTCGAGGATCGCCTTTGTCGGAGAGGCAAATGGCGGCCGTCTCTTTGCTGCCACTGCTCCATCGGGCGGTGGCGGCCTTGCGGTAGGGCTTGACTACTTCTTGGCTTCGGCGTCTGGCTGGACGGGAAGTTGGAACTGAGGATCGCGGCCATGTCCTGCGGCGCTTGGGCGCCGAGGTTCCATGGTCGCTTAAATGGGATATTTGCTACCTGTACATGTCGATGTCTTGCTCTGGTGCAGAGATATGTCGATTGACGCGTCAAATCGCGTGTGTCGGGTGGGTTGGTTGGTGCTGACTTGGGGGTTGTCACTCCGGCCCTGGTTTGTTTTAATATTGCGATGCCTCTTGCCAAGGAAGCGATACCTGAATGACAAGACTAGACGCCTCCAGTTCTGACTTCAGGACCAGGTCGGGAGAAACTTAGGTATGTATCAGTTCCATCTCCAAGGCCTCGTCTGGAAAATCAGACCCGAAAAGAAAGGGGGAAAATCAGACCCCCCGGAGTGCCGGTTGCCATGCCTTGCACAGCGGGAACGGTGCCACGTCGGAGCAGACCTTTTCGCTTGGGGGTTGTTGCCGATCAATTGATGCTGTCCATCGAGGCGACGGAGTCGACGAGAAAATGCGGTTGTTTTTGTTCTTGGTAGGCTCGGAATGTTGACATGGCCAAGGGCGAGACATGGTGCACAATTCTCAACAAACAGATGTACATCGGTGTCCCCATCAATCGCCCCGGTACTATTCCAACTCCAGGTTGCAGCTTTCAACTCTGCTAATTGCAAGTGCTGCTCTCGTCTCCATGTTTTCGACTTCCTGGATGATGGACGAGGACGAGGACGAGTGGCCAGTCATCTGCTCCTCGGCAAGTTTGATCTCGCGGCTGACACAGATTTGTTGGGATGGAAACTGTGGAAATTTCATACAATGGACAGATCTCCGTTTTCTGTTTCCCCGCCCTTTTTTTTTTTTTTTCGCATCGTGGCATCTCTGGTTTTGGTTTTGGTTTTGGTTTGTTTGCCTTTGCCTGGACGTTGTGGGGGTGACGTCATTGTCCATGCTGAACCGAAGTGCCCATTCTGTCAGCGGATATATCTTGTGTTCCATTGGCCCAATGGGTTGGGCGGCCAGGGCTTGGCCCACCTGTTCAGAGGCGGCCCCACTGCCGGGCCCCGGCGCAGCCCATCTCTCACCCTCTCGAGAGAAGGAGCCCGTGGTTGAAGCAAGAGCGTTCGAGCGAAGCGAGCAGCCCGCCGCAGGCACCCCCGGAGGGCCGCCGGAGGCAAGCTGAGCGCCCACGGTTCTGACACGGGTGGCAGGGTAGTTTTGCAATTGGCACCGGCCGGGCGCTCTGTTTCCCACAGCGGTCACGTGATATTGCGTGAGTCTGGCGTTGCCGCGTTGGAGAATGCGTTTGCTCCATCGCTCCCTCGACCTCGACCTCGAAAAAAAACCGAATTTTATTTGGACTGCGGACCCAACCTTGACCCAACACCGTGCGACCAACACCTGCCCACCCCGACGGCATTGCAATTGCAAGCCTCGACCCGTACTCCAGTCTTTTGCCCGTCGCGTCCGTCGCGTCTCGATCCCCCCTCGTCGTGGTTGGCATTCGATGTCGACGTGTTGGCAGGAGTGGGCGAGACGGGGCTGGCGATGCGTGTCGTCCGCCGCAAGGGGCTACCGTGCCGCACGTCCGATGTGCCGATAAAAGTCATCTTCGTGTCGCCGAGGGACCCGCCCGGAGTGGCCACGGTGTCCCGGTCTACAATCATTACCACGGACAGCAGCGGGCAGCCGCAGCGGTGAGCGCCCCCAGTGCTGTCAATAGCGGCCAGTTCCCGGACCCGGTCCGCAGTCACTCTGCTGACAACGGCGGCCACCTGACACAGCGCGCGGGCACTCATGGACAGCGATCCCCAGCCCTACCAGGACGACGGTGAGGACAGGATCTGCTGCGGCGTCACGACAGACTCCAGACTCCGACACTCTTCGGGTTATCGTCGGTGACACTTGCTGTGGCCGCGCCTTCGCCAGTGAGCCGCACTAGCTGCAACACCGCAGGCTGGTAGGGATCTTTGCGTGCAACCAGCGGTCCAAACCGCCGGTATGCCCACCGCCATGGCGTATTGAGTGAGGTCATTGGACCCAATGGAGGCCAAGCTCACCTCTCTCAAGACCGAGGACGCCATCAAGGCTACTGAGGGCACTTCCACCATGACGCCCGGCGTGGCTCGCATCGACCTGTTCCTCGGTCATGGTGACTATGTTCTGATTGATGAGCATCTCGGTTTCCGGGACGGTGCGCGTGGCGTCGACCTTGCGACGCAAGTAGGCGATGACCGTCGATAGGTTTCCCACCGGTCGCAGGACTTGGTGCTTGGGGTTCTCGGGGTTGTGAAGTGGTGTGCGGACGCCGCGGGCCAGCGTATCCAGGGTGTGTTCCACTCCGGTAGGGCTCAGTCTAACCCCAGCGTTGCAGTGGAGGCCGCGGCTTTGTCTTGTCTGGTTCAGCGACGCCTGCCCAGCAACTGGGTTACAGTTGGGGCCACAGTCTTCGCCTGACGCCGTTGGACTTGCGGCCTGTCGTCATCTTCGTCCGAGCTGATGCGATGGCGATGGGCTCCGAGGCTTGTCCGGATGCTCTGTAGGGTTTAGTGTCGCCGAGGCCGGTCGTGCTCGGGGCTTGGCCCGCGGTCCTCGAAACCCGCAAAGGACGTATCATTCGCTTGATGGGCAATGGGAGGGTAGTCCATGCGGGGAATGGACTCACTTGATCGATATAGGTGTGAAAGTGTGTGGTGGCGACCTGGCGATATCTGGGGTAGTCGTATCGGGAGTGGAGGCGTTTGGGCCATAAGAAACCCCTGGGCATCTGGACGACTGGACCGAAATCCTCCACTGCCCGGTGATGGCCAGTAATTATATATCCTAGGCGTGACGGGTCTTCGGTCTGCTATGAGGGCTTCTTGCTCGCTGGTCGGCGGATTGGGGGTTTGTAGAGGTTGGTTGAGGTTCTTCTGCCCGGTTCGGTCACCTTTCTTAACTCGGGCCGACCGTGACATGATCAGCCTGGTCTCACGTGTCGATCGACCTCGGCCCTTCTCAACTCCCTCCATCAACATCACTGGCATCACGCCTCAGAACCTCTCAAGAACACCCTACGAATCCCACTGCATGTGAATTCGACTTGCTGCTGTCAGCGAGCGGCAATGGCAGTCAGGACTCAGGAATGTGTCGAGGGTTGCAGGTCCGAATCGCTTCCCCGAGCCGCCCCTTGGCGCGGCCACACCTGCGACCCCTTTATCCTCCCCCTATTTCCCACCATCCACAAGCAAAACCGACTTCGGCCGCCTACTTGCGTGCAGCTATTCGCACATACTGCAACAAGCCGCGATGGCATCATTTCAAGCGACTACAACAGGGCGGCAATTGACCACGGCAGATAGAGGAAGATGGGGAGGATCTAGGGGGACCTTTTGTATATAAATACTGACTACGGAGCCCTCTTTGGGCTCCCATTTCTAGTCTGCAGACACAGTCAATTCAAACACTGTTTGTGGCCACAAAACACCAACAGTCTCCATCTTGCGCGCCGTGCAGGCATCACCATCATCATCACCTTGATCTCAGGGGCTGACAGTTATGAGCCCGGGGCTCTGACTGCTACTCTGAGCAACCCAGAGCTGCTGTTTCCGCTGTCACCTCTCTCAACTGGGACACGTCGAAAAGACGATCTACTACAGCATCGATCCCACCGCCTCACTTCACAAGATCGTGGTCCACCTCAGGCTCAAGAAGAACGCTGCCCTCGACACTCTCTACGAGACAGACCTCGACCAGCAGACTTGAGCACGTCTTGGTAGTTCTTGAGGGCTTGGTCTTTCTCGAAGAGAGTGTCGAGGGCAGCGTACTTCTTGAGGTGGACCACGATCTTGTGAAGTGAGGCAGTGGGATCAATGCTGTAGTAGATCGTCTTTTCGACGTGTCCACTGATCCACTTGATCACGCTGTTGACCTCGGTCTGCTGGCGTTGAAAGCGGCGTTCAGCCGTGTAGAAGTTGGCGAGGGAGGTCTCAAAAGCGGTCTTCTGCTCAGGGGTAGCAAGGTCCATGAACTCGGTGCGTGTGAGGGTATCACCAGTTGAGAGAGGTGACAGCGGAAACGGCAACTCTGGGTTGCTCAGAGTAGCAGTCAGAGCCCCGGGCTCATAACTGTCAGGGTTGAAAGTTGGTTTGCACGCCCTGAATTGAGCGCCTTGCTGCGTCTGTCTTGTTGTCTAGATACAGGAAGAGATGCCACTCTTTATACCCATTCCACCCCCTAGAATCTACCATATATGGTATTCCTCCGGCTTCCATCTGCCTGTGACTCATGGCGAGGGGTATGCGAGGGTATGTAGTAGTGCAAGTGGTGTATTGTAAGGTGGCTAAATCCAGGGCCGAAGATCTGTATTTCCCGGTCGACAGAATGATCAACAGGATTCGTGGTTGAATCGATCTCAGAGGGTATTCATGGGTATATGATATACCGGGGGGCGCGGCGCTAGCCATTGATTCGGTGTGACTTGAAGTGGTTTGTGATTCTGCCCCTGAGAAAATAAACAAACACACCGACCCTTGACCCATTGGCCTTGCAGGACCCTTGACCTCCAATGCACATTTTTCATTTCCTCCCATACCAGTTGACAAGACGGCGACACAAGATGCCGGCATCGACACGCAGCATTCCGACAACGCGCGCTGACGGCTGTCTGGCAAAGCCAACGAGACACAGTGTTCGTGTTGACCTCAATTACGGTAACGATATTCGGACATGGTGATAACGATGGTCCAGCCCACCACCTCGCCGTCGAGCCAGTCTCGAGACTCTTTGCACTCTTTCTTTTGTCTATCGGTTAGCTACCCTCTGCCCTATACCCGAACGGCGATTGTCGGCCGACGGAGGTGGAAAGTGGAAGTAAACGGGCTAGCTCGGCGATTGCAACTGGCGTCACGTCAAAAAGGAAGAGAAGAAAACCCCCCGGAATATTTGCATCGATACAACCTGGCTACTTGTCCAGTGAAAGTGATGTTGTTTTGTTACCCCTGGATGCCAAGACCTCGCTACGGCAGCAGCCCGAATCGCTTCCACTTGCGGTGCCGCCTCCCTCCGTTCCGTCGCTGGAGCAAGAGCAGCGACGAGCCCAGGACGGGACAAGCCAACTTGAAAACGACCAGACCGGACCCGCAGGCATTCATGACCTCGGCGACATGCTGCACTGGCACAAGTTGCAAGGTCCAGGTTCAATTGGCATGTGTGGCGTGATGGTGTTACAAGAAACGGATGGACCATGTCATTTCTGTCGAGACCTGATGATGCGTTTGTTCTCGCTGATGACCCGAGAGTTTTTTCTTCGCCATGGCTGGTGGACTGCATTTGCCATTTGGCCCTGTGGCCTCCATGTGAATTGGCGGACCACCGGGCCGGGGGTTTTTTTTTTCCGTGGCCCCATTGAACATCTTGCCCAATCATGTCCAATGACGTCATTGGACATCTTGCTCAAATATGTCAAATGACATCGTTGCCTACCGAGACCCAGTCGCAAAGGAGCCAGCGCCCGTTTGCGTGGCACTTGGGAAATGTCGAAATGTCTGTTGCGGTGGCACCGAATTGACGCCTGGGGAATGGGCAGTCAGTTTAAGCATGTCCGTTTACATAATCAGCGTGGGCCCGTGCTCCTCTGGCCAATGACATCATCGGGCAGGGGGCTGAACACGGCCAATTACATAATCAAGCCCAGCCGGCACCACGTGCATTGACTTTGGCACGGAAAGTCGTGCACGCGCCAATTTCAATCGAGTGGCATCGCAATCGACATTCCCAAGAACATGAAGGCATCAAGCCTCGCGCCCTCTTTCCATCGCGTGTGCGCATCACCATCACCCGACACATACCAATTGACAAGAGTCAAAGAGTCAATCGACAAAATGTTCAAGTCGCATCCCGCCGGCGCGTCGTCCAGGCTCGGTCGAGTCGCCCACACGATCCTCGGAGATCACACATGTCGTCGTCGTCGTCGCCGTCAGACACAGCATTGCAGCCTTTGACGGTCGGTTTTGAGACAAGATGCAACGACTTCAGCGACCAGCAGGTTCCATGGTCCGCACAGTTCCATCGGCACATCTCAATTGCTCACCCGAGGGCCGATGTCCATCTTCATCGCCCGACAATCCCTGCTCAGGCTGCGCCATATCACATTCCCTGGTTCACCTGACGGGCCATCCCAATCCGGGGGAGGGGCGTTGAGGATCGGGCATCCCCCATCGTCCTGCACGTCATTTCCCCCCGGAAACACGACGGCTACCACAGCAAGCACGACCAATTGCCTCGCAAGAAGAAGACTTCCAGGAGACCAGAGATGGCTCCGGATGCGCCGACGACGGATGCCCCACCGAGGCAGAGCACCGCGACGGAACCGCCGAGCGTCGAGATACAGAAGACTCTGGTCATGTCAAGCTCTTGGCGAGCGTCGCCATCATGTCGTCGGTCCGAGGGACGGGGGTGAGGTTGCCATGTCGGCGCAAGGCGTGTCGATCTGGAGTTGCATCGAGGACGAGCCACCCATCGCGCCATCACACCAGGCCTCACCCGTGACCTGGGAGGGTGTTGCTGCCGTCGCCTTCGGACATGGACGACATGGCGCGGGAAGAAGATGGGCAACTGGAGCAGGATGATGGATGGCATGGATTGTCGACAGGTTCCCTGGTTGTGAAGGGACCGAGAGGGAAATGTGTGGACCATGGCAATCCATCGAGCTGACGGCAGAGGGAGGTGCTGGAATAGGAAAGAAGGGGGTAACGCCCTTTGTCTTGACAAGTGGTGGGAAAGTGAACAAAGGTCGGCGGCGTATCAAAACATGCAACAACAACAACAACAACCGGGCAGCGCCGAAACCCCCCCTGGGCCCTTGGCCGCCCTGGCCACAGCAAGCCTTGTTTCCCCTGCCCTTTCATCACCAAGCCCTCCGACATGCCCTGGTTCACCATTGAAAGGGCCAAGGGGTCACAAGGTTTCAGCGACGAGGAGGGGCAGAGACAAAAGAACGACCGAGATGACAAGTCAGAGTCGCCGTCACCTTTTCTCCGAATTCCCCATCAGAGACAAACCCCAGACACTACAAGCCAGGGTCCAGTCGGCCGTCACCCTTTCTCATATTTGACGAGCTACCAACTTCAAGTTGTTGCGAAACATCTGCTGACATGTCGCCCACCTCCTTTCCCACCTCCTTCTATCGGTATCCAGATGGCCCCAGCCCGCCGCCAAAGTACTGGACCCAACTACTACGATCCGTCTTTTTCTGGCCGTCGTGACTCCTCAGCGCCTGGCCATCTGCCTGGGAACCCACCCCATCACCCTATAAAACACAACTTCCTCGTCAACCTTGCTGTTTCTCTACACTACCAATCCATTTCTTGCCAACAAGCTCAACGGCTGCAAGCACTCTACAGCCCCGCCCGGAAAACACCATGTCGACGCCAGCACCACCTGAAACCAGCCCATCAAAGGCTTTGTGGCGTATACGCGCCCGCCAGCTACAGCGCTTCCACCACAACGGCGCCAACCACCCGACGCACCACCTGATCCGGCGCGAGGACCTCCAACGCGCGGAGTTGCTGTGTCCATTCTGGCGTAAGAAGGAAAGTGACGACGAGGAGAACTGGCCGCCCTCGTGGGAGGCGAACCCCAGGAGCTTGAAGAGCACGTTTACCCATGCCAACTGGCGTGCCTATCCCGTTTCCCTCCCAAAGGTACGCCTCCGTCTCTGTCCCTCCTGTCCAAATGTCTCGTGGCATTGCAGTGCCGGGGGGACCTGATGCCAATGCTAATAGAGACATGTATCCACCAGCCTCCCGTTACCGTACTCGCTCAGGATGCCGCAGAGCAAGACAAAAATGACAACAAGTCGCCTGCCGTTCGCCCAGAGAGGGCGATGCCGACAAGGGATTCGGCAGGGCTCATGGTCAGGGCGAAGCATTCACCTGTGGCCGCCGAACGCCATGTCGGACCAGAGATGGGTTCCGTCCCCGAACCATCCCGTGCCGACGACGTGGCAACCGTCACAGCTGCCCAGCCTGCTGCAGACGAGCCGAGCTCTGCCGTTCCGCGGCTACGCTCTGGCAACCGTACCCGCAAAGAACGTGCCGACGTGACAACCGTGACGGCCCAGCCTGCTGCAGACGAGCCGAGCTCGGATGTTCCGTGGCTGCGCTCTGGCAACCGCAGGCGTAAGGAACAGGGAGAAGAAGCCTTGGAGCAGCAAGAGCCGGCTGCAGACGAGTCAGGCTCCGCCCGCCCTGGCAACCATAAGCGCCAAAAGGATGCCGACGTGACAACCGTCGCGGCCCAGCCTGCTCCAGACGAGCCGAGCTCGGATGTTCCGTGGTTGCGCTCTGGCAACCGTAGGCGCAAGGAACAGGGAGAGGAAGCCTTGGAGCAGCACAAGCCTGCTACAGACGAGTCGAGCTCCGCCCGCCCTGGCAACTATGAGCGCCAAAAGAAGGCCGAGGTGACAACCACCACGGTAGTCCAGGCTGCCGCAGACAAGCCGAACTCCGCCGTCCCGCGGCAGCGCCCTGGAAACCATGGGCGCCAGGAACGTGCCGACGTGACAATTGCCACGGTTCGCCAGGTTGCCCAGGTTGCCCAGGTTGCCGCAGACAAGCCGAGCTCCGCCCGCCCTAGCAACCATGAGCGCCAAAAGGAGGTCGACGTAACAACCGCCACGGTTCCCCAGGTTGCCCAGACTACCGCAGAGAAGCCAGCCCGCCCTGGCAATCATAAGCGCCAAAAAGATGCCGAGGTGACAATCACCACGGTAGCCCAGGCTGCTGCAGACAAGCCGAGCTCCGGTGTCCCGCGGCAGCGCCCTGGAAACCATGGACGCCAGGAACGTACCGACGTGACAACCGCCACGGTTGCCCAGGTTGCTGCAGACGAGTCGAGCTCCGGCGTCCCGCGGCAGCGCCCTGGAAACCGTAGGCGCAATGAAGAGGAAGAGGAAGAGGAAGCCGTGAAGCAGCACGACCCGAGCTCCGCCGTCCCGCGGCAGCGCCCTGGCAAGCTTGGGCGTAAAGAACAGGAAGAGGATGCCGTGGAGCAGCATGAGCCGAGCTTCGCCGTTCCCTGGCTGCGCTCTGGACACCGCAGGCGCAAGGAAGAGGAACAGGAAGCCGTGAAGCAGTACAAGCCTGCTGCTGCGGTGGAATCCGGGACGTTGGGCTTGGACAGACTTGACCTCGGCGCGCAGGACTCTGGGCATGCTCCGGCCTCTCGGCATCATCGGACCTCTGGGGATGATGCCCTGGTTTTGGCTCCCGACACAGGGGGATTCCCCACCCCGGCTGAGGAGTATGTCAGCAGGTTTGCCGACGAGGACAGGCGGGCATTTCACCGCTGGCTGAGAAGCCTCGGATTGCAAATCAGTCGTCGTGTGACGGGGGAGCTTGTAGAGGAGGACGTGTGACGGACCGGAACCAAGCCTGTAATTATAGTAGATTGATGAGAAACAGAGATGCAGAGAGTTTGGATTCTTGGAATGGAGCGAGTCGGCCCTCTCCTTGTCAGCCCCTGAGATCAAGGTTGGTGTTGGTACTGGTTTCAATCTTCACCCGTACATCACCAACATCTCTTTCAAAGCTAGGGCCTCGACCTCCTCGTCACCTTTGGCCTGCGCCCTTTGTCGCAGGTCGTTGCTCATCTTGTCTGCTTCTCCCTTTGTCGCTCATGCTCCTCTCTTCGTCCCTCATCTTTTTTGCTTTTCTCGTCCTCGTTGTCAACACCTTGAGAATTTGAGCGACCTGCCCCTTGGCTCGAAAAAGACACTGCCACGATGGCAGCACGGATGATTGTCGGCACTTGCAGGTCTGAATCCCCTCTTTCCCACCATGCTGAAAGATATAGGAGACAGATGAAGACTTGATTGAAGGGGAAGATCTATCTAAGGAGAGGGAGAGGCCCGGAGCCTTTATATACCGTGACAGAGCAGAAAGGGGATTCAGGGGCTGAGTGTCAACTGCCAGAACAGGTAGTCTATATCCACAGGGTCCACCACGGCAGTCTGTTGCGGCAGATGCTCCATCTGTTGCTCCGGGCCAAGAATACCCCTATAAATAGGGGCTCTCCCTCCCACCAGATACACACAATTCAGAGCAGAGTCTTCCTCATCCAGATGGCCTTCCACTGATCAGTGGCCACTGCCACTGGTCGCCTTCCTTTCAGGTGACACTGAGTCCCTGTCCTGCCCTGCCCTGCGCTACACTGGCCAGAACCACGTCATTCAGCACCCCAAGCATCGCCACAGCAATCAGAATTGACCCCATCTCCAACCAAACACACAGCCCCTGAGGCAGACAACAGCAATTCACTCTCCTTTGTCACATGCCGGAACAGGAGGTTTATCCTTCTTGGGTCACAGGCTCTACTACGGCAGTCTGTTGCAGCAGATGCTCCATCTGTTGCTCCGGGCCAGGAATGCCCCTATAAATAGGGGCTCTCCCTCCCACCAGATACAAACAATTCAGAGCAGACTCAGCTGAGTCTTCCTCATCCAGATGGCCTTCCAATGATCAGTGGCCACTGCCACTGGTCGCCTTCCTTCAGTGTAACATCCTTGACACCACGAAACAACTTGTCTCTATCTTGCGCGCCGTGCCGGCATCACAACCATCATCACTTTGATCTCAGGGGGTGACACCCCCATCTCCAACCAAAACACAGCCCCTGAGGCAGACAACAGCAATTCACTCTCCTTGACGCCACAAAACAGCTACCTAGGTAGTCTCCATCTTGGGTACCGTGCCGGCATCACCAACATCATCACTTTGATCTCAGGGGCTGACAATGATGGCCACCGGCGCTAGAGGGAGTTGACGCTCCTTGTCAAGGAAGGGTGGGGTGGGCGGACGGCGTGCTCGGGAAGCGTCTCCCTGACGTCGGGCTTCTACAGTTCGTCGGCCTCCCTGAACCCTTCTTCAATTGCAGCCTTGTTGTCAAAGTGAGTGGCACGGGCGTGGAGCTCGGCAATGTCTCCAGAGAGCACGCTTTCCCGGTTCTGCAGCTGAGCCGCTGGCAAGGAAACAAGGTCGCGAGATAAGAGACCTTGCACCAGGCTGTGGGCCCATGTTGCTCAAAGACATCCTGAAAAGTCCCAGAGAACCTCTCAAGACAACCACAATACATTTACGGAATTGCACGTCCAGCTTGCCCGAGCTCTCTACATGCAAACCGTGCCGCCTTGCCGCTCAGTACCACTACGGGAACTCCTATATAGCAACTTAGCTTATTTTACGTTTCTTACCATAGCCTAAATCTTATAATATACAGTAGCACATAGTAAGTTCCGGCGACATAGTATATTGGGCTTACAAGCCGAGTTAAAGGTAGGTCTACGCTCTAATTAGTTATTAATTCGCTAACAAATCGTCTTAAATTTCAAGGTATACGGGTATATAATCTACGATATTTATATATTAATTTATCTACCCCTATCTAGTACGTACCCTCTCGTTACGCCCCTCGTCGCCCCTTGTTATCGCCTAGTATCCGAAAACACTAAAGTCCTAATCGCTATAAAGATTACTATTACTACTACTACTACTATCTTATTTAATCGCCCGCTCGTTTAATCGATTTATCGCTTAGTCGCCGGTTCGTATCCTATTATATAGAAAAGTTAGCTTAATTTAATATAAGCCCTTAGACTTTAGACGACTTACCTATCTAGATAGGCCGATTACCGTAGTAGTAGTAGTAGTAGTAGTATATTAGAGAGGGGAGAGTTCTAAGGCCTTAGATTAAAATAGACGAAGGCTTTTTTATCTCTCTAGTCCTCTACCTTCTACTCTACGATCTAGGCAGTTCCTTCTATTCTTAGAAGTCTTACAGCTTTAGTAGACATTTCTATATTCCAGGCGGCCTCTATATCTCTAGAAGGGAGCTACTGGAAGCCAGAAATACAGCACAGGGTATTTATTAACTAATTAGAGGCGCCCCCTAACCTTAACTTAGCTTGTTAAGCCAACTTGCTATGTCGCCGCAACTAGCTATGTTAGCGGAACTTGCTATGCCCCCTGAACTCTAACAACACGGCTTGTACAAGCCAAACAATCCATGTTCTGATACAGCGGTTCCTACTACGGTACACACCTTGCCCGCCCTTGGTATCAAACCCCTCCTGTATTGTCAAGGGAGAAGGGAAAACAGTCCCGCCGCCCGGCGTTGTCGTACCGTTGCCGCCGGCCTCCAAGTCGTCGTCGGTCGACGGCGTTTTTTCCCGCAGAGCTGATCCCGCCCTGCGCCATTAGTGGCGGCCACTGCCTGGATGTCTGGTCTGAACGAGAACCGAAAGGAAGCTCACAAAAACCGAAAGCAATTGTCTCGCTACTCGGTGCCCCTTCTCATCGCCGAGCGAGAGCGCAGCGGTTGATGTGACCAAGAATGGCCCCATCTCCGGCATCGGCATCAACCGCGGCCTGATTTTGGAGCTGTTCCGCGGCCCGGCGACGTCGGCTTCTTCGAGGCCCACGGCAGGAAACATCTTTCTCCCCGGCGTCCCCCCCGGGACTAACCCGGGCCTCTCCGCCCCCCGACCTTCGCCACCGCCCTCATCGTCCGCGGCTTGCAAATCGCCCAATGGCTTGGCGGATGTGCCGGTGTCGCGGCGTCATTTCTGCGATGCGGAGGGGTTGCAGGTGCTCCCCGTCTCCTATTCCTCTGTTGCTCGTCTGCCCCGACCGCGACGCTCACGCGCAAAGAGAAGAAGGGGAAGAAGCCGTCGTACGTGCAGAGCAAGCAGGCGACTGCTTGCTCTTTGGCGGCGCGTGACAGTGCCGTCGAGAGAGTGGTAGTGAGCGCGAGCAATTCCGACACGTCCTACGAGTGAACCTTGACATGACCGTGGCATCCTTGACTTTCTCGCTTTTATACGGGCAGCTGCTACCTAAGTATACTCCTTCTTGGGGACTCGCCTCCTCACCGCCACTCCCTCGAGAAGAGTCTCGGTGATTCGCTCCAAGTGCCTGTTGGTGTCGTTGATGATTTCCTTTGACACGAGAACCCCGGTTGACTGGAAATCAACACGCAGCTCCGCCAGCGCTTTCGACGCCGTCTCGAGGGCAAGCCCCTCCTTTTCCATCAACTCCATATACCGATCAGCCGTCTCCTTTACCGACTGGCAAAACGCACACATCATCTTGATCCGGGCTTCTGCCTTGACCTCATCGTGCTGGAGAATTCCGGCTCCGACGTTCTTTATCAGGGCCCTCATTTTCCTGCCATCCTCGGCCGCTTGCCCGCTCCCTCCTCCTCGCTCGAGGTAGTACTTTTGTGCCGATACCCTCTCCTCGTGATTCCGACCGAGGAGCTTGTCGCGCTTCTTGGCCCGCCCCGCCTGCGCTCTCGGCCCGCCCTCCTGGGAAAAGCAAAACTGCGCCAGGGGGAGCGGGCGCCCAAGGTGTTCCCCGAGGAGGGTTCGTCTCTCGACTGTCTGCGCCGGGTATGGAATGTCAGCACCATCTGTCAGCAGCATCTTGTGGACCTCGTACCTGGTTGATGACCTGCCAGACTTGGTCAATCCGCCTCAGCTGGGCCCGGCGGTCGCTCCCGCCACCGCCAATGTATTCGTCAAAGAAGCGCTGCCAGCCGCTCCTCCCAGCTATGGGCGCTTCCATGACAACCTCGAGAAGGCCGAGCAGGTAGCCCTGGGTCCGTCCGGCCTCGTCCGACTCCTTTCCCACGCCCTTCTTGATGTCAAAGACAACCTCCAATGTTTGCTCGGCCTGCTTTGCGAGCTGGGCAAGCCTGTTCTCCCGAGCCGCCGCCATCCCCCCTCCCGCCTCCCCTCCTGCTGCCGTTCCCCCCTCCTCTTCCATCGGGGCTTGCCGGAGTGCCGTGATGGCCTCGTGCGTCATCTGGACAACCATGCCAACCGAGTCGAGCTGCGCCGTGGGGACCGACCCCCAGGGCCTGTCCACCTGAAACTGCGCTGCAAACGTCGCTGCTGGCGGCGTCTGGCCTTGGCCTGCCTCTCCGCCACACCCCGCCCGCGCCCATGCCACGTTGTCCAGCACCACGGCCGGAGTATACGAGCAGGCGAGCTCGGTGGCTCCCGACACCACGCCTCCCACCCCCCCTACCCAGGTGACGCCGCCGACTGCGGCCAGTGCGGCTACGACGGTGCGCGCAGCAGCAGGGTTGGCTGTCAAGAAACTCAGAGCGAGGGTGCTCGCTGATGTGAGGTATCCCGTAGCGCCGCCCATCTGGGCCAGGACGCCGCCGAGCTGCTGGCCCGTGACGCCGCCGAACTGGGTTGTCACGCCGGCGAGCTGGGAGAGAAATGTCTTGTTGGGCGCGACGGACCATGCCCACCCCACGGCACGGAATCCCCAGTCAAAGGCAAGACCCAGTACCTCGCAGACGACACCAACCAGCCATACGAGCAGGGCAACCATGGGATTCCTAGGTGGCGCGTCTTTGGCCAACGCGGGGTCGGGCTGCTCGGAGGAGGGCGCATGCATGTCGGATATCGGCTGTCGGCCTTCTTTCGGCGGACGATGTGTTAGTGGTGACGGGTCGGGCCTTGGCCGGTGTTGGTCATGTCGTTGTTGCTCATATCGTTGTTGCTCATGTCGCTGTTGGGTTGATCGCCGGCTTTCCTCAGGCGGATGATGTGGTTGTGGTGACGGGTCGGGCCTTGGTCGTTGTTGGTCATGTCGTTGTTGCTCATATCGTTGTTGCTCATGTCGTTGTTGCTCATGTCCCTGTTGCTTATGTCGATCTCGGGTTGACCGCCGGCTTTCTTCGGGCGGATGTGGATGTTGTGACGGATCGGGGCTTTGTCGTCGCTGCCCATCTCGTTCTTGGGCAGGAAGGGTTGGCCGCTGGACTCGGGCAACGCTGGGGACAGAGGCAGGTTGCTCAGAGGGGCGCGCATAAGATATCTGCTGCCGGCTTTCTTCGAGCGGACGATGTGGCTGTTGTGATGGATCGGGCCTTGGCCGTTGTTGCTCATGTCGTTCTTGGGGAGGTAGGGCTGGCCGCTGGACTCGGGCAACGCTGGGAACAGAGACAGGTTGCTCAGAGGGGCGCGCATGAGATATCTGCTGCCGGCTTTCTTCGGGCGGACCATGTGGTCGTTGTGACGGATCGGGCCTTTGTCGTCGCGGCTTATCTCGTTGTTGGGGTGGTGGGGCTGGCCGTTGAAGGAGGGTGACGCTGGGGACGGGGACGGGGATGGGGTCGATGACGGGGCCTCGTCGTTGTTGCTCTCGTTGTTTGGGAGGTGTGGTTGGTCGCTGTGGACGGGTGACGCTGGGGACAGGGATGGGGACGGGGATGGGGTCGAGGACGGGCTCTCGTCGTTGTTGCTCTGGTTGTTTGGGAGGTGGGGCTGGCCGCTGGGCTCGGGTAATGCTGGGGACGGGGACAGGGATGGGGACGGGGTCGGGGTCGGGTTGAATGCGCGCAGCTTTTGCGACGGCATCTACATGATGCCTTGGTAAGGTATCCGCACGCCCAGCAGCCAACGCTGGTCGAGAGGTATAGTATGATGGAGGCGGGGGAAGTGGGGGAGATGGAGGCAGGGGAGGCGATGGAGGCGAGGGAGGCGGAGGAAGCTTGGACTTGTTTTCCAAAGGAGGCGGAGGAAGCTGGACCTTTTTTTCCAAAGGGGGTAGAGGACGCTGAGGTGTTGGGGGAGATGGAGAAAGAGGAGCCTGGGCGGGCAGCCTGGATGGGGGAACTCGGCGACGAGGATGAGGGGAACGCGGAGAGCGAGGCGAAGGAGGCGGCGATGCCAGGCTGACTTGACGTTGTTGTTGCGGCTCGTGGGGGACCCTCACCCTTTGCCCGAGTCCGGGGCTGCTGGGCCCGAAGGCGGGGTGTGTGTTGACGCCGGGGCTTTTTATGCCCGGGCTTCCCATGGCCTTTTCCTCCTTTTCCCGCCGTTCCTTCGCTGCTCGCATTTGCTGCCGTGTCAAGATATGGGCACGCCGACGCGCCGAGATACCCCGGCTCGGACTCGAGGGCTCGTCCGGAACAGTCGCCTTGGTCGCGACATGGACCGGGTCAGTCTTTTCCTCTGGCTCAAGAACAAAAACAGAACGTACCATGGCAGACTTGTCGTGGTGTTGGTCGGGGCGGTGCCGATGTGGGCCCGGGGAAGGGGAAACGGGAAACGAGGAGGCTGAAAGGAGAATGTTGTGGAAGACGAGAGGAGGCTGCAATAAGCGCAAGTTTTTCTTTGGTTCCTGCATGTGGCATGGACTGGGCTTGAGGACCTTTTAGAAGGCAAAGGCAGAAGATATATACACTGACGTGTCCGTTTCTGTCACCGCTTCTCCTCTGGAACATTGCATTTTGGGTGACATCTCATCGGGCCCTTGTCACTTGAAACAGCCTCCAGCCCCCGGCCACAGCCAACCAGGGCCGAAACATGGCCGTTTATTGGAAGCTGACACTCCGATTCTTTGTCCGTTCATCCACGGACCACGGCCACGGACCACGGCTGCAAGCCCGCGCAAACCACTGCAGCTATCGTGGGTCCAGCGTTCTTTGTTGCCTTCCAGGTGTGCATTGGTGCATTATATATCTACCAGTTATCAGGACAGACCTGCCACCAGGTGGTCTCTGTTTGTGACGCCGACTTTACCCTTCATCTCCCTCCCGCCTCTTCTCCTTTTATTTCCAAACTGTCCCCGGCCCTGCTGCCGACCGCCGACCCCGACAGACACCCACACATACTTTTCGGCTCAAACCTTGCCCAAACTTGATTCAACATGTGCCCGACAAACTCGGAATTGGTAAGCTTCGAACCCCCTCCCTGCTGGCCTTGTCTCCCCGTCCGGCCCCTGCCATTGGCCCCAGAAACTGACTCCAAGTGTCTGAGCAGCGGGTGTGCAACGTGCTCATCGACGAGCTCCGCGCCCCAGGCTCCCGGCTCAACTTTGCCCCCAACTGTCGGCGTCTGCTATGGCAGTACGTCATCCGCAACAGACTCACCAAGGCGCCGGGCGATGCCGTTTCCGAGGACTGGGATGGGCCAGACGGGCTGCTTCAGAGCCTGTACCTCGTCCGTCCGGATGGGACACCGTGGAGCGTCGTGTGGTCCGGTGTCGTCCACCCCAGGCTTGTCACGGCCATTGTCACGCGGGCGCGCAGTGCTGCCAAGTACGGCCTGGCCAGATGGAAAGCGGGCCGATACATCTGGCACGATTGGGTGGACGGCTTCCTGAGTCCAGCCTGGGACGGCTCGTCGTTTGACGAAACGACGGCACGCCGTCTTCTCGCCCAAGCTGGCTGTGACGCCGGCGGCCCAGGCAGCGTGAAAGCACAAGCACAAGCACAAGCAGAGAAGCAAAGCCAGCCAGCTGCTCCCACCACCATTCCGGGGGGACTCGACGTCCGAGTCGACGACGACAACAACGCTGAGCCCGTGACCATGGTGTCGGCATGGTTGGCCGGCTTGAGCTTCCCGGCAGACTTGGAAACTGTGGTACTACGCGATGCCGGCACTGTGGTACCCGATGACAGCGTCACCCTTATCGGCCGACCGAAGCCTTTTGGAAGTCGTCCCCCGGCCACTCGACGTCCTGGTTCCCAAGCGACCCGACGCCCCCCAGGACTCCCGACCGTCGTGGAAGAGGCTGCCGCCGTTGAGGGAGAAGACGCCACCGTCGTCGAGGGAGAAGACGCCGCCATCGTCGAGGTAAGTTTCCTTTCTTCCCATTTCGACTTTCGATGACACTCACTTGCTCCCCTGCATTAGACACCGGCAGCCGAAGAAGATGACGACGACGACGACAGCGACGTTGACGCTTGGCTAGACACCAAGTCAATTCCTGAACTCGCAGCTATGTTGTCCGAGGGGGTAGTGCCCCTCATAGATTTCAACTTCCTGCTCGTCCAACACCGTGTCGGCTCGCTCCTCGCCCCTTTGCTGTTCTCCAACGAGGACCTGGCTACCATCCTCGACGATCGGGAGACGCTTCTCGAGCAAATGTTGCGGGTCGATCTCGCCATCGAAAGAAAGCTGGCGCGCATCCCATCCGGCACGCCGGACGAGGGGGACTTTTCGTGGGTCAGCACCGGGTTTGGCCATGTCTGGAGGACTGTCTGCTCGGGACACTGGCTCACTGAGTCGCCCGTCCTTCAGAGTCTTGAAGAGGAGGCATTGCGCAGGCTGGACGAAGGGGACAGCAGAGAGCAGCCGGTACGAGTGGGACAGAAGTGAGGTTCACATGGAATAGAGTGGATGAAAAGGTCTCGGATCGCGGCCAGACAGAGCTATTATGATGGGCAGTGAATATGATATTTGACTGGAGACTGAAGCTACCATCTGTGTGATGCATGCCCGGCTACCTACCTATTTGTGAGCATCTACAAGCCATTCATGCATGTGGAGGACCAGCCAGAGTGACTTGGCAAGAATGAGGCTATTCGCAACATGTCGAGGGTTACACGTCCGAATCGCTTCCAAGAGCCGTCTTGGCCAGGCTGCAACATTGGCCTGACAACCAGCCGTGCCGCCCCCTTTATCATCCCCCTATTTTCCACCATATACACACAAAGCCGACTTCGGCCGCCCACTTACGTACAGCTATTCGCACGCACTATGACAACAGCAATTGTCTCTGTTTTAGGTGACTGCAACAAGGTGGCAATTGACTACGGCAGAGAGTGGAAGATAGGGAGGATCTAGGGGACCTTTTTGTATATAAATACTGGCTACGGAGCCCTCTCTGGGCTCCCATTTCTTTCCTTTATCTCATCTAAGGTGCTCTGTTCACCTCTCTCGACGATGGCATGAAGGCTTCGACGCTGCCCCAACGGGGATCGACCGTGACGGGCGGAGGGCGTAGCCTTGCCCCCACCGCTGTCAACTGAGCCGTAAGGCTTAATGCTAACAAACACACCTGCGTAACTCTGCAGATGAAGGCTGGAGGATGGCAGCACAGACAGGCAGTTCTCACTCTGCCGTAACTACGCCGAACGAGGCTTGGTATCGCTGACGGGGACCGGGAACTACGGGGGACCGGGGACTACGGGGAACCGGGGACTACGGGGGACGGGGGGATGACCTAGGACTACGTATATCTAGAACTTGCTCAGCGTAACCCTATAGCTATTAGTGCTTTCAGTAGGTCGTTAATACGAACAACAACAAGAAATTCTGGGCTTCTATTTCTACTCTACAGACACAGATAATTTAAATACTCTTTGTGGCCACAAAACACTAACAGTCTCCATCGTGCGCGCCGTGCCGGCATTAACACTATCATTACTTTAATCTTAGGAGCTGACACAAAAAGACGGGGTTTAAAACTCTCCATTACCGACAAGTTCGCCCCCGGGTGAAAACATTACGTGCTCTTGTTTTAAAGAGTGAAAGGATAAGGAGAGGAAAAAGAACAAGACATGACTCTCTCATCTCAAGTCGCCAAGCAAGTACTCGAAAGGTCCGAGTCCAGATGCATCAGAAGAACTCCGAATCCTCCCCCTCTTCCTCCTCCTCAGACTCATCGCCCTCCTCCCCCTCCCCCCCCTCTCTCCGCCCCCCCGTCCCCCGCCCCCCGTTCCTTTCCTCCCACAGCCGTTGCTCCACGCTCCGGTCCGTATCCTCCCAAACGATCTTGCGAATTTCCAGATCCCACCGAAGTGCCGCGCTCAAAGCGGCATACTGGTGGTTGAGGGCTTCGCGTGCCCGAGGCCCCAAGGCCCGGCCCACACCGCTGATGAAGGGGCGGGCCGTATCGCCGCTCTCGGATCCGGCATCCCGGACGCTGGTGGCCGCGGAGCTGGGAGGGTCAGCGGGGTCGCCCGGAGCGGGACTTTGGCGGCCCGGCCTGGAACCTTGGCTGCCCGGAACGGAACCTTGGCTGCCCGGAGCGGGACCTTGGCTGCCCGGAGCGGGACCTTGGCGGCCCGGGACGGAACCTTGGCCACCCGGCCCAGAAGAACCTTGGCTGCCCAAAACGGAGCCTTGGCCGCCCGGGGCGGATCTTCCGGGCGGCGTTACGGTGCTGTTGCTGGTGCTTGACCCCCCTGGCGGACGGTCAGCCGATGCAAGAGAGCAAGTTGGAGACGGGCAACCTTACCATGGCTAACCTGACTCTCGGTCTTCGACCTCCAGGCGGTCCAGGCGGCCCCGGTCTGGGCCATGGCCTGGTCCACCTCGGCCCTGCCGGCCGCGGGCGTCCTGTCCCACTTCTGCATCCCCAGGTAGGTCGCAATCGACGACGGCGCCGGAGATACGAATCCGTTTCTCTTGAGCATGCTGGCGGCTCGGCTCGCTCGGCTCGCTCGGCTCTGGGCAGTGGACGCGATGCTCGAGGCCTGCGCGGGAGGCTTGCCAGCTTGACGGAGGGCAGCTTGACGGAGGTCGTACGCTCGAAGCGACATGGCCTGCTCGGTGGTGTTGAGCTCTGGTTGGGCTCGGAGAAAGGCGGCGGTGGAATGGCTGATGTCGGAAGATGTCACATTCGAGTCGAGACTATCGAGACTGGTAGAGGGAGGCATTTTGCGGTGGTGGTGGTGAGAGGCGGTGAGAGGCTGATGAGAGGTTTCTGGGCAGATGGGGAAAAGAATCGGGTGCAAACGGACAGTGATTGGGTCAGAGAGGGCAGATTAGCACCCCAAGAGACATGGAGAAGAGGGGAACGAGGCAGAGGAAATACAAGCCCGCCGTCTCTTACCAACCGATGCCGCGTCTTGTAGGCAACAGCAGCAGTGACAGATGGTCCCTCATGTCGTATATCAAGCCCGGAACTGACAAAGTGGCTGGCCACTTGAAACTTGACAGAAAGCAAAGGAAAGTGACGGAGTGTCACAGATCGTATATCGAGCCCGGAACCTCCTAGAAGCTTGGAAATGGCCGAACTTGCAAGACAAAAGGCGACAGAAAGTGACGCAGGGTCAACAAGTACATACATGATATCGGCCAGGAGTCAGACTGGAGTTTTGCTGCTTGTTGTTTCACTCCCTATGCGCAGGACAATGCGTCGAGTTTCACTCTGGACGCTGTCAGGTAGCAGGTGAGAGCCCAGCTCTCACCGCCCCTTGGCGTCGCCATTTCCGAGACGACCGTGACTTGAAAAGGCTGCGGGTGCCCGAAGCTTCGTCCTACTCCTCGTCCATCTCGTGCATCCATCCTCCCAGCGCCCCATCTTTCCAGACCGACTGGACCAAGAGATGCACCCACTCCAACTCGCCGGCCTCGTGGCCACGGCGTGGGGCTTGCTCGGCATCTTTTTGAACTCGAAATCCAGTCCGCCACAAGAGATTAAGACGCGCGTCTCTGAATTCGCCAAAGTGCCAGCCATTTACGGCAAGTTCTCTCCTGTCAAGACTCATCGTCTCGTCGAGCCTGACTGACGCGGTTCCAGATAAAATGGCATACATGTGCCAAGTCCAGTTTCAGCTCCATCGCACCGATCACCACGAGGTCCCCAGGACGCTCTATGAAGTGCTTGGCCGTTCGGCGGATGCTGGGTTCGTTCTGGAAGATGCTCTGGTCGCCTACCAAAAGACTCTGTCGCCGCAAGAATTGGTGGGAGGCTGGGATGATCTCCAGACACTCAAGACGCTCGTCAAGAACGCCATCGAGGCGGGTCAAAACCCGCCCAAGGGTGGGAATCCTCGAGGCGAAGCCCTCCTTCACGCCTTTGGCATCCTGAGTGACGCGGAGGGGCGGGAGCTGTACGACGAGTATCTCGTCCCCATCTTTGCCCGCGGCGACCCGCTTGGCGGCTTGGATGCGTTTTGCGAGTGGGATTCCTTGTCGGCGTGAAAGGGGGGTGGCTTGGGGGAAAGGGGGAAAGGGGAAAAGGGAAAGGGGAAGAGGCCGTTTTCCGTTGGGGTGGTCCGGTTGTCTGTCACTCGTGTTGGTGTGAGATGTTATTTTGAATGGATATTTTTTGACTGGTCGTTGGTTTGTTTCGGTGACCTGTAGTGGTGGAAATGAAGTGCAAGTGGTGGAATGGAGTGCCAGTTCTTGGAATGCCAAGCGGACATCCGACAAGGACAAAGGAGAAGAGAGTTGCCCGGAAATTGCCATGGCCAAGTCCAAACATGCCAGAGACAAAGGATGGGTTTTGCAGGACCAACCCGTCCCCCTCCCCCCAAAATGGTTGACGGCACCTGGGTCTTTTCGTCCTCTTCGCCGTTTGACTTCACCACTGGCAGCTCCCATGCCACCGGCGCCAGACAGCATGCCGCCACAACTCAGGAGCAGCTTGACCCGGGCCGGTGCGAGAACTGGCCCGACGGGAGAGGGACCGGCCTTGCGCCCGGATGCTCCAACTCGCCGCCGACACACCTCTCCCCCGCCCCTCTACCCAACACTCCCGGCCGGCACCGAACCCATCCTGTTCCCCTCCCGCCCATCCAACCCCCCCCCATCACACACCCCCCTTTCGCCGCCGGGCCCGCCCTCCTTTAACCCTAAAGCCGCCGGGTCGCGAAATGGAAAGTTGCGGCGGTGGTTTCTTTCCTCGGACCCAGCCCCGGCCTCGACCACTGGCAGCCGCTGGGGATTCCCCCGAGCCCGCGCCCGTGCTTGGGCCATCTTCCTTGTCGGCGTTGCTGTGGGATTGGCCCTCCGTCCCGCGGTCGACCACGTCGCCGCCAAGGTGGCCCACCTCACCGACCCCCAGCAGCCGGCCATCGTCCACTTCAACGGCACGCTCATCTCGGCCACCGAACGCTGCCATGACCTGACGACGATGCTTGACGCCCCTCTGGCTGCCCCGCCCGCTGCCCCGGCGACCATCCCCGACGGCATCGTCAAATACGCCCTGCCCATCTTCGCCCTCTGCAAGTACACCTCGTCCGGGACAGACGACCTTGTCCCCCATCGCCCCGATCTCGGCGCTTCCTGCCGCGAGTTCCAAGACGCGTACGATGCCCTCATACGACCAGACGAAGCGTCCAACGGGTGGCAGACTGGCGGGCCGTGGTGCAAGGCCATTGTCGAGAGCTCGAGCTGGGGCATCCGGAGCCTCGTCGACCATCTGGAGGCCATCTCCAAGACGGCCGACGAGATGCACGGCAGCGATCACGACCTCGATCAGGACATGCCCACCTTGGAGGCCCGCCTGTTGCGCGGGCTGCTCTCGGACCTGACGGCCGAGGAGGTGAGGGTGAGAGTCCGGAACGAGATGGGAATATTCCAGATGATGCTCGCGTGGACCAACGCGAGGAGGTCGGCCATGTCGACCATGATGACCAATGTGCACGCCATCACGGACGCGTTTGCGTATGAAATGTCGAAGAAGGCGTTTTCAAAAGGGGTTGGGTATGTACTCGTCCCTCTCCCTCGTCCCTCTCCCTCGTCCCTCTCCCTCGTCCCTCTCCCTCGTCCCTCTCCCTCGTCCCTCTCCCTCATCCATTTTACCCCGACGTTGGTACTGATCCTTCCCTCCCTTCAGAGCATCCCGTGTCAAGAAGCTTCATCAGCTCGTCGACGAAATCCAGAACCGAGGGTCCCTCCACTTTCTGGCAGCGGCCCTCGACGCCGTCGAGGCGAGCCAGACGGCCGCCGAGGACATGGTAGCACGGCTCCAGACTCTCCAGGCCGACATCCAGCGAGCCGAGGAGGCCTACAGGGGAGACTTGTGGATGGAAAGCTGGAAAGGGCTTCTCCCTTCGTCCTGGGATCCTGTCGCGCGCTTGGCCTGCAACCTCTTTCCGCTCGGGCCCTTTATGGAAGATGCATTTTTCGCCCGCATCAAGTTGCAGGATGCCCTGAGCGAGTGGGGGAAGAGGGGGCTGGGCGGGATGCGTACAAGTTGAAGGGGGGGGGCGAGTGACATGTCCTGCGAGGTTCAACCAATGCAACAGCTTGGAGAGGCCATTGGCACCATCGTCGGTGGACTCGGCGCTGTAGAATACAATTCCTCCTTGATCAACCCTTGAAACGAGCAGTGGTCCTGTCTCATCTCCCTTGGCTGTGCTGTCGTTGATGGGGAGTGTCCTAACAGGCTGACCGTCCCATCCTTGTCTGTCGTCACCGCTGCTTCGGACGCCGAGGGTGATGATGCGCGGCCGGGTGGTTGGGAAGGCCCGCCATCCCGGGTGGCATAGAACCCCTGTCAAGGTTTTGGGGTTGGTCTCCCAGTCCGGGTGCCATCCGGGCTCGTCTGGGGAGTGAATTGGGGGATACCCACCCTGATGAACAAAACCACACCACAACCAACAACAAAAACAACAAGAGTGGGCAGGGCGGCGAAGCCGCCCCAAGAAGGTGGAATTGACTGCCTTGGGCACGCTGTGGCAGATGGCTTGTCTGGCCTGTCGTGTATTGCTTGTCTTGTGGAAGTCTTGCTATCTACATCGACTTCCGCGGCAAGGAGAAAAGGGGGCCTTGGATCACGTGCCTTCCGCACCCTTCCGCCAAACCTCTCGACGCCCCAAGTCAAGCGCCCCCTCGAGTCTGCGTAAGCTCCTGCGAGCAGACTCGACAACATAGCCAGAAAGGGGCCAGGGGCCAGAAACAAACAAACAAAACAACACCCTCAACAGGGTTTGAAAAATTCCACAATTTCCACCTCAGGACACGCCCCCAGTGTGGGCTTTCTCTTGCTGTCCTCAGAGCCAGGAACCAGCTATCGAAGCGCTCGGGGTCGTCGGCGGTCGACAACGGAGCTCGGGGAACTCGGGGTTGCCGGCAGAGGTCGGAGGCCGGAGCCAAGGCAACAAGACGACGGAAAACAAAGGTCCACGCCCCCGCTGCGGGCTTCCACTTGCTGTCCTCAGAGCCAGGAGCAAGTGCTCGGATCGAAACAGGGCCGTCGGGGGTCGAAAGGCCGGGCCGACGAGACGGAGAACACAAAAGTCCACGCCCCCGCTCTAGACTTCCTCTTACTCTCCTCAGAGCCAGGGACAAGTGCACGGAGCGGACAGGGTCGTCGGCGGTCGACAGCGGAGCTCGGGGGTCGAATGGCGACGACGGGGACGAAGAGGTCCACGCCCCTGCTGACAGTTCTCATCTTGCGGTGCTCAGAGTCAAGGGCGGTCCCTCGAGACGTATAGGCAATAAGTTGCTACGCTCACAGCCTTCAAGAGGCTATCGAAGGTGCTCAGAGGGCGAGAACACGGCAGACGGCGACAAGCCAGGGCGACGACGGGGAGACGGAGCAGGCGAAAAGCTCTACGCCCCTACTGTCAGGGAGAGTGCGGAACAGGTCGTCGGGCCGTAGGCGAGTCATCGTCGGAGATCGGGGGTCGTGGAACTCAAGGGGCGGAAGGAAGACAAGGAAAAACAAAGGCGGAGCGACGGAGCTGGGCGACGGGGCGACGGGGCGACGGCGGCAACGGGGCGACGGAGTGACGGAGACGCGCGATGGCGTAATGGCTGGGCGTCCCTGCAGTTGTGCACAGAGCAAGCGACAAGTCGGGGATGCCCTCGACGGCAGCGATGGCGGCGACGGCAGGGCGGAAAGGACTCGTCTGGGCAGTCGGAGCTGGAGCGACTGGACAGAGCTGGGCTGGCGGAACGCGTGCCAAAGACGCGACGCATCTTGCCATCGCCGCATGTGACCTTGTTGGGCGCCGAGATCCTTGCCCTCTTGCTTGTATGTGTGCTTCGTCGCGTGTGCTTTGACGCGTGCCATCTCGGCCTCGCCTCCGCTGTCTGGAATCACGCCCCTGCTATGGACTCGCTTGTCGAGGGCGTCGAGAGGGCTGCGAGCGCTCGTGGGTCGGCCGTCGTGGCACGTCGTCGTAGGAAGGCGTATCGAGATGGAATCGCTGGCGCCAAGGCCAAAGGTCGAGGAAACCCGTCTGGGCCATCGTCTTGTTGCCCTCAGAGCGCGCGACACGAGCTGGAATTGATGGCGGCGTCGCCGTCGATGGAGATGCCGAACGCGCGACGCGTCGTCGAATCGAGAAAGGGAGGAAGAAGCCCACGCGTCAGCAAACAAGTGAATGTCTCCGGCGCGCCTTCTGGTTGTGCTCAGAGCCAGCGACATGAAGCCGTCGCGGCTGTAGCTGTGTTGGCGATGGGGTGGCCGCGATGGGGATGATTGACGCGTTCGCAGGAAAGGCACCGGCTCTTCCAGACAGGAAATCTAGGCCGTACGGCTATCCGGTATAGTCCATGTCTGTCTGTCACACTCGTGCCCCGCCGCCCTCTCCGTACCACTGCCAAAGGCAGTGGTGTTGGTTGTGTGGTTGGTGTGTATTTGTTTATCAGGGTGGTTTTCCCCTAATTCAGTAGTCTCATCTTCACCCCGTTGCATCTGGGTGTTGACCGTTGGTTCAGTCCGGGCCGTCGGGGCTGCAGCGACAAGACGGAGCTGAGCTGGTGGAACGCGAGGAATCTTGCCATCGCCGTATGTGACCTTGTTGGGCGCCCAGAACCTTGCCCTCTTGCTTGTGTGTGTGTGCTCCGTCGCGTGCCATCGAGGTCATCTTGTGTGTCGTGACGCGTGCTATCAGGGCTGATTGACCGAGCCACTCGCCCCCGCTGTCTGGCATTACGCCCCTGCTGTGGAAGCACGCCCCCGCTGTGTGGAATCGCTTGTCGAGAGCGTCGTCGTCGTCGAGAGCGTCGTCGTCGTCGAGAGGGCTTCGGAGCGCTCGTGGGCCGGCCTTCGTGGGCGTCGTCTTGTCGAGATGGAATCGCTGGCGCCGGTGCCAAAGGTCGAGGACGTCATGACGGGGCAGGTGATGCTAATTGAGCGCGTCTGGGCCATCGTCTTGTTGCCCTCAGAGTGTGCGACAAGTGCTGGAATCGCTGGCGGCGTTATTGACGGAGATGCTGATGCCGGACTTGGACGCGCGACGCGTCGTCGAATCGAGAAAGAAAGAAAAACCCACGCGCCAGCAAACAAGTAAATGTCTCCGGCGCGCCTTCTGGTTGTGCTCAGAGCCAGCGACAAGGTAATGAAGCCCTCGTCACTGTGGTTGTCGTGGTGTGGTTTGATGGGCGCGATTGCTGATGGGGTTGATTGACCCGATCGCTGCGAAAGGCACCGGCTCTTCCAGACAGGAAAAGGCAAGCAGTGGTGCGGAGAGGGCGGCGGGGGAACAGGTGTTTGCAAGGCACTGTGACAGGCGCGTCGGAGACGCGCCTACCACAACACAACCACAACCACCACAAGATGGGCAAAAAGAATGACAATTGGATTGACTACCTGACTCGTCTTGCTGCCCTCAGAGCGCCCGACAATCACAATTGTACGTAAGAGGAATGTGGGAGCTGTAAAGGCGCACAAGAGAGAAGGTGTGTCTGATGTCTAAAACTAAAATCTATGGAGGTGCGCGCGACGAAGAGGTGCCCATTGTTCCAGTGGCTGCGTCGCCACAAGCCACTGCCACTGCCTGTGCGGGGCCATCCACGCTGCGGAATCACCCTGCGCCCTAACTCACAATCTATGAAGAAGAGAGAGAAACGAAGAAGGACCAGAAACAGAGGAGATGACGAGAAAAAGAGGAAAGGAGAAGTGGGCGCTCCGCAGACATCCCTCGAGGCCCAGCTCGTGGCCCTGGAGCTTCCGGACCGAAGCTCTAATCCTTCCTGGCTGAACGACAGGCTTGGAGCCACAGTTAATGCTGAGCGCCCGTCTCGTCATCGTCACCCTCCTCCCCACCCCCAATCTGATACAAAATCGCCGTCTTCTTGTCTTCCATCTCAAGCTCGAGCATCCTCTGCCGCAACTCAAATCTCTCTTGCTCCGCGGCCAAGAACCGGGCCACCCTTGGACTACCTGGGGTCCCAGGGGACGGCTCCATTCTGCTTGAACGGGGCGACATGGGCCAGGATTTCCGGGAAGGGGTCTGCGGAGCACCCGGTGTGTCAACCTTCCGGGGGGTGCGTGGTGTCCGTGGGGTGCCAGGACCCTCGGAGCCCGGATGTTCAAAGGTTGGAGGGGTGGGGAGTGCCCGTGGGGTGCCGGGAGCTTCAAGGGCCTTGCGGGTAGACCAGGGTTTCCGGGAAGGGGTTTGCGGGGCACCCGGGGTGTCAACCTTCCGGGGGGTGCGTGGTGTCCGTGGGGTGCCAGGACCCTCGAAGCCCGGATGGTCAAAGGTTGGAGTGGTGGGGAGTGCCCGTGGGGTGCCGGGAGCTTCAAGGGCCTTGCGGGTGCGACGGGTCTGTGGGGTTTGTGGGACGGGGGAGCCCTCAAAGATTGGGTGAGTGCGAGGAGTCGGTGGCATGTCGGGACTCTCAAAGCCACCAAGGGCCTTGCGGGTACGACGGGTCTGTGGGGTTTGCGGGACGGGAGGGCCCTCAAAGATTGGGTGAGTGCGAGGAGTTGGTGGGATGTCGGGAGTCTCAAAGCCGGGAGCTTCGAGGGCCTTGCGGGTGCGACGGGTCTGTGGGGTCTGCGGGACGGGAGGGCCCTCAAAGATTGGGTGAGTGCGAGGAGTCGGCGGGATGTCGCGACTCTCGAAGCCGGGAGCCTTGACGGCCCGGGGGTTGCGAGGGGTCGGCGGGATGTCGGGACTCTCAAAGGCAGGAGCCTCAACAGCCCGGGGGGTGCGAGGAGTCGGCGGCATGTCGGGACTCTCAAAGCCAGGACCCTCGACGGCCCAGGGGGGGCGAGGGGTCGGCGGAATGTCGGGACTCTCAAAGCCAATGGACTTCAAAGTCGTCCAAGAGCTGGGCTTGTCGGCAGCGGGCTCTGAAGAGGACGTCGACGTCCAAGCAGTATGAGAGGAGACGACAGATGGAGTGGCCCAGGGTGATGCACGAGCCTCAACGGCCCAGGGGGTGGAAGGGGTCGGCGGCATGTCCGGACTCTCAGAGCTGGACCCCGCAGCAGCGGGCTTTGAAGTGGACGTCGACGTCCAAGCAGTATGAGAGGAAACGACCGATGGAGTGGCCCATGGTGATGCACGAGCCTCAACGATCCAGGGGGTGGAAGGGGTCGGCGGGATGTCCCCTCTCTCAGACCTGGACCCCGCGGCGGTGGGCTCTGAAGAGGATGTCGACGTCGAAGTGGTACGAGAGGAGACGGCCGATGCAGTGGCCCACGGTGATCCACGAGCCTCAGCGGTCCAGGGGGTGAAAGGGGTCGGCGGCATATCAGGATCGTTCATGAGAATCGGCGGTGGCATGTCGTGGTCGACGGAGACGGTGTCGAAGGCGGGTTGTGCTGGGCCGGGGGGTGTTGGGGGTCTCGGTCTCTGTGGTATGGGCGGCACCTCTGCGCGCGGATCTTCGGCCCACGGGTTGAAGTCGGGATCGCGGACGCCTCCGAGAACGTCGACCGGAGGGCGAGGGACCGGAGGGCAAGGGGGAGCTGCCATCCTGGCCGGGTCTTGGGTTAATTAGTGGTAGGTGGTTGGTCAAGAGGGGGCCGAACTCACGAGGCTGCGTCCGAGGTACTCTGGCCGAGACCTACAATCTCGTCCAAAACCGCCTCGAGCTTCCCTTGCTCCTGTTCTGATGTATGGTCGTCAACAAACTGAGCCGGAAGCCGCACACGAGGGGAGACCAACTTTGCAGCGCTCGCTCCCACGGATCCTTGCTCCCCATTGTTCGCAACCATGCCGCAACGCTCGCGATGCTCTGGAAATGAAGGCCCACAACCTCGTCGTTCCAAGTCCAACCCTGACTGCCGTCAGGGAGAGGTACTACGACATTCTTCTTGCCCATCCAGCGTGTCATGTAATCGCGCACCAGGGCATCAAAGCTGCCATGGACAACGGCGGCGAATTCGGGACCGTGGTCCATGTAGCAGAGCGCGCGGAGCGATGGCAAGAAGCGGGCTGCGAAGTCGGCATGGCCAACCGTCGAGGGAAAGGCATTCTCTTGCACAATGGTGTGCAAGACAGTGGCGCGCGTGTTGAGGCAGAATCGGACCGTGACTTTCTTCGAGGTCGTGCTGTAGGAGGAGATGGGGGCCCCGCAGACCACCTGGCCAGAAGACGGGTCAGCAACAGCAACGAATCCGGGTGTGCGTGAGCTCGGTGCGTACCTCGGGGGTGTTGTTGTGACACATGATTGCCTTGTGGTCCTCTGGGTCGGGGAGAATGGATGAGCGCTTGGGAAGAGATGAGCAAGGCCGAGCTTTGGAGGAGAGGCTGGGAGCTCTCTTGGACTTGAAGATGGGCTTCTGAGGAGGAACGGCAGTGGCCAGACGCAAGGCAAGGTCAGAACGTGGAAGCTTTTGAGTGTCCATCTGCTCTGCGAGATGCCGCCTGGTTGGGCAACAAGTCGACGACTGTTGCCATGTCGCCGTTTGTCTTGCTCTGAGACGAGACGGAGTGACCACTGACCAGCACTGACCTGTCAGGAGTGCAAGATCCAGTTGCTCTCGCCGGCCTCACAGTCCTGGCTGGCACTCTGCTACCGTGGCTCAAAGCCGCGGCAGCCAGCAGCAGAGTGCCAGCGCCCGGGTGGATGCATGCGACGCGCACACCGCTCCTCTCGACGCCCTCCAGCCAAAGGCGAAAATGATGTATCGAGCGGCGAGCAATGGAGCCAGCTTCCCATGCTGTTTGTCGCGTTGGCTGCCCATGTTGAGACAAGACAGAGTGACCGAGTTGATGGCTCTGCTGCCAGAGGGGCCAGAACCGCCCGCGCCGCCCACCAGGCAAGACGACGGGACCTCGGGCTGCTCTGTGTACTGCGTCCATGACGGTCGTGTGTTGGGTGGCGATGCGGTCGGGAGCAGGAGTCGTGATTGATCGGATGATGTATCATGTTGACCAGCATGTTGGGCGCGCGCGCGTCAAATGAGGAGGCTGGAGGCTGGAGCCCGGGCGACTCTGCCCAGAAAGAGAGTGTCTCTTGCTCCTGACCTGGACTTCGAACTTGGTCGCGGGAGCTGGCCATTGCAGTCCCGTCACACCGGCGCGGCGAAAAGGAGGGCGTCGGAGATGGGGGTCAGATATCAGGAGGGGGGGAGGGGTCGGTCAACGAGAGCAATTGGGGCCGTGTGTGCCTGGTGATGGGCGACGTGTCGGAGGGTGGCTGTCGACGAGAGGCTGGTGATGTTGGCCGACGGCCGTCATCTTCCAAGTTCCTGGTCGTCCTGTCGCGAGCCGAGATTTCCATAATCATGGACCCATGGTTCCGAGGTGCGCTCGATGCGGTCGACGGCGCGATCAATTGACGGCGCGCAAAGGGTCAAACAGTCGAGGGGACTCGCGGATTGGCATGGTGTTTGGTGGCTGACGATGACTGTGGAAGGATGATGCCGGAAAGGAAGCAATTCCAAGAGTCGGAATGCAAGGGTCCAGGGGAAAAGAGTCTGCAGACATGCAGACATCCAGGAGGCCACTGCTGCAGGCGGCGGCCACCACTGCTGCAGTCCTGCAGTGCTGTGCCCGCCTGAAAAAAAGATTACAGGCCAGTCATGTGACCAGGGCCCAGTCCGCTGAGTTATGGTTCCACAAAGAACGTGGAGAATGACGCTTTTGGCAGGCGGTGAGTCGCGGCACACCGGCAGAATGTGGACAATGACGTCATTGGAGGTCTGCCTGGACCGTGGCAAGACAAACGGACAATTCTTTTTTTTTTTTTTGCAATCTGCACTCGGGCACCGGGCGCAGCGGTCAGGTCAGCTGACAGCGCGCGCCACGCACGCACTTTTTGACGCGCCCCATCGAACCTTGGAAAAGTCAACATCGCGTCGCGCGCCGTTTGACTTGGCCATCAATCGACATGACCACCACCATTTCTCCAACCATTCCAGCTTTTTTCTGTTCCTGCCGCCTCTCCAACATCGGCGCGTAGTCGGTACACCCGCCTGACCCTTTCCATGCGCCTCCACGACCACGACTTCTCCATCGTGTGCTCCTCCTCCCCCCGACTCCAACGTCGCCACCCGTGCAGACGATCCGCCCGCCGCGACCTCGTCCTCCTTCCCCGACACCACCCGTCGGTAACCAGACCATCCCCTCAACCTCGACAAACCGCCCGCCGCCACAATGTCCTCCTCCCCCGACACCCCCCATCGGCAACCAGACATCCCCCTCGACCTCGACAACCCACCGCAAGAAGAAGCGCAATACCAAGGACTCGAAGAGGCACAGCGCACGAAACGTTGCCGTCCCCGTCATCGTGTCCCCGCCTGACGGCGCCCACGATACATCCTCCCCGTCCAGCACGGTCGGCCCGAAGTCGATCCTCAAGAACCGAAACCCGAACCACGTCCGATTCGACGGGGACGGCACGCCGCGCGAGATTTGGCCGGGGGACTATCGTGATCGGAGCCGCCACCGGGAGCGGGAGAGGAGTCGCGATGACCGCGACCGGGACCGCGACCGCGACACAAAGGAAAAGGACCGCGGCGAGCGGCACCGTGATCGCGACAGGGACAGGGAGAGGGACAGGCCCGCCGCGAGGTCGTCCTCCTCCCCCGACACCCCCCCGTCGGCAACCTCAACAACCCGCCCCTCCGCAACGTCGTCCTCGTCCCCCGACCCCCGCCGTCGCCAACCAGACCGTCCCCCTCAACCTCGACAACCTGACGATGCCTCCCAACCTCGACAACCCGCCCGCCGCGATGTCGTCCTTCTCCCCCGACATCCCCCCATCGGCAACCAGACCATTCCTGCGAACCTCGACAACCCGCCCGCCGCCGCGTCGTCCTCCCCACCCGACCCTCCGTCGCCAACCAGACCAACCCCCTCAACCTCGACAACCCGCCCCGTCGCTACAATGTCCTCCTCCCCCGCCCTCCGCACCACATCCCTCGACTCTAGAGCCTCTCTGTCATTGCTCAGCCACGCCAGCCCACCATCAAGGACGACTGGCCGGCACCACAACAGGGAGGACAAAGGCAAAGCGCGGAATGGGTGAACAGGATGCGTGCCTTGGAGCTCGTATGCCATTGGGACCTGCAACATCGGGAATCATGACCCTCACACACCGAGGTCCCGGAAGGGTCCGACCGTCCTGGGACCTGCGGTAACTGGACACATGGAGTTCCCTCCCACAAGCGCAGATGGACCTGTGAGCAAGCCTCGACCTCGAACCCACTCGGCCAAGCTGACAAACCTCCTTGACAGAGCCAAAGACCATCGCGCAGTCGCTCCAACTCTCGACCGCGGAAGCTCCCGACAAAAATCCTCGATCGCGAACCATCCAGCTTATTCAGCGAGACCTGTGACTCGACCTCCCCTCTCAAAAGACGTCTCTTCTCCGGCCCCACGAGCTCTCTCAACGCCCATTTCCTCGACCGACTCGATCGTCACACAACCGTGTCCTGCACGCCCGCAACCACCGCTGCGACCGTGGCCTCATCAGCTTCTGGCTTTTGAGAACCGGGTGGAGTTGGTCAGCAATGGGAACAGGGACTGACGCAGCCATGGAGCAGCCCGGTCCCCGCGCGGCACCGAGTGGAAGGTGCCCTTTGCCCGTGGGACAGGTCATCTTGTGCCGGGGCGCGATCGACTCCCTCCAGGTCCTGCCGCTGGCCGGCACCGGCAACGCGGACGAGCTCAGCGCCCTCGGCATCGATCCGGTCGTGGACCTGCTGGCTCACAGCAGCCCGATGTACAGCGACGCACGCGGATCGGTCAAGATGGCCTCCACCGATCCGATGCGGCATCCGGCACTCCGTTTCGACTACCTGTCGACCGAGACCGACCGGCGCGGAGGTCCAGCGGGGCGAGGTTGGAGGTATTCGTCATGATTGGACGGCACCGACGTGCTGACGACCCGGATTCCCGTCGCCATGGTGTTCCAGCACTTCGGCCTGGAGGTCAAGAAGCCGACAGTCTTCATCGCCCACGACTGTCCGAGGCGCTCAAGCTCGGGTGCTGGCCCCGGATGTCGTCGTCCAGACCACCGCCCCCCAGGTGCTCGGGGTCATGGCGGTCTGGTCTGGATCTCCCTGGCCGTCGGCGGCGGGTGGATGGTCGTCTTGACCGCCGTCGGCTTCGCGGCCTTTCGGCCTGTTTGACTTCTGGACCGAGAGCACCGAGACTCTGATCGGCACGTTCATTTTGGGGCAGTTGGGGCAATGATGCAGGCCGGCGGCGGCGTGGTTCGGAATGTGGGAATGTCTCTGCCTCTGGCGGTCGCGGCGTGTGCCAGAGGTCGACCTTGCACGGACTTGCCACTTGCTCAATGGACGAAGCAGTCCATTCCAGTCCAAACCCTGTGCCCAAACGCCCAGTCCGCGCAAGGTTGCTTACGAGTCATCACCTTCGACGCCTTCTCCCTGCCCGACGACGACGCCCCGGCCACGCAGGTCTCGGGCCGCCGCTGACGGCGACGACACCGCAATTGGGCGGTGTCGCCTGCGATCAACATACACCACTGCGTACCATGGCGAATGAAGGCGAGGGACGGTGACTTGGGGCGCAGGGCGATGGCAGGGCGGAGTACTGGTATCTGCCACAGCATCTGGTAGGCACGTAATCCAGAGCCCCGTTTTCTCCTTGCCGCAGCAGTTGGATCTAGATAGCCAGACTTCCGGAAGTCAACACTCAAGACACCTGCTACAGCACGCCCCAGGCAGTCAATTCCACCTTCTTGGGGCGGCTTTGCCGCCCTACCCATTCTTGTTGTTTTGTTGTGTGGTGTAGTTGTTTTCCTTTAGGTGGTTTTCCCCAATTTAAATGGTGGACAATAAAATTTCCTATCTAGAAGACCCACTGTACGTCTCAACCGCCAGGTCGCCTTAGCACCAACCACGCTAAAATAGCTTAGCGTACCCGCAAGTAGGAATGCAATTGATGGAAAGCGACACCGCCAAATGCAAAATATTCAATTCTACCAGCCAAAATACTACATTCCAGCACTATCTCCAATCCTTTTTTATTATGTCAGGACTTAACGCGGGGCCAACCGCGCGGGGCGACCAGACGGCGCACAAAGGGCGCGGGCGGTGGCCTCAGGCCACCACCCCGCGCCACGGCACGCTCAAAGGTAGCGACGCAGCCGTCTGCCGTATCCGGACGACCGAAAGCAACCACCACGGCACAACAACAAGGACGCCAGAACGGCACGGGCCCGAGCACCGCTTCCGGGCCTTAATACCAGCTTATAATACGAAGGACGAAGAAAGGCAAGATAGCCAGGGAAGGAAAAGATAAAGGGGGTAAGTCACTCCATAAAGGAAGGGAGGTACCCCTAAGTAGGCTCGTCTACGAAGGGGGACTATCGGAGGAACTTAGGAGTAGCGAGGAAGGGGAGGGGATACTAGGAACCCTTTAAGGGAAGTATAAATAGGGGATAGCCGACCCCTTTCTAAAGGGGGAGGCTAGAGTTTAATTTATTATCTTACGTAGTTATTACTCGCGCGCCCCGTCTTTACTAGTCCTAGCTACTTTAACGTATATGTTTTCCTTCTACCTTATATATTAAACTTTCTACCTTACTTGTAGGAGTCGGACCGGTAGGATAGTTAAGATACGTCGTTAAGTAGCTACCCCTAAGTAGAGTACGAACTCCTTTACTAATAATATTATCGATAGCGACGCCGATATCTCGTTAGTCCTAACTACCCCTGACGATAGCTTGGTAGCTACGTCTTCCTACCTACCTAACCTGGGCTATACCTAGCGTAAGCGGAAGATAACCGAGAAAAGGACCGAGTGGAGTATCTACGAGGACTCGGATATCGACTAAAATAACTTTACGAGTAGCGCGCGCGGAGGCTTAATAGTACCTGCTAGCGTCCGCTACGCTTTAGTTAACCCTAACTACGAGGGAGACTTCGACGAGAATACCGTACGGGTTAAGAGCGAGTAACCCTCGCCTAGCTCGTCGACCTCTTCCGATAAGGACCCCCTCGCCGACGTACGTAGGCGTACCGAAGTAGCCGAGCGTTAGCTTAAAGAGGCTTAGGATTAGCTCGAACTTAGACGACTTAATTACCGCCTACGGACTGCTACTAAAGCCCTAGTGGAAGTTATAGGGGGTTTATTAAGAACCCTGGAAGAGGAGGAAGCCGTTACCGAGGCTATAGATAGTACCGTTAAACCTACTCCTAAGCGACTTACTATCCCCGTTAAACTAGCTATCCTAGCTACTACTATTAACGGTCTCTCGGCCCCCTTTACGGCCGCCGTCGTTAGTCCGGAGACGCCTGTTACCGCGACTACTACTATAGAGGCTACCTTCGAACCCCGTTAAAGCGCCCTTTTTAAAGCCCCTACTCTTATCTACCCTACCTATATAAGGTAGGACTTTACTACCCTCTATAATTTCCTTTACGATTATAAGACTAACTTCCGTATCTATACTAACTTACATTTTAGTAGAGACTAAGTTACGTACGTAGTAAGCTACCTTAAGGGGGCCCTAAAGAACGCCTAGGTGAAATATATACGCGAGTAGTAGCGTTAACCCGGCTTTAACCTTAACCTTATACCTTAGTAAGAGTTTGTCGACTTCCTAGAGATAAAGCTATTAGATCCCCGGACCTACGTTCTCTCGGCTACTAGTAGGCTCGAGAGGGCCTTCTAAGAGCCTAACGAAACCGTAGCCGACTTTTAGGACTAATACTCTAACCTAGAGGCTAAGCTCGGACGCCCCGAAGACGACGAGCTACGCGTAGTACGGCTCTTAAACCGCTTCCGCCTAGAGATCCGCTAAGTAATCGAGGTCTAAAGGGATATCCCCGAGACTTAGTAGTAGCTTATAAGCCTCGTTCGCCGCGTAAAGGAAAGCTAAAGGGGCGTATCCCAGACCCCTGGATTCTTTAATGGAAGACGTAGTTAAAGGGGTAACGGGGGCTAGCTCCCTAACGTAACTAGTATAAGTACCGTTTACCCTACTTATACTAGTGGTAACGCGAGGAACTAAGATACGCGTCGCTAGTAGGAGTAGCCCTAGAGCTAGACTCCAGTACGTAGTACCCTTGCGTCCGCGTAGCCCTAGCCCCGGAACGGAGCCGGAGTTACTTACTATAACTATAAGTAAGTTAGATACTACGCTAACGAATACCTTACCCCTAAGCCGTACATAGCTAGCTCTAGCTCCTAGCGAACGCCAGGAGTATGTTATAACTATAACTAGCCCGGCTATATCGCGCCTAACTACCCTACTATCGTGTGCCGGAAGTGCTAGTAAAAGGGGTATACTGTAGCTAAGTGCCCTGTAAGCGGTATTAATACCTTCCTAGTCTCTAAGAAGGAGAGCTAGGGGCGTGGGGGAGCTACTTTGATAGAGGAAAATAGCCTGTAGATTAACTTATAGTATCGAGTCTTTTACGACTGGTACCCCTGTAAGGCGTTTATCGATAGCGGCTTATAAGTAAGTATTATAAACGTAGCTATGTTAGAGAAGTTCCTATAACTCTACTTATACGATCCGCCTAAGGAGGGTGTGTTTATTACCCCTGGACCTACCCTTTAGGGTATCGCCGAAGTTACTGTGGAAAGCCTTGGACTAGTCGAGCTAAACGTACGTACTACGGACTACTAGGGTATCTAGCGCGAGGTACTTATAACCTTCGTGTTAGCTAAGACCGACGTTTTCGATATTATGCTCGGTATGCCTTAGTTAAAGCTAGTTAACCTAGCTATAAACTAGCGAATAGGCGAGTGGCGCCACCGCCTCCGTATAGGCGACCTTTCCGCCTATAGTAACAATAAGGCGTTTAAATACGCCTATTATATAGTAGCCTTACTTATTAAGCCCGCTATCCACGCCTTAGTACCTTAGCCCGAGGGAGAAATGGATTTAAATCCTAAAAGTAACGAGGAGGTGGATAAAGAAGTAACTAAGGCTAAGCTCCCTAGCTACTACCAGGAGTATAAGGACCTATTCGTCCGTAAGAGCGCTCCCCGCGTAGATCGAGGGAAGATAATCGAGTACCCTATCGAGCTTATCGACGGAGTAACTCCGCCGTAGGAGCCTATCTATACGTTAAACCGAGACGAGCTGGAAGTAATACGCGAGTAGCTTATAAAGGCCGAGAGCTTAGGATAGATCCGCCCGTCTACTAGCCCCTACGGAGTAGCGGTCCTCTTTGTACTTAAGAAGGAAACCTTAGTCTAGTAGGCGCGGCGAGAAAGTAAGGGGGAGAAGCGCCTTATACGGCTCGTCGTAGACTACCGTAAACTTAATAGTATTACTAAGAAGAACCGTACTACTCTGCCCCTAGTAGGGGAGATACTTAATCGCCTCGCCGGAGCTAAGATCTTTACTAAACTGGACCTTAAGAACGCCTATTACCGGATTCGAATCCGAGAGGGCGATAAAGAGAAGATAGCGTTCCGTATACGCTACGGCTACTTTAAGTTTACGGTACTCCCTATAGGCCTAGCCGGCTTGCTAGGGACCTTCTAGACCTATATTAACTAAGCGCTCGCGGGGCTAACGGATATAATCTACGTAGTCTATCTAGACGATATCCTAATCTATAGCCCCGATAAGACCTTATATATTAAGTACGTTAAGTAGGTCCTCGAGCGGCTTAGGTACTGGGACCTTTACGCTAACGCGAAGAAATGCGAGTTCTACGTTACCAAAGTTAGTTTCCTCGGCTTTATTATCACCCCCTTAGGAGTAGCGATAGAGGACGATAGGATCGCCGCTATTAACGAGTAGCCGGACCCCTAGACTATCCGAGATATACGGATATTCCTTGGCTTCGTAGGGTTTTATAGGCGCTTTATTACTACGTACTTAAAGGTTACGAGCCCCTTAACGGACCTCCTGAAAACCGCCGGTAACCGACTCTTCTAGATAAATAGCGAAGCGATAGCTACCTTCCGAGCCCTGAAAGAGCGCTTTACGAGTAAGCTTATCCTCCGATATTTCGAGCCGGCTCTGTAAACGAGAGTTAAGACGGATGCTTCTGGGAGAGTAGTTGGAGTAGTACTGTCGTAGCTATATAACGACGGGAAATAGTACCTAGTTGCCTACCGATCCCGGAAAATAACCCTGGAAGAAATACGTTAAGTAGTTGGCGATTAGGAGCTACTCGCCGTTATTAACGCCTTTACGTACTGGCGATACTACCTTATAGGTACCGCCTTCCTAGTAGTAGTCTTAACTAACTACTTAAACCTGGAATTCCTAAGGACTAAGAAGAAACCTACCCCTCGGTAGCTACATTAAAGCGACGAGCTCTTTAAATACGACTTCGTAATTAAGTACCGCGCTAGCGTTTTAAACCTTATAGATAGGCTCTTACGTAGGCTAGACTATATAGGGAATAACGATATCTTTACTTAAGAGGACTAAGGGACTTACCCGCTACTTAGCTAGATCGAGCGAGTAGTTAAGGAAGGGGAAACCTATACGAGGGAGGGTAAACCTAAGGACGTCGCGGTTATAATATTTACGAGCGACGCTAATAAAGGGTACCCGTTACTCGAGTAGCTCGAGTAAGCTATAAAGGGAGGATCTTTATACTTTAAGAAGTAAAACCCCTAGGGAGCGATAGTAATAACTATCTAGGGAACGAGACCCCGGAGGGTTAGTAGGAGCCGCTTAAACGCCTACTTAGTAATAAAGCTCCGAGAACGGCGAGCTTAGGGAGTAAGTAAGCTAGTAGAAATCGAGGAACCGCCCGTCTGCTAGAAATAAACCTGTGCGAACCCCTGCGATAAAGCTTCCCTAGAGGCGCTGTAAGGCCTGAGGAGAGGTCGGAGTAGTAGCCGAGGGGAGTAGGAGGGTGTTATTAAGCGCTAGGAGTACCGGGGAGCTAGTAAACTAGATACGGCTTTAACTCCGCTAGCCCGATACGCGAGTACGCGCGCTACTCCGACTCTAGAGTACTGCCTAGAGGTTAATAGGCTTACGAGTACGCCCTTTAAGGATAACGGTAACGACCGATAGTACCTTAAGCTAGTAGGATTAAAGAAGGACGGCGAGGGATATAGACCTAGGCTTCGAGCTAAGTATACGTAATAGCGAAGGCTGTTAGGCGAGGAGGACCGCGAGGAAGCTAATCTTAAGTAGGTATTAGAGACGGAGCGTCGCTTTAGTCTAGGGCCTACGGCCGCTGGCGGAATATAAGAGGATAGCTCGACCCTAGCGAGGGAGCTAGAGAGTTCCTAACCTGGGGAGGGAAACGGTATAGGAGAGTAGGCGAAGTACGATAAACTGTAGTCTATTATCGAGGGGGCTATTAATAAACGTTTAGATACCCCGTTAACGGATACTATAAGAAAGGCGTAGTAGGAAGACGCTACGCTTTAGTAGACCTGGAGTAACTACGAGGGATAGTAGTAGGATAAGTGGACTTAGGACGATAAGGGTACTATCTTCTGCTACGGCCGCGTATTCGTCCCCGAATCCGTAAGGTAAGCGGTCCTATAAAGCTACTACGACGTAGCGACGGCAGGGTACTTCGGAGCTAATAAGATACGACGGGCTATCGCTAAATACTAGGCCTGGCTAGGCTTGGCTCGGGAGGTACGTAACTACGTTAACGCCTATAACTTATACTAGAGAACGAAGGTAAGGAGGTATAAACCCTACGGCTTCCTAGCGCCTTTACCGGTACCTACGAACCCCTGGGAAGATATTATAGTCGACTTCGTTACAGGTCTGCCTAATATATACGATCCCCGTATAGGCCGGATTTACAACGCTATCCTGGTTATCGTAGATAAGCTTACTAAGTACGCCCGCTATCGCGCTACGAGTAAGCGCCTTAACGCTAACGAGTTCGTAGACGCTATATTCTACGATATCTATAAGGATTTCGGACTACCTATTACTATTACTTTAGATAGAGGAAGCCTCTTTACAAGCAAGTTCTGGTTAGCTCTATGTACGTACCTAGATATTATACGCCGTCTAAGTACCGCCTACTATCCCTAGACGGATAGGCAGACGGAGCGGTAAAACCAGGTACTCGAGCACTACTTACGAGTGTTTTGTGGCCGCGAATAAGCCGATTAGGCGGAGAGGTTGGTCCTGGCGGAATCCGTTTACAATAACGTATAGTACTCGGCCACTAATACTACGCCGGTAAAGCTTCTTTTTAGGTTCCAGCCTAGAATACCCGTAGACCTAACCCCTAAGTACCGATACTAAGTCCCCGAGGCGTATAACCGGCTCAAGGGTATGGAATAAGCGAGAGTCCGAACTCGAGAAGCCCTCCTAAAAGCTAACTAGACTATAGCCAGGTATTATAATAAGGGCCGGATAGAAGTAACGTTCGAGGCCGGATAATAAGTATAGCTCTCGGCTAAGTACCTCCGCTAACGCCGCCCTAGCGGGAAAATCTCGGATAAATTCGTAGGCCCTTTTAAAATAGTAAAGCTTATAGGCGATAAAGGAATAGCTTATAAGCTAGACTTACCTAAAAGATATCGAATCCACGACGTATTCTCCGTCTCGCTCCTCGAACCCTTTAAAGGTAACTTAGACGAGGCCCTTAAGCACTTAGCGGAGGTAAATATCGAGAACGGCGAGTAGAAGTAAGAGGTAGAAGAAATCCTAGCGTATAGGGGTACCGCGAGTAGGAGATACTACCTTATTCGCTAGGCGGACTATAGTAGCGAAGAAGACTCGTAGGAGCTAGCGGCAAACTTAAGTAACGGGGATATAGTACGCGAGTACGAAGAAAAAATTAAAATAACTTAGTTTAAAAAGGATTCGGCGAAAAGGAAACGAATAGTCTAATAGTACAGTAGGGTATAAGTAGCGGGGAAGGCGTTCGGGGGATAGGAGTTTAGGTATTATTATTAGAATTATTTCTATTGGAATTTCTAGTCTTAGTCGGCGTTTTTGGAATTACAACGTAGGAGTACAGCTAGGGCAGCTATCCCCGGCAGTAAATACGAAAATTACAAAATAATCGTAGCATTAAAAATAGTAGAATATAGTAGAAAATTAACGAAATTACCGCGATAACCACCCCCTTATATACCCTATATACGCCCAGCTATAGCCTATCCCGAGCCTATAATACCCCCGATATTTCCTAAAGCTTTCCCGTTAGATCCCGGCCGTAGCCCAAGCCTATCCCGAGTACCGCCTACGTTATACCTACGGGCGCCCGCTTAATAAAAACTAGTAAGGGAGTCCTACCGCCTAGACCGTAGCTAGTAGCCGAGCCAGGTACTTATAGCTACGGGGTAAACTATTAGTAATATTCGAGTATAACGGGAGTAGGGCGGGTACATACTAATAATTACTTAAACTCGGAACCCTTACGGTTAGGAGTAATGGGAGAGAGGAGCTAAAATGTAAGTTAGTAATCGAAAGTATCGAACTAGTAACCTAGGGAATACTTACGAGCGCGGTTATAATCTTCTTTATACGACGACTATTAAAGCGAATCTCCTTTAGAACGTCGGCATTAGTAGGACCTTACTCGATAGTATCCTCGTTACTACGGAAGGGCGTTAAGGGACTAGCGACTACGCTACGCGTAGCGACGTACTTCTTATAGGCGCGGAAGGCTTAGTTATAGAAGATAATAACCTAGGCGACGATACCAGTAACCTCGGACGTAGGAGTAATCTCCTAACGGGCCTGGAGCTGGACGATACGCCTGGAGAAAGACGTAGCGATAGGACTAAGTAGCTATAATATAGGTTAGAATAAGCCTCGAGGACGCGGCTTTAAAAGAGGGGGATATATACCGGCTAGTAGCTATAGGAAACTTTAACGTAACGCGTATACCGTATACCGAGACTGGCCTACTTATAACAACGGCGAGCGATATCCTTACGAATCTCGCGGTAGTAGGTAGTATAGATAAGGTCGGAAAGCGGGCCGCGAGTAGGCTCGCCAGCTAGGAGGGGAGTCGGGACGCGAGCGTTGCCCGGGAATACCTTATTCGTACCCCCGCCGTTAGGAGACGTAAGCTAAGAGCGGAGGGCGTCGTTATTTTCGCCCTGGAAACGTAAGGAGTTAGTAACGCCGAAGTAATAAGAGGAGTAAACTCGGATTACGTACCTAACCTAGAGGGGTGGTATCGTTATCGGAGTCCTGTAACGAAAGGTGTAAGTAGCTAGTAAGCTATAAAATCGAAGCTAGGAATATACAGTAAGAGTAACGCGCTTATAAGGAGGACGGCCGCGGCCCCGACTAGACGGGGTCTTAGGGGTCTTTTTAACGGATTAGCCTATATTAAAGCTACGAACGAGCGGGTTAGTAAGAGCCAGAAGTAAAGAGATAAGGAGGAGAGAACCTACGAGTAGGCGTAGGGCGCGGGGAGCGGGAGCCGAAGGCGAGTAAAGAAGCTAAGAGAACGTAAGTTAATAGTAACTCGAAGGAAGAAGGAGAGAGGAGAAGGCTTACTAGGCGCGGGGAGCGGGCGGCGTACGAGGAGGTAAAGAGCTTAGGTACTAGAGAAGAGACGGGTTAGTAACTAAAGAAGAATAAACGTTAGTAACGGAGGTAGTAATAGAGTAACGCTAACTATGACGAGAGTAGTAGTAAAGTAGCATTAGTAGTAAAAGTAGTAGTAACGGTAGTAACGAGGCTAACTAAATAGTAAGAAAGGAAGGGTAGCGCTAACGGAGTAAGTAGTACCGCTAACTAAGCGTAGTAAGTAGCGGTAAAACTAAACTATCTGGAGTAACGATCGCTAAGTAAGGAAGAGGAGGGGGAAGAGCTAGAAGTAGCGAAAAGGTAGGGAATACGTACTAGAACTACGAGGCGGCGCGGGGGTAGATAAAGAACGCTACGAGACTATAAAGGTAGTATTAAACGAAGAGGGTAGAGTAGAGGCGGAGGGGGAGTAAGGCTTACGTAAAGCGCGAGGTAGTTAAAGAGAGGAAGAAAGATAGGAGGAAAAGGTGGGAGGGGATAGGGGTTTATATACGAACCCTACGCCGTTAAATTCTAGGGGTACCCTACAGTAAACGGGTAGGGTAAGTATACTAAAGGTAACGACGAGTAGGAGTAAGAGGCCTAACGAGGGTAAATAGGCGCTAGAGCGCCTACTAAACGCGATATTAGGTAACTTACGCGAATAAGGGACGTAAGAGTACCCCTAACGTAGGATAAACAGGCAAAGGTACGCCCCTAACCCGCGTACCCGCCCCGAGTAAGTAAGAAAGACAACCCCCCTTAACGAGCATCCCCGGGGTACCTTTAGAAGGAGGGACGCCTTAGCGAGCGGGTAAGAGTAGCGGAAGTAATTAGGACCGCGGTACTAGCGGCGCTTAAGAGTAGAGGGCCGCGAGACTGTAGAGAAGATAACCTCTAAATCCCACCCCTAAGTAGCAGCGATAACTAACCCTATAAGGACAGACCAAGTAGTAAATACGTAGGGAAACTCCAGGCTATACTACGAGAAACCCCTAGATACTATAACGGAACCCCTTTAATATTACGGCGAGTACCTCCTACGTAGAGGGTTCTTACTAAGTTATAATACAGGAAGGTGTTAAAGGATAATATCCGTAGAACTAGCGACTAAGGAGCGTACCCGGGCCGGTAACCTACCTACCCTAGTAAGGAGGGGCGTTATTTATAGAGATCCGGATGGAAGCTATTAAGGCTAGCAAGGCCCGCGACCCCTTATCGAAGCCCAGACTTAGCGCGTACGGTAGAGGGAGATAGCCTATAAGGGGCTTCCCTAGGACTAACAAACCCTCTAGCTAAGTAGTAACTTTAAAACGTAGGAGGCGGAGGAGTAGTATAAGCAGCCTTTATCCCTCCTCGCTAGAGCGAGGAGGTGTAGAAGGTATAGAGAAAAAGGGCGCGGCTAAGTAACGTAAACCTAATTACTAGAGTAGGAGAGACCGACCTTACGAGAGTACGGCTAAGTAGCTTAACCCCTATCATAGACGATAAGGAGTACGCTATAAGACGGCGAGCCGGAGGGGCCTAGCGAGAGCGTAACGAAGGCCTCGTACTACCCGCTTAAAGGGGGAGCTACGTAAAACTACGGCGAGGAGGCCCCTACTAATACGGAGCCGAGGAGGAGCGATAGGAGCCGAGAGTACGGCGAAGGTAGCACTAGCGCTACCACCGAGATAAGCTCCCCTATACGGGGAACTTTAAGGTCCATACTACTACCCTAAACGTCGAGGGTTTAACAATACCCTCCCGTACCGCCGCGAGAGTACGGCGAGGGTAGCGCTCTCTACACTAGTAGGAAGCGCTCGTTAGTAGCCGCGGCGAGGGAAGAACTCGCGGTACTAGTAGGAAGCGCTCGTTAGTAACTACGGCGAGGGTAGCGCTCTCTACACCAGTAGGAAGCGCTCGTCAGTAGCTACGGTAAGGGAAGAGCTCTCTGTACTAATGGAACTACCCAAGTTCCGCTTTACGGTAAGGGTAACGCCCTCTCTACTCGTAAGAGGCGCTTAATAACACTCCAGACCTCGAAGCCACCTACCCGCGTAGCCGCTAAGACGTAGCCGCGAATATACAACGGTAACTAAGGCCCTAAGGACAGGGCCTGTAAAGGAGGAGGATTATGTCAGGACTTAACGCGGGGCTAACCGCGCGGGGCGACTAGACGGCGTACAAAGGGTACGGGCGGTGGCCTTAGGCTACTACCCCGCGCTACGGTACGCTTAAAGGTAGCGACGTAGCCGTCTACCGTATCCGGACGACCGAAAGCAACTACTACGGCACAATAATAAGGACGCCAGAACGGCACGGGCCCGAGCACCGCTTCCGGGCCTTAATACCAGCTTATAATACGAAGGACGAAGAAAGGTAAGATAGCCAGGGAAGGAAAAGATGGAGGGGGTAAGTTACTCTATAAAGGAAGGGAGGTACCCCTAAGTAGGCTCGTCTACGAAGGGGGACTATCGGAGGAACTTAGGAGTAGCGAGGAAGGGGAGGGGATACCAGGAACCCCTTAAGGGAAGTATAAATAGGGGATAGCCGACCCCTTTCTAAAGGGGGAGGCCAGAGTTTAATTTACCATCTTACGTAGTTATTACTCGCGCGCCCCGTCTTTACCAGTCCTGGCTACTCTAACGTATGTGTTTTCCTTCTGCCTTACATATTACTAGTTACCTACTAGTATATAGAATATTTATCCTATCTAATCCGATTAATCCTTAAGCCCTACGCCGATCCGATAGTAGAGTTTATACTCTCGCCTCGCCCTAGACGTATTTAGGCCAGCCGCCGCCGTATACGATTCGTAATACCCCCTAAGAAGTAAGTTAGGGCCGCTATAGATACTAGTATCGATAGAACTATAGCTACCGATACTACTATAGCTATTACTCTACGGCGCTCCGACCGTATAGCGAAGCGAGCCGCGCCTATTATTCTAGATCTAGTAGTACCGGTCCCTACGCCTCCGCGTTAGGTATCCCGTATTATCGTACTTAAGCCTACTCCTATTCTACCGAAGAAGATTCGTATTAAGGTCCGTGTTAGGACTTAACGCGGGGCTAACCGCGCGGGGCGACCAGACGGCGTACAAAGGGCGCGGGCGGTGGCCTTAGGCTACCACCCCGCGCTACGGTACGCTTAAAGGTAGCGACGTAGCCGTCTACCGTATCCGGACGACCGAAAGTAACTACCACGGTATAACAACAAGGACGCCAGAACGGTACGGGCCCGAGCACCGCTTCCGGGCCTTAATACTAGCTTATAATACGAAGGACGAAGAAAGGTAAGATGGCCAGGGAAGGAAAAGATGGAGGGGGTAAGTTACTCTATGAAGGAAGGGAGGTACCCCTAAGTAGGCTCGTCTGCGAAGGGGGACTATCGGAGGAACTCAGGAGTAGCGAGGAAGGGGAGGGGACACCAGGAACCCCTTAAGGGAAGTATAAATAGGGGATGGCCGACCCCTTTCTAGAGGGGGAGGCTAGAGTTCAATTTACTATCTTACGTAGTTATTGCTCGCGCGCCCCGTCTTTACTAGTCCTGGCTACTCTAACGTATGTGTTTTCCTTCTGCCTTACAGTCCGGCTATCGCTAGAAGCCGTAGCTACGGCCGCTATCGAGTTTAACGCTAAGCTAGAGCCCGAGCCGGAACCCGAGCCGGAGCCTGCTGGACTATCTACTACGGCGTAAGGGAAGGTAAAGGTAATAGCCGCCCCCCTATCTCGGCTATAAGCCCCGATAAAGGTTACGAAGAAGCCTTTACCTCCGCTACGGGTACCGCTAATACCGAAGACGAAGCCCCTACCCTCGCCGAAGAAGATAAAGCCCCCGCCGGCGCCGAAGAACTCTACGACTAAAGCTATACCGGTACTACCTCGAGAATTAATATAAGAGTTATTAGATAGGCCGAGCTTCCCTATTAGATATTCTACGCTTTATCTTAACTCCTCTCTTATACCTACGCCGGAGTAAGAGGAAGCGTTAGTACCGTCGTCCCCGCCGATACCAGCCTCGTTTCTACTAGTACCTCGAGTACGGAAGAAGCCTAGCCCGAAGCCTTAAACCCCGTCGGTAATACTAGGGCGTTCTATATACTTATCTTTTTTATAAGCGAATATAACGTTACGTATCTCTTTCGCTACGACGCCCTTTATTATATCGCTTCGTATACCCTTAAAGATTAACGACGAGGTTTATCCCTTTAAGATTATTATATATATAGAAAATAATAAAGACCTTAAGGAGAATCGGTCTTAGTTTAGTATAGCTCTCTGTACTAAGTTTAACGTATTATAATCTCCTATCCTTAGTTACATAGAAGACGAGATAATAATTAAAGGGCTTAAAACTACGGTATAACTATTTAAAGTCGAGGTTAATGTAGGGATTATCTCTAACCGTAAAGATATAATTCTTTTCTCCTTAACTATTTATACCTTTAACGAGGCTTTAACGTTATTCGGTAATATTAACTATACCGGTCTAATCGTTACCCTCCTTTTAAAGTTAACCTTAAGTTATAAATACTTTATCTAGCTCGATAATATATTCGTAGCTAACGCTATTACCGCCGATACCGACTAACTATTTGGAATTAACCGTAGTCGAAGTATAGTCCTCCTTACTCCGGCGTATAGCCTCGGCTTTATAGTACTACCGCCGATATCTTAACTACGGGGGATTACCCCTATTTACTATAACCTTACGCTAACTACTTAAGAAGCCCTTACGATTCCGAACCCCGATCCGATAGCCCCTATCTCTATGTAAAAGTTACGAACTAATACTATATAAGCCGACGTCGACTAGTAAAGAGAGGAAGATAGCCGGCGGATACTAAAGGGTAGGAATATATTAATATAACGTACGTAGGAGCTCCTTATTAGTAAATAAACCTACTATAAAGTAAACTATTAGTTTAAGCTAAAGAAGGAGTTACCGAATTACTACTTCTAGATATAAGGCTCCGAACGGTACTTCCTTATCCCTATTAAAGACCTATTTAATTAGGCGAAGATAGTATCGAATAATATAACTTTGCCGTATAATGCGCCGTCTTTTCTAGTAATATACTAGTTAATTATACGGCCGCCGAAGACTTCGAATTCCGTAGTAACTGAAAAGGAATACGCGCCGATCCTTATACAAGATAAGGAGAAGTAGTATTAAATAAGGGACGCCCTTAACAAGAAACCGGTAAATAATTACCTATAGTATAAGTAGCTCCTAAGTATTACGTATATTACGTTTAATCCGACGATTATTACCGGTAATACTAATAGTAATATTAATCGGCTGGACTAACCCCCGCGCTATAAGAGTCGGCCTTTATAGGCGAGGTTTATCCTACGCCTACCGGTAAGTTATATACCGACTTAGAGCCTATATAAAGACGAGTAAGAGCTACCGATACCGGCGGCGCGGCGCTACGAGTTATACGCGCTAACGTTACTCCCTATCCGCTCGTCCTTACTAGCTTATATAGATATATAAGACCTAAAGGATATATTTACTAACGTATTCCGTATCTTTATTCGGTAAGCCTACGTTAGTCCGTAATTCGCTTAAGAACGGAAGGCCTTAGCCGCGATCCGTAGTAAGTAGGAGTATAAGGGTATATTCCTTATATTCGTATATAGGTACTATAAGGTACCGTAGTTCGTTAATCGTAGTATCCCCGAGGGAGACGTAGCTCGGCTCCGCTATAGTATTAAGGACTTCCTCCGAGAGGAGTATATAGAAGAGCGCGATAACTACCTCGATACTTTAAAGGCGAGCGTCGAATCGGACTCGCCGAGAGAGTTTCTATAGTCTACTATCGGGGACTTAAGTAAGTACTACCAGCCTTAATTAACGCCTAATAGGGCCGATTAATCGTTAATAAGGCTATTTAACTAATAACTTTATAGTAGACGTCTATCTCCCGTAGTAAGGCTCGGACGATACCGTAGCCTTCCGTAGCGGCTAAGCGACCTTCGGCCCGAACCCTCTCCGCGACCTATACTCCGAACTCCCTCGAGTACGAGATATTATAGGATATCTAAGCGGCGGCGGTAGCGGCGGCGGCGATAGGGCGCGGTAATAGTCCGACTTCGTTAACCCGGATAATTCTATAAGTATATAGTTAAGCGAGGAATACGCCGAATAATAAGAGAGGGATATATATAAATATACCGTAGGGAATTAGGAATATCTAGCGCTACTACGTAACGGAAGCGCTACTAAATTAAATATACCGTCTATCTCTTTACTATCTAACTATCTTTATTATCTCGAACTCTCGCTACTTAACCTTAAAGTCGGCGCGATAGTTAACCTCCTCCCTATCCTTATACCTAAACGGAACCCCTAAGTATCTATACTATCCCCGAATTACCTTAGCCTTCTCGCTAACGATCGTTACGTAGTCGCGGAGAAATACCTTAAAGTCCTCGGCGTTTATTATATCTCTAGACGACTATAAGTATTACCGCCGTATATACTTCTTTATCCCCTTAAAGTACGACTCGATAGGGTTAAAATTAGGCGAGTAAGGGGGTAGGAACTTTAATAATACGCCCGCCTCTTTATATAACTAGACTACTTCCGGATCGTAATACTACGATACGTTATCTATTACTAGTATACTATTACGGTCTAGAAAAGGGTTTATACGAGGTAGGAGATCCTTCTTAATCCAGTAGGTAAACCTATCGATATCTATATACCCCTAATATATATATAACGAGAGGAGACCGTCTATATAGATCGCCGGTAGTAGATAGAACTAGTTACCGCGTATTAGGGTATTACTCGATTACGGAATTACGCCTCTTAATACCTATCTAGTCCGCCGGACGCTGTCGCGTTTATCGGTCCTTAACTCGTCGTAATATACTAGTATCTCTATAAAGAAATTAAATACCTAGCGGACGTAATTATCCCGTAAAACCTAGTCCCTCTACGAGGCCTTAAGGTATAGTTTCTTATTAGTTTATTCGGATAAGGCTAGGTATCGAGAGATAGTAGATCGGCTAACGATAAGGTCGTAAGATTATACTATAAACTACTATATCTCGTCGAAGAAAAGGTCCGGCTTCGTAAGTAGTTACTCGAGTACTTTCTAATTATAAGAGCGGTTAGTACGGTACGGCGTAGGGATCTAGCTTAAGGGGCGTAGGGATACCTTTATAACCTAGGGCCTTATTAAAAAAGCGTTATATAACGCGCGAAGGCGCGTAAGGAAAGGGCTTCTAATATACTCGAGGGTCCTATAATATCGTTAGATCTACCGGAGGCTAAGGTTCGTAACATCGGTAATTATACTATTAGGCTTATCTCCCTCCAGTATAGCCGCGGTAAAGGCGCGCTAGTACTAACTAGCGTAGCGGACTATAATAGGTAGCGATTTAATACTATAAACACTACTATTTCGCTACTACGGGGGCTGGAGATAGCTTCAAATCAAGATATCGTTGCCATAAGGGCATCTGGCGGTGTCAATTACGTTCCCACTTACGGGCACGCCAAGCTATTTTAGCGTGGTTGGTGCCAAGGCGACCTGGCGGTTGAGACGTACAGCAGTGCCTTTCGCACCGCAGCGAACGCGTCAATCATCCCCATCGCGAAGCTCGACGCCGACGATCGCAGCCACCCCCATCGCCATCATCACCAACCCAACTGTTGGGCGGTGTCAGGGCTTGGCCCACCTGTTCAGCGAGGGCTTTACTACCTTGTCGCTTGCTGTGAGCACAACCAGAAGGCGCGCCGGAGACATTCACTTGTTTGCTGGCGCGTGGGCTCTTTGTTTTCTTTCCATCTCGATTCGATGACGCGTCGCGCGTCCAAGCCCAGCATCTCCGACGACGGCGGCCTCCGCGGCCCAGCAATTCCGACAGCGCCGCCATCAATTCCGATACGCCGCTTGCTCTGAGGGCATCAAGATGACGCTTTTCCCTTGTTTTGGCATCGCATCCGCCAGACGCGTCTTTCCTCGCGCCGACAGCTCCGACGCCAACGACGACAGCGCACGCGTTCAAGCACCTCCCACGAGGCCCAGCGATTCCAGCTTATATCGCACACTCCGAGGGCATCAAGACGACGCGTCCCGTTGTTTTGGCTTCGCTGGCCTCCGTCAGACGCGTCTCGCCTCCTCGCCCAGACCTCAGACCCCGACAGCTCCGACAAACACGTCGCGCGCGTTCAAGCATTTCCGACACAGCGACTCGTTCCTCGCTCTGAGGGCAACAAGACGACGACGGCCCAGACGCGTTTTCTCGACCTTTGGCCTCGGCGCGAGCGATTCCATCTCGACACGACTGCCACGACGGCCGGCCCACGAGCGCCCCGAAGCCCTTTCGACAGCGAGTCTCGACAAGCGGTCCCGCACAGCGGGGGCGTGCTTCCACAGCAGGGGCGTGATACCAGACAGCGGGGGCGAGCGGCTCGATCAATCGTCCTCGTTATCGGTCAATCAACCTCGATAGCACGCGACGGATTATATACACACAAGCAAGAGGGCAAGGATCTGGGCGCCCAACATGGTCACACACGGCGATGGCAAGATTGGTCGCGTTCCGCCAGCCCAGCTCCGTCTCGTCTGTCCAGCTCCGCCGGCCCAGACGAGTCCTTTTCGCCCTACGGCCGTGGCCATCGCTCTGTCGCTCCATCGCTCTGTCGCGCCCCGGCAAGCCCTCGTCACGACTCACGTCACGACATCCCAGACTTGTCGCTTGCTCTGAGCACAGCTCCAGAGACGCCCTGCCTGCGCGCCATCGCTCCGTCGCCGCCGTCACCATCGCGTCGTCGACATCGCTCCGTCGCCATCGCTCCGTCGCCCAGCTCTCGCGCCAGGACATCGCCGCCCTGTCGCTCGCTGTGAGCACAACCAGAAGAAGCGCCGGAGGCATTCATTTGCTTGTCTGGCGGCGGCTGCGGCGACGCGCCCAGCCGTAGGCTCTTTGTTTTGTTTCCATCTCGATTCGACGACGCGTCGCGCGTCCAAGCCAGCCATCCCCGACAGAGCACCTCTATCACCAGCGACGGCGTCAGCAATTCGACAGCCACGACGCCGCATTCGTTTTCAGCACGTGTTGCACGCTCTGAGGGCATCAAGATGACGCATCTCCGTTGTTTTGGCTTCGCCGGCCTACATCAGACGCGTCTCTCCTCGCGCCTCGTCGCCTCGCCCAGACTTCGACAGCTTCGACGACAACGCCGCCACGCGCGCTTAGCACCACCGGCGACGGCGACATCAATTCCGACTTGCCGCTTGCTCTGAGGGCAAGAAGACGATGGCCCAGACGCGCGTTCTATTCGCTCCGTCAGACGCGCCTCGCCTCCTCGCCCAGACTCCAGTCGACAGCTCCGAAAAACGCGTCGCGCGCGTTCAAGCATTTCCGACATAGCGACTCCTTCCACGCTCTAAGGGCAACAAGACCATAGCCAGACGCGTTCTCTCGCCTCCGGCCCCGGGGCCAGCGATCCGATTCCCTCTCGACAGCGACGACGCCCACGACGGCCGGCCTACAAGCGCTCCGAAGCCCTCTCGACGCTCTCGACAAGCGATTCTGCACAGCGGGGGCGTGCTTCCATAGTAGGGGCGTAATGCCAGACAGCGGGGGCGAGCTCGTTGTCGGTCAATCAGCCCCGATAGCACGCGTCAAGACACACAAGATGGCCTCGATGGCACGCGACGGAGCATACACACAAGCAAGAGGGCAAGGATCTCGGCGCCCAACAAGGTCACACGCGGCGCGGCGATGGCAAGATTCGTCGCGTTCCGCCAGCCCAGTTCCATCTCGTCTGTCCGGCTCCGACAGCCCAGACGAGTCCTTTTCGCCCAAGTCTCGCGCTCCGCCTCCGCGCCATCGCCGCCATCGCTCCGTCACGCCCCGGCAAGCCCTCGTCAGGCCACGACATCCCCGACTTGTCGCTTGCTCCAAGCACAGCCAGAGAGACGCCCAGTCTTTTCGCCATCGCTCCGTCGTCGCCATCGCTCCGTCGCTACGACATCGACGTCACGTCGCCAGATGCCTTCCTCGATCGAATATTTCCCTCTTTCGTTTTGTTTTGTTTCCTTGACGGCACGACACGGCCTTGTCTTTGACGACACGACGAAAGTCCCCCTTTGCAGACCCCTGGCGAGTGCCACCCCTTTTTCTGAAGAGACAGTTTTCCTTTGACAATGGCAGAGAGCCTTGTTGTCTTGATTGTACGGCGATAGATCTGTGAGACGAGAGACTTGTTGGGCCCGTATGCCCCGAAAGATTTGTTTGTTTGATAAGAGAGACAGAGACTTGGGCCCGTGTGCCCCGGTCGGTAGGAGGTGTACGGCGAGGACGCTCGTCGACATCTCCCCAGCGCGCCCCCTTTCGAGGAGTTCCGAATGGTTGGATGGTTGGTATTTTCGACTGTTGTTTGTTTTTGGGGTTTTCCTTCCGTCAGCCGTACCGTCAACCCTTTGTTTTCTTTACCCCTGGATTCCCACGACCGCCAGCACGTCGGAGGCTTCAAGGACAATACGAGGACCCCTGACAGCGGGGGCGTAGAGCTTGTTCGTCTGCTCCGTCTCGCTGGCTCGCCTTGCCTTGCCTTCTTGGATTCGACCCCTGACGACTCTGTCCGCCCTGTCGTCAATCTCGCCTCGCCTCGCCTCTCGAGAGGTAGTTCAAGTGCGCGGGGAGCCCTCTCCAGCACCCCTGCGACTCCTACCCCTTGTCTGACGTTCGAGGGCTACTGTTCGATTCCGGCACCCCGAGGCCACCAGAGCTCCGTTGTCAGCCGCCGACGACCCCGTCCGTTCCTGGCTCTGAGGATAGCAAGGAGAAGCCCTGGCAGCAGGGGCGTGGACCTTTGTCTGCGTCGTTTGTTTTGTTGCCTTGGCTCCGGCCTCAGACCTCCGTACGACCCCGAGTCCCCCGAGCTCCGCCGACAACCCTGTCTTGCCCTGCCGACTTGTTCCTGGCTCGGAGTGCTGGTATCTGCCACGGCATCTGGCAGGCCGTGGCACATGCCAAAGTCACGTGATCCAAGGCCCCCTTTTCTCCTTGCCGCAGCAGTCGATCTAGATATCTAGCCAGACTTCCACCTTTCAACACACGGAACACCCAAAGCAGTCCAGACCCGCCAGACAAGACACCTGCCACAGCACGCCCAAGGCAGTCAATTCACCCTTCTTGGGGCAGCTTCGCCGCCCTGCGTGTGGTGTAGTTGTTTTCCTTTGGGTGGTTTTCCCCCAATTCAACGGCAGCTTGACGAAATCACAAGATGTCTGGAAGCCCTCCCTCTCCCAATCGATCAAGGTTGACTGATCCCCATCAGCCCTTTGCCCGGTCACCCTCTCCCCGCCAGCGCCAGCCAACACCTTTGACCAAAGCAGTTGCTCCATCACGACGAGCCTTTTCGACAACGACCCCGCCACGGCTCACAGTCGTCCCTCTCGAGCGTCCCTCCATATCTCAGATGACGCCCTGCTGGCCGCGGTGTTGGTGAACGGGACCCGCACAGGACGCCGGGGATGATGCCGCGCAGCCCCCCGTCCGCCAGAGATGGAGACGCCGCCGCCCAGGAGCAGTCGGTCCATCTCAATGGTCGGCGTTGAGATGGCGCGAGTGTTATCATGCATGTCACGAGCCAACATGGCCTCCCTCCTCCTGGCTGGGCTTTGTCGACCGCCCACCTCCTCACCTCTCTCTCATGCCATCTCTTTGAGCCGGCACCACCGACGCTGACGCTTGAAACCGGCCGTCACATGTACTGCCATTTGGCTTTGAGCTGTCTGCATGCCGGCGACATCTGAGAAAGAACAAACACCACACCGACTTTTGAACCCCCTTCCTGTTACCTGTATCTTCTTTTCGTGCCGGTGAGCTTCTGCGCATGCCTGCGATATCTGAGATTTATGCATGCACATATCCGGCACAAAGAAAAAAATGCCACATGACTTTCGATCCCCCGTTTGTGCCACTGAGCCTTTGTGCATTCCTGCCATGTCCGAGATGATGCATATATCCGGCACAAAGAACAACACCACAGACTTTTGAGCCCCCGTTCCTACCTGATACCACTCCCAATGCTTGATGAAGGCCGCCCTTGTCGTGACAACAGGTACATAAAGGGCCGTCTCCCTGATCATTCCCAGTCCACCACCCCATCTTCACCTCACCTGGCACACTCGTCCTTTTTGGCGAGAGGGCTTTGGTGACAACCCGTGCCCATGGACCCCAACTCCTGGCCGTCTCGTCCCTTTTGGCGAGACGGTCTTGGTGTTGGTGTTGCAGATCCTGGCCAGCTCGTCCCTTGGTGACAACCCCAGCCCCGGACCGGCTCGTCTCTTTTGGCGAGACGGGCCTGGTGTTGGTGTTCCAGCTCCTGCCTGGCTCGTCCCATGGTGACAACCCCAGCCCCAGACCGGCTCGTCTCTTTTGGCGAGACGGCCTTGGTGACAACCCCATCCTGGCGCTTGCCCTTTTTGGCGAGACAGCCTTGATGTTGGTGTTCCAGCTCCTGGCTTGCTTGTTCCTTGTGGCAAGAGGGCTTCGATGACAACCCGGGCCCCAACTCCTCCTGGCGCTTGCCCCTTTTGGCGAGACGGCCTTGGTAAAGGGGTTCCAGCTCCTGGTCGGCTCGTCCCTTTTCGGACAAGACGATCTTGGTGAAGGGGTTCCAGCCCCTGGCCCGCTCGTCCTTTTGGCGAGAGGGCTTTGGTGACAACCCACGCCCCAGCTCATTTTGGCCGGCTCGTCCCTTTTTGGGTGAGACCACCTTGGTGAAGGGGTTCCAGCTCCTGACCGGCTCGTCCTTTTTGGCGAGAGGGCCTTGGTTGAGAACCCCAGACAACCCTAGCTCGTGGCCTACTCGTCCTTTTTGGCGAGGGGGCCTTGGTAGCAACCCCAGACCAGCCCAGCTCCTCCTGGCCGGCGGCTCGCCCTTTTAGCGAGACGGCTTTGGTGACAACCCTATCCTGGCACTTGCCCTTTTTGGCACGGCGGCCTTGGTGACAGCCCCAGACAACCCCAAACAGCCCCGGCTCCTAGCCTGCTCGTCCTTTTTGGCGAGGGGGCCTTGGTGACAACCCCAGACAAGCCCAGCTCCTGACGGCGCTTGCTCCTGTTGGCGAGACCTGGTGATAACCCCAACTCCTGGCTGGCTCGTCCCTTTTGGCGAGACGGCTTTGGTGACAACCACAGCTCCTGACCCGTTGCCCCTGTTGGGGAGACGGTCTTGGTAACGGGGTTCCAACTCCTGGCCAGTTCACCTTTTGGCGAGACGGCTGTGGTGACAACCCCAGACCAGCCCAGCTCCTGCCCCCAGGGGTTGGCGACACCTGGTAGCAACCCCAACTCCAGGCTGGCTCGTCCCTCTTGGCGAGACGGCTTTGGTAATAACCCCAGCTCCTGACCCGTTGCCCCTATTGGCGAGACGGTCTTGGTAACAGGGTTCCAACTCCTCGCCGGTTCGTCCCTTTGGCGAGACGGCTTTGGTGATAACCCCGGCTCCTGACCCGTTGCCTCTCTTGGCGAGACGTGGTGACAACTCCAACTCCTTGCCGGCTCGTCCCTCTTGGCGAGACGGCTTTGATGACAACCTCTTCCTGGCGCTTGCCCTTGTTGGCGAGACGCGGTGACAACCCCGACGCCTGGCCGGCTCGTCTCTTTTGGCGATACAGCTTGGGTGACAATCCCGTCCTGGCGCTTTCCCATGTTGGCGAGACGTGGGAACAACCCCGACGCCTGGCACTTGCCCTTTTTGGCGAGGCGGCCTTGATCACAACTCTACCCTTTGACGGTCAACGCTCGCTCCTTTGGCGACGAGGACTGGGCCGAACCCCCATTACTTTGCAGTGTCCTCGACCGCTACCAATGTCGCCGTGGTAGCCGGGCACCCTGCCTGTTCCCAGAGGAGGCTCCGCGACGCGGACGTTCAAAGCATGGCAGTCCCCGTGGTCATCGGGCACCAAGGCCGAGTTTGCTTGTTGGCGGCTACTCGAGTCGATGCCACTTGGGGAAGGGTGAGCACCGGCTCTTGGAATGGTCTGTTTCTTGTCTTCCCTCCCTGCTTGTCCAGCCGGAAGCCTCAAGTCGGGCTGTGCCTCTGCGGTGATACCAGCTGACGCTGATGATGCAGGTTGACGTTGAAGGACACTCTAGCAACATCAATCACGGCCGGCGAGCTGGCCATTCCAACCGAGGAGGTGCGGACCAAGAAGGCGGTCGCCGCCGTCACCGCGCCAAGACCACGAGCAAGAAGAAGAGCTCAACGACGCCAGGGAGATGGTCACAAGCTCCCCTGACCCCTGGACATATGACTTGGGTCAGGAACCCGGGGCAGCATACACGTTTGGAAGAATGGACATGTTGTTGTTGTTGTTAAAGCCGATCTTCGGCCCCTCTCCGGCGGTCGAACTGCCTTCCCTCGCCTTTATGTGCTTGGGTGCGCAGCAGTGGTCGGAGGCGGCGGTGTCCGGCGCGAGGTCTGATCGCGCACCGTGGCGCCGTCGCCTTCGTGGTAGCGGTCGGGGTGTTTTGCCACACCCTGCCTGCACGCCTGTTCCAGGCCTCCCGGCGGGAAGAATGGACATGGACGAGGTGGGATGTATACTAAACCGGTGAGGAACAAGCAGCAAGTCACCATAGGGGTGACGGCCCCGGCCAAGATAGCAGCGGCATCGAGACACCGAGCCAAGAAGGCATAGCGAGAGAGCGCGGCTGGCTGGTGAAATACGCCACCGGCGCAAGTCCCCATTGGCGTGACGGCGGCCGCAACGACTGCCCTGGAAGGGTGCCGCGAGAGTGCACGGTGATGCAGCAGCAGGGAGTGATGGCGGCCGCAACCGAGACCCGGGGGGGACATTGCGAGAGAGTACGGCGAGCAGAGAGGCCCCCTGCACAACAACCATCTGGAAGGGGGGGCAGCAGACGGAGCTCGAGATGGTGGCGAGCAGAGGGGATATGGTCCCAACGTACACGAACAGCTGGAGCGAGAGAGAAGGAAGGTCAGCAGCTACTATGGGACCTTGAGCGTCGGACGGACCGGGAGAAGCACATCGGGAGCGGCCCGGTGTCGGGGCCGGCATCACCAAGGTCGGGGCTGCCAGTCGCCGGCGGCAGGTGATGGCGATGACAGGGTGACGGCGGCCACGAGCCCACCGCCGAGGGGAGTGCCTCAGTGGTGGCGACAAGTCTGGCAGTCTGCTCGAGCTGGGAGCAGCGAAAAGACATGGTCGATGCGGCTTCGGGGAATACGCGATGGGAGATGGCCGATACCAGCGAGCCAGTGGACGTGCTCCTTCCGAGCACCCTCACAGTACTCCGATGGGCTCTGCACCGTGATGTATGTTGGACGGTAGCTGCCGCAAGAGGGCTCGAATGGGGGGGGAACATGAACCGGTTCGGCCCTCGTGGGCTGTCCAACCGCGAGAGAGAAGACTTGGGCTCGTTGTGTTTCCGAGTCTGCAGGGTTTGCCTGGTTGTGAGAAAAGGGGTAAGCAAATAAATAGACATTTGGTGGGCTGGGCAAGTTCGGCGACCTCCCTCACTTCACCGCCGACGTGAGCACTGTTGAGGTTCTTCTCTTGACAAGACTCCTAGCCCCCATCACCGTCGTCCACCTCCCGTCATGAAACTGTCAAGGTTGCAAAATACAACTCAGGATGCTCGCCATGTTCCCCTCCCCGTCCTTATCGACCAGCCCACCTTTGCCTCGTCCTCTCTCCGGTCCTCACCGTCTTGTGCGTCTTCGACTTCGGCACCGGGTCGCTCGGTTTGGGCTTCCGGCATCTTCTAGGGCTCGCGCCGTGCTCTGGAACGCCGCCAAGTATTCGCTATCGCCTATGCCCTGGCTCTGCCACCCGATGTCAACATTGCGCCCCAACCCCTTGCCGGAGCCGCGGCACTCCAGGCTACCGTCGCGATTCTTCGGGCGTTATCGAGTTCTCCGGATTGCCGGGATGAAAGCTGCCATCGACGTTTACATAGAGTGACATGTAGAGGGCATTGGGGCCGTCATAGGACGTTCATGTTTTGGGTGACGTTGGCGTGAACGGTCGCTGGGGAGCGCTCGAGTAATCCAGGTGCCTTGATTGTTGTCGAGTGGTAGCTTTGGCACAGCAGGGGCTGTTGGTTGGTGCCTTGGTCCTCCAGTTGGTCTGCCGGTCACGGAGCCACGGCGCTGCATGGCAGTCGGACTCTGTCGGGCACTCACTCATGCTTCTGTGTCTGGGCCGCCGACTGCTTGGGTAGATGGTCTGGGAAGTCTGGACGCAGCTGTAGAGTAACCAGACAAAGCAGACAGGCAGATTCGCCCCCCACCATCTGGTACACGAGGTGAGGCGGCATTTCATGCCTCTTGCTCGGGAGTCGGGACGGCAAAGGCACGCCGATTTGGGTGGTTGAATGCACTGGTCAAGCTGGGCTTGTCGTTCGTTGTCCATGCGGTTGGCCACTCCATCTCGTCTCCCGTGGTGCTTTTGGAGCCATGATCTGGCGATGTTGAAGCTGCGGGAGCGGCGTCTTCGCTTTGCATGAGATGATGGGTTGGGACGCCCGTGCCGTTGGCGCAAAAGCATTGGAGCTGGCGGGCACGCATTTTCCAAAGCCACCCTCCCGTGGAACCTTTGCATCTTCCGCCATGCTGCTTGGTGTGCTGCTTGGTGGAGGCACTTGGCCATGATGCTTGGATGGCGCGCGGCGCGAAGAGGCACCGTTGAAGCCTGAAAAGGGATTGAGGATCCTCCCACCCCCCCATCCCCTCATCTTGGGTGGCATAGCATGACAGCCTAGTACCTTCAACCCTGGTCGTGAACCTTACTGGAGCTGAGGGTCGTGGTAGACATAACAGCAACAAGCCATCGCCAATGCATCCATCATTGACCCCAGGGCCCTTGCAGCCGCCACTCTCGGCAGACCCTGGCCACCCAACCCAGCCCCCGGAGTGCGGATGAGGGTCAGGGCTGGTGGGAGAAGCAATCCGGGACTGAAGGAGGGTCCTTTCAGCCCCCGGACGGCCAGGATCAAGGGAGAGGGCCAGCGGCCATGGACTGGTGGTGACTTGGACCCGGGGGGGGCCAAGGGGCGTGGGGGGTGAGGGAGACGGGGTGGGCGACGACGACGACGACGGACACGATTCTCAAGCGTGGCCAAGTTCCAACGACGAGGACAAATCCTTTCCCCAAAGTCCATCGCCAGCAAAAAGGTCACGCACCGACGACCACGCAAGACACTTTCACACCCAAGCCTGTCAGCAGAGCCGTGGATCCAAGGTTCTTATCTCGGTCCATGGGTCGTGACGGTAGCTGGCTCCTGGAGTCTCGGGGAAGCACACTCAATGCAGGGTGCGGACAGGTAGATGCTTTCCCTTTCTTTCCCTTTGCTGTACGAGAGTATCTACCTATTTGGTTGGAAATACCCGGCCAGCAACAGCAACAACTCCGTTTCGGCCGCCAGCTTCCCAGAGCCGAGTTGTGTGGCTGACATCAGATCAGTGTTCTTGAAGGCTGCTCCTCCAAGCATTTTCTGTACCAATATTCCCAAAGTTAAACATGGACACCTCGGCCGTGCTCCCCCACTGCCCAGTCAAAGAATCCTCTGTGCCGTCCCTTCCTGGCTCGCACGCAACAACTCATGAATCCCATCCAGGGCCTGCTTGGCAACACCGCTCGCTCCCTTGACATGTGTAACCGCATTCGCGATCCTCCGACGGGCTCGAAAGATCTTGTCCTCGAGGTCATCCGCATGTTTGCTGCCCCCCGCGCCCATGGAAGCTCGCTCTGCCTGCAGTATCCTCGTGACCCCTGCAACTTCTGGATTCTCCAGAGTCAGGCGGTCCGAGAGGGCACGCATTACCGAATGCATATGGACAAGCGGTTCTTCCAGCCTTCGGGCATGCCCCGCCCGTTGCGCCCTTTTGTCGCCAATGTGTTTCTTGACGAGTTCAGCGTGGGCCCGGAGGTCGTCACAATACCGCTCCAAATCATCGAGGGTGGCGCCAGGCTTTGGACAAGGAGGCTGGGGGGCATCCGCGGGGGCCTTTGGGTCGATCAAACTCCAGTCCTGGTGCATCGAAAGGAGAGGCTCTATCTCTCGTCGACTCGGGGGCGGGAGCGGGAGCGAGCCGGAAAGGAAAGAGAGCAGTCTCCTCCATATCCCAAACTCGTGATGGGCGGGAAATCGTTTCTTCAGAATCAGGTAAAGTGCCGTGACGACAACACTTACTCCGCAGTCATAATTGTTGGGCTGTGCTGGACATACCCCGGTGACGATGAATGGCGGGTCTCGTTGAAGGGCTGCAGGAAGAACGCGGGCCCCGGCCTCCTTGGGCCATATGGCGTTGAGTTGGCCGAGAAATCTGGCAACCACAACCTTGGGATCATGGCCGGAGCGGAACGACGGAAGTGAATCAAACAGCTCGATCGGGTCGTGCTCGGTGAGCGGTACCAGTGCCAGGGACCAGTGCTTGTTATCGAGATGGATTGGGACGAGGATGGACTCGGCAGAGGTTGTAGCGGCTTCCAGACATCCATTGGCACTGTACAGCATGTACTGCGTAAGCTCCGACTCCATGCTCGCCACGTTGGCGACGCAAACCGAAAACGGACTTGCAGCCGAGACTCGTTCCAGCAGCGATGTTATTGACCCTGCGGTAAGCCAAGAGGTCGGGCTCAGCAAACATTCATGGATCATGGAGGCGCCGGCTTCGTTGCTTGTGGCGGATTGGTCGGCCATGCCCGTGGACTCGGCGTCTTGAGACTTGGATCCGTCGGGCAACTCGGTGGTCTCGTCCTCGGGCACCTCAATGGTCTCGTCCTCGGGCACCTCCGTGGTCTCGTCCTCGTCCTCTCGGATGGCGAAAAGCAACTGGTCCATGCCAGCCGGGTGTAGCGTCATGCGCCGGCGCTTCAGGTCTCGTTCAGCGGCGTGGCGGGGGTCGGTTGGGAGCCCGGTGTCGAGTCGATGTTTCATGCCTTGCTGTTCCATTCCCCAAGGAGACAAGCGCTTGCCTGTCGTCTCTTGACCCATCGGCGGCCAGTGTTCAAGCCCAAGGGGACTCTGCAGCCTCTCGCTTCGGCGGGGAATCTCAACCGAGGTGTCCTGCTCCTTGTCGGGGGTATTTCGGGGGCAAAGGGGGTCGTCGAGGGGAAGCGAACCGTCCGAGCCAAGGCGATTCTGCAAGCAGTCGCTTCGGCGGGCAATCTCGACCGACGTGTCTCGCTCCTTGTCGGGTGTCTTTGGTGGCCAAACGGCGTCGTCGAGGGGAGGCGGAGATGGAGAACGTTCGGTAGGCAATGGAGGCCAGTTGGACTCGTCGGGCTCGGACTTGGTTTCTTCTGGCTGTTCGTTCTTGGGGGACGGGAGGGGATGGGTGTCGGGGTCGAGGATGTTGTCGTCGGGGATGTCGTTGTCAGCGCCCGCCTCGTCAGCACGGTCGGCGGGTGATCTGGTGTGCTCAGGTTAGTGCGTCTTCGCGGGCAAGAAGGGCGAGGGGTGGGAGAGGAATACGGTTTGGCCAGGATGGCTAGAACATCGTCCACATCCTTGGAACTGACGTTTGGGTCCCGAGTTGCGCCTCGCTTGATGGTTCTGACACGGACATCACGGGTCGAGAACAAGAGATCGCAGGCCTTGTCCCAAGTCTCTGCCTTGGGGTTGTGGAGGTCGGCAATTCGCATGAGACCGCGGTAGTAAGCTTCGGAGCCGAGGGGTTTGGTGGGTCGAAGGGCGTCCAGCTGCTCGGCCGTGATGTTCCACCGCTTTTGACAGCTTGTCCGAGTTGCCTGTGCCTTTTTCGTGGGCCGTGATTTCGCCGCGGGCGGCGGGGGTTGCCTCGAGCGGCCGACGTTGCTGGCCGTGAATTGTTCGCCGTGGGCGATGATGTGCCTGGCGTGGCCGATGATGGACTGGGCGGCGTCGGCCACGCGCTCGCGGTCGCTGGGCCCAAGGTCGCGGTCGGGGTCGCGGTCGCGGTCGCGGTCGCGGGGCGCGAGCTCGCCGTCGCTCTGGGGGTTGTTGGGGCTGTCGAGGTTCGGGGCGCCGTCGCGTGGCAGCAACATGGGATGGGGTTCCGAGGGAGCGCGTCGATGAGGGTGGGCGGTGGTCGTGTTCAATTCTCAAGGACTGCGTCGGGTGGGCGAGGCAGCGACGCGCAGTGGAATGGGATGCCGAATTGCGATGCGAATGGAATTGGAATTGACAGTCGAGGGGAAGGGAGATGGGAGCTGTCCCAATTGGGTTGCAGTGGGTCCAGTCGGGCCCGAGTGCCCGTTTGTGCTATGTGGGGCAGGCTGGCGTGTGCCTGGCGTGCCTGGCACCTGCAGTGGCACTGTGGCACTGCAGCCCGGGCACTGGGCACTGGGCACTGGGGCGGCGCCGCATGTCACGCGCCGAGCAGTCTCAATCGTGGGCGACAGTCGCGGTCGCCGTTTCTGGCGATGGTCGCTGTTGCTGGCAGTGCATGTGGTTCACTTGAGAAAGTGGCAGTCGGGCCGTGTACCGATTTGTCACCAGTCATGGAGGGCAGGCAATGGAGAAACGCTGCGCCGAGTGGCTGCGATGCGATTGTCTCTGCGATTGGGTCTGCGATTGTGGAAAGAACCATGGAGAGAACCAAAGATGCAGGAAGCAAAAGTCCGAGTCGCGTCCTGTGTCATCAGTGGTGTGGCCAGCGATGAGATAAGAAAGATATGAAAGATAAGAGCTTCTTTGATTCCGATGACATCACTACCGTATTTCACCCGCTCCTTGGCCACACCAGTTCCCTGGCTATAAGAATACATACTAAGACGACGGTAAATTTACACGATAGTTCAAGACATAATTCCAGCACAAATTCTACATAAAACCTACCAGGGGAATCGTCTTATCGAGCTAAGTAGATTAATACTATTTACACTCTAACCGCCTCGACGCGCGACGAGATATATAGGTATCGGGGAGGTTACTGTGGTAACTATGTCGGATATATATATAAGTCGCCGCGTGTCGGAGTTGTCGAGGTGTAATTGGTATCGTTCGATTCGTCGAGTCGGTACGAGTTTGCTGGCGTTATTTTCGTAGAGATCGGGCTCGATTTGGTAGAGGTGTTCGTATTGTAGTGTTTCGGTCGTTTAGTAGTATTTAGGGGAATGTTCAGAGGGTTTAAGGGAGCGATTAGCGTACCTTTAGCGTAGTCGCTGGATTAGCTAACGATAGGGTATAGCTAAGGAGCGAGTAAAATATAGTACTGCCTAGCTAATACTAGTACCTGCCTTTTCGTTTCCGAGTACGTTCTCTTTTTAACGTAGATATTATTTCTAACTTATTAACTTCCTAATTAGATATCTATCTTTCTTTCTATTACTACTAAGCTTTCCTATAATAATTAAATATACGTGTTACGGTGCCGACTAAGAACTAGGGAAATGGACTTATTTAAAGGCTTAGCTTTATTTAGTTCACCTCCTACTACGTAGAGATTACAAAAAGTATATAATATAAGTAAAGTCTAGGATACTCTAAATTGTATAGGAGTTTGTATATACGACGTAATCAGGCCGGTTATAATTATACCTTTTATAACTTAGTAAGGGGTTAAAATTTCTAATAAAGTTCTAGGAAACTAAGCGGGCTCTTAAAACCTATATTCTAAATTTGTATCTCTTTCGTATAAAGTATCGTCGAGAAATTAAAGATTTGGTTAAGCGTACCTTACAAAGTGTAGTATTTGTAGAGTACTTAAGTGATATATCTTTTATAGAATTCTTCCTACTTATAGTAAAAAGATAATTACGATTCAAGTTAGTTTGTAAGTCTTTACTATATACATTATATATATCCTAGACCTTTAGTCGTATCCCGTACTTTCCCCGTCCTACGTAGTAGGGAGTTAAGCTAATAAACCGAATAGACCTTTAAGTAATATTATATAAAGAGTAGAAAATTAAAGACTTTATACCTATCGCGAGATCTAGGTTATATAGGGTAGGGCAGTGGTATATTATATAACCGCTGTCGATCGTTTACCAAAACGCTATTAGTTTAGTACTATAGTAATACTACTTACTACCGAGCTTCGATTTAATTTTAAAGTATATATAATTATAATCCAGCTAGCTTTCCTTACTTCGACGATAGTTATATTATTATTTACTTCTTAATTTACTTCCAACGTATATACGGGGTTATTTATTACGGTATAAAAAAATATTAATTAAGGCTAGGTAGAATATTTGTTATTTAATAAAAGCGTAGAATTAACATATAGTACCTATACTCTAATTATATCTATAGGTACGTAACCTACTCTACTGTTATAGGCTGCGCCTAGTGTGGATCTCGAGCTATTAGCCCGAGCTGTACTCGGGTTCCGACGGACAAGACGTGCATTAGAGTTCCGACCTACTACAGCTTGCAGCGCACACACCACTGTATTCCAGTACATAAAGGGTATAGGGAAACTACCTACTATTAGCTAGACTTCTTCCTTATCTGACAATCAATATTCTCAGTTAAGACCTAGGATTCCGGTCTCAGACCCTAGCATCTACGTACTAACTCTGGCATCTGTCTGCCTTAATACTTAGAAATAGCTATATACTTCTATATATATACTAATTAATATTCCTTAGTTAAGACCTAGGATTCCGGTCTTAAGTTTAAACCCTAGTATATTATTAGATTAAAAAAGCCTAATAGTAACTATACCTTAGTAGCCTGTTAGAGCTTATAAGTATTACTATTAGTAACTTAATAATAATTTATTAGTAATTTCTTAGTAATTTCTTAGTAACCTTTATTAGTAATTTATTAGTAACCTTTATTAGTAACTTATTAGTAACTTTTAGTATTAGTAACTTATTAATAGTTAAGCCATTATACTCTTTTCCATAATGAAAGAAAAGCTTAGCTCGATTAACGGACTTTTAAACGCTTTAAACCTAAATAAAGAACCTTACCGAGAAAATAGCTAAACTATAATTTAAAACGTTAAAATCCGACTATAAAGTTTAAACTATCCTAAGGTAAAAGGTAAATACTAATAAGATTATAAGCCGTACCAGTAATATATTTATATAAGTTTATATAACGTCCGTATCCTTAATAATCATAAAACCTATTATAGATAAGCTTACGTAGCTAGAACTTAGACGTACGGATTTAACTATTCTTTATTAGTTAAAGTGGGACGGTAAGATAAGTATAATTATATTTTACTTTAATAAGCTTATCTTTTATTATAACCTCGACGCGTTAGTTAGTTTCGTTAGATTTTAGGAACGTATATAGGCTCTTATTATAAAGTTAATCTTTATAGCTTACGAGATAAAGATCTTTATATAATAATAGTTTAATAGAAAGGATAAAAACTATAGCTTAGGTTAACTTTATAAGAAAGATAATTAGGATATTTAGTAACGTTTATACCTTAGATTATATATTTAAGGATCTTTTTAATTATAAGTAGTTTGAAAAATAGCCTTCCGAACGTTATAAAGATTATATAGCTACGAATACCTATATAATATAATATTCTCGATATACTTATACTAGCTTAGTTATTTACGTATTTCAACGTTTATATCTAATGTATAATGCTTATTATTAAATTCCTTAAAAATACTAAAAACGGCTAGGAAGCGGTTAAACGTTAGGCCTAGGTTAAGATAAGCGTTAAGTACAATAAATACTACGATATTACTATAATAACAAGAGGATATCCTAGGTTTATTACAAGGATAATCTCTGTTACTACTTATAAGGATAACCCTAGTTAATTATTACAGGGTTAACCCTACTTACTATTTACAAGGTATATCCTTTATACAAGCCGGAGCAAAGCCTCCGGCTAAGCAGAGTTAATCGTAGCTAAGTAGTAAGGTTGGAGTAAAGCCTCCGCGCAAGCAAGGTTAATCGCAGCAAGTAGTAAAGTAGCAAAGCGGTAAGTTACGGAGTATAACAAATTACAATAGCTAGAAATAACTAAAATCACGAGACCGTACTACTACGATTAATCTAGCTACTCTAGGGAATAAGGCCCCCTGTATTACAGGCGCCCCCCCCCCCTCTGTATATATACAGCTAGACCCTACCGAGGGAGATAGGATTTTCTTTTCCTCCTTAACGAATTTAATTATTATCTTTAACCCCTTATACCGTATTTATACTACATATCTTATACTGTATTACAATGGTTACCCTTCTATACTTTAGTAATTACTCTTTTCTACTAACTACTTCCAGGTACTAGTTTATAAGGTTATAAGCCCGGGTTATACTAACTTGATCTTCTTCCTCTTCTTTTCGACTTGACTCGATTTCTACTTATCCGATCGATTGTAAATTTAGCTAGTTAAGAGAGCTCGCTAAGTTTAGTATACTAGTCCTTAAGGGCGAGGATAACTATAAGTACTGGAAAATCTAGATAGGTAGTTATCATATACATACTAATTTATTATACTGTATTTATAAGCGGCCTATAACCCTAGAGCTACTAATTAACTTACCGTAGCCCCCTAGGGCTATAGAAGATGTAAGCGTTAATAGTACTAATTCTACCGAGGAGTTAAAAACTCTAGGCATATAGGAGGATTAAAAGGTCTTAGTAATAATACTACGTCTTTATTAGAAATCTAGCCCTTTAAGGGTTATTTCTACTATTAAGTGCGCTAAAGAGGCCTGGGAGACCCTAAAGGAGGCCTACGCTCTAGCAGGGTATAGTGCTTTATAAATCTATATTTCAGAATTACTAAATATTGATCCGGATAGTTTTAAAGATATAGAACAGTTTCTAGAGCGGGTACGCTATTTTACTAGTTAACTACAAGAATTCGGAAATACAATACTATAAGTAGTAACTATCGAAGTAGTTAGTAAGCGTTATCTAGAGCGATTTAGGCCTTTTAGGAAAACTTTACTAGCGTAGCTATACCGTAATAAATCTAGCTATACGTTAAAAGAGTTAATAAATAAAGTCTTAGACGAAGATCGTAATACTAAGGCCGAGGAAGCTATAAGTAAGATTCGGGCTAACGTAGTATATAATAACGTACGCTCTAGTAGCTATACTACGTGAGAGAGCGTTAAAAACCCTTAGGAAAAGACTAAAGGTACTAAAAGTTCTCTGATAAGTTTATTTATAGTACGGAAGACTACTGGAATCCTAAGATATTAATTTTTAATACCCCTTATATATTAAAAAAGCTACCTAATATCTAAAGAGTAATAGGAAGAATAGAAAACGTAAGGTAGATTTACTATACAAGACTAGATTATAATAACTAGATCTTAGATACTACTGTAGAAATATATATAGTTTGGAATAAAAGTTATTTTAGTTCTTTCCGTAACTCCGAAAAACAAGTTGGCTAGGGGAATAATAAAACTATTACTATCTAAGGAATTAGAAGTATAATACTTCAATTTTAAGATACTAAGTAGTATATATTTAACTTTAAATAACTATCTTTATATACTAGGAATAGGTATTAACCTTATTAGTTAAGTAAACCTAAGATAATACTCTTTATTCGACGAAAAGGGAGTTTCCCTATTTACTAAAACTAAAGATAACTAATTAGGATCTTTAATGACTACTATAACTATCTTTGGAAATTATACTAGCTTCTAGTAGAAGTAGTTAGTAAGACTATGTAAAATACTACTTAAAGAAATATATTACTTTCTAGCAAGTAGGTTTTAGAAATAATTTAATATTATAAACGACTTAGATTATTTATTATATTAACTATTTAGCTATATTAGCGAAAACGGAATTAAGGCTTTAAGATTCTCTACGAATAGTAGTCTTCTTAAATAAAGCTAATAAGATATAAGTAAGCCGTAAAAGGCTAATACTACTACTATTTTTAATAATTAGAAAGTAGTTATATCGAATTTTAAAAGTAATTAGAATCGAAATACTATATCTAAACTATTAGATTTAGAAGATAAAAATATTTAAGAATGCCTTATGTATTGAAAGGTAAATTTAAAATAAAGTATTAATAAGATATCTAATATACTAGAGATGATAAAGAAAGAATATCTTACTAAAGTAAGAGCTAATCTTTATAGTCTAATTAAACTACCTACTTACAATAAAAAGAAATATATTATTACCTTTCTTAATTTAGATACTAAATATCTAGAACTAGAATTATTAAATTTAAAAGACGAAGCCTATTATACTTTTAATCGTTTTAAGGCTAAAGCTAAAAACTAAATAGATAAAAGAATTAAAGGATTCGCTAGCGGCGAAGGCCGCGAGTTTATTAATAAAAGATTTAAAACAAAACTCGATCAAGATCAAATAATCCACTAAAACCTTTCACTATATATTAGTTAATACGGAGAAAGCTACTAAAAGTAATTTCTCACCGCTTTTGCTAAGGCTGCTAAGATAATAAATCTGGTAAGAAAAGGTTACTGTGACTTCATAGGCCCTAGTCGCTAATACCGCTACAGCTTGTCGCTATAGTTTTAGCTTAGCGACGACGTCCCCTGAAAGTACAGCGAGCCCCTGCTCTTAGCACTTGAAAGCGGTAAGAAAACACTTTTAGTTAGGTAATCCGTACAACGGCGAAGTAGAAAGAATTAATCGTATTGTATTATATTAGATAAAGGACGAGCTATATTAATTAACGCTAATCTCCCGTACTATCTATAACGGGAAGTAGTTTTAGCGGGTTTATATCTATATAATTAAACTCCGTATAGTGAACTAGGCTATGAAACTCCGTACGATTAAAATATAAGATAAAATTAAATATAGATAATATAATAACCTTTAGAAGTCTAGTTTATTTCAAACGAAAGCTAGTCCCTAGTAAACTGGATTAAAGAGGTATTTTAGGAATCCTAATAGGATACGGAACTATAGATACGAATTATCGTATTTAGGATTTAGAAAAGAATAGACCAATCTAGGTTAGAGACTTAAAGATATTAGAAAACAAGTTTATCCTTTTTACTGTAAGGATAATAACTTACAAAAAGTAAATACTAATAATATAATAGAAAGAGAATTATAAGATAATAATAATGTAGAAACTAATAAGGATTTAATACGATGATGACTTATTAGTTCTATACCTTTAAGTCAGGAAGATACTCCGGAAGAAGAAATAAATACTTTAGAATGAAATAATAATATTCCAGAAATAAGCTCTCCGGTAGATATTAATAGAAATAAACTATATCTAAATAAAGTTATTCCTTACAATACTCTATATAAGAGATATTAGTAATATAAGGATGATATAGATAGATTAAGTAAAGATTTATACTATATTAATATAGTAAAAGATATATATTTAAAGTTAAAGACTTATAAGTAAGTAATTAATAATATAGAAAATAAAAAATAGCTTAATTCTATAGCCGTAGAAGTTATAAAATTAGAAATTTAAGGGACGTAAACTTTACGTAAAATACTATTAGGCTTTAAGGGCCTAGGAGCAGGGTGGGCAAAAAAGTCACGAGTCAAAAGTCACAAGTCAAGTCAAGTCAGACTTTTAGAAGTCAAGTCATAACTTGACTTTCTTGGCAAGTTAAAAGTCAGGCAGTGACTTGACTAGGTAAAAGTCAAGTCAAGTCGTGACTTGACTAGAATGACTTAAAAAGTTATTAATTAAAACGATAATTAAATATATTCGTTAATTTAGATAGTTATTCTAATAGATAAATACCTATATATACTATAACTATACTGTAAAAACTATTATATAATTTA